>JANAVB010027798.1:6967524-7205397 GCA_029216955.1 Iris pallida
GGGCGGCTGCCATCTCCGAGGCGGTGCGCATGGCACTTGGCGGCTGCCTTCCGAGGCGGCACTGTTGCGCATGGCAGTCGTCCGGTGGCTGCGGTCGGCCCGGCCTCCTCCGGCCCGGCCCCCGGCCTCCCCTTGCGCTCCATCCGTGCTGCCTCGGCCGGGGCCCCTCCCCCGGGCCGTCCGAGCTCCTGCCCCCCCAGTGGAAGGGCCTCACCCTCTTCGGTTTTTTTTTTCTCTCCGTGGGGCTCCCCTCCCCCTCCCCCTCTCGGCGTCGTCCACGGCGCCCCCGTACGCGGCGCAGGCAGGCTCCTCCGCCGGGATCGCCCCCTTTCCGAGCCTCCACCTCCGCCGCTTCTCCGCAGTGGCCCACTGCGCCCGGCGTCTGCCCTCCCTCCCGGAGGCTCCTCCCTCTTTTTTTCTGCCCCGTCCATCCAGCCGGAGCTCCCCCATCGCCGGTAGCCACCTCGGCTCTGGCCATCCGTGCCCTGCGGTGGCCTAACTCCGCCCCCTGGCCGAGCCGCTCGCGCAGTCGACAGGGCCGCGCTCTCCGCTGACTATATATATAGTCATTTGCATATATATATATTATATATATAGTAGTAGGTTATTATCATATATATATATATATATATATCTATATATATATATAGTAGGCTATTTAAATAATGATATATATACAAAATTGTATTAAATCTATTTAGCCCAAAATAAATTCAAAATAACTCTACTATGTCATGGCAAACTAACATGGCTCTACCAAGTGGGGTTAGCTAGGTTAGGGTCCGAATTTATTTTCTAGTCCAATCGAACTCGAAAGTCAATCCATGAGTCTCTTGTGCCATTCGCAAATAAATAGCACATGAGGACTCGATTGAGTTGCACACCCTTCGCATGTGTGTTGTAGGATCAAAATGGGTCAAAATTCATATATTAGGTCAAATAGTTTTGATCTATGTCGAGACATGAACTCAAGTTGGAAGTTAGGAGGAGAATTACGGTAAACGTTCAAATGGCCTAAATTAACTCGAAGTTGTGTGAAGTCAAATAAATACTGGAGAACAGTTTGGATGCAACTGCATATCAAATTGAATGGGCTTGTCTACTTTAAAACTCATGAAGGACATTAATATTGGCATTTTTGTGCTCCAAAAGTCAAAGCTATGAAAAAGTACGTCTATAGTCATAATTAAGAGAAAAAATATAATCTAATAAATAAAATCATATAAATTAATTAATTAATTAATTTTCAAAAATTAAGGTGCTTACATTGAACTCCAGGGCCTCCAGCAGAATGATCTCTCCTCCCTGATAGAGGAGGAACAGAGTAGGCTACCGGCTGAAGTTGCTAAGGCTGAGTCAGCTTATTCATGTAGCCGAGCCATCCTGGAACATGATTTTGGACAAAGCCGGGACCAAAGAGCATGAACTTGCAGTGGCTATAAAGACCCAAGTCAGTCGGCAGGAGATCTTGGGTGAGTGCATGGCGGAAGTCGATGATAAGATCCGTCTGCTCCAAGAACAACGGTCTCAACTCCTGGCTGATTCTCAATGGCGACAGCCAAGCATGTCGTACTTAGTCACGAGGCGGCGAAGCTTACTCAACATATGGCCTAGCTGACAGGAAAGAAGACAGAGTTGGATGCCAAACATGCAGACATCGTCGCCTTCAAAGTCGAGGAATTGTTGCACTGCGAGGGTGAACGTCGGGCTTGGTAAATGTTCAGTCTACGGCAGGAGCTCTGAAGTGCCGTATTGGCGAGTAGTATGCCGATGCTTAGCTTTTCTTTTGCTCTTTTATTGTATTTGCTTCTCTTTTTTTGGAATGTAGTCCATTTTTCTTTCTATGAGAAAAAGAATAAAGAGATTTTGTTTGTTATTTGTCATGAACTTCTGTAAGTTTTTGTTGACTTGGCATCTTTAACGCAACTTGGTTTTAGGTACAGAAGCTAAGTTGAGATGATAATGGCAGCATGTTACTCAGAGGTAGCACGAACATGGTAAATATGAGATTTGTAGTAGAGTTTTCTTACTCAGAGTAGGTTATGTGAACATGGTAAGGCCGAACTCTTCGAGGATCAAGAAACAACTCAGAGGTGATATGGACGTAAATGCTCCATGTACAGAGTAAAGCAACACTGAGGTTGCTAAATGAGAATGTTTACTCAGAGGTAATGTGGACTGGTAAACTTTCATTTAAGCCATCTTAGGTAGGATGAACTCTGCGAGAATATAGAAAACAATTCAGAGTGATATGGACTTGGATGTTTTCTACTGGGGAAATAATGAAGGAATGTCTTAGGGTAGTTGGGCTCCATAGACATGATAATCGAGAATTATGAACCCGATTGCTGGTTTCACAAACAGTTGCTAGGGATATGGAAATGTAGAAATATATGTTGATAGGCTTCAAACGTAGTCTTTCTTTAGGAACTTTCTATTGATTGGCATCATAAACAAGTACCCTTTCTATTTATCAACAGGTCCAGTCAGGACAGGAGCGAGCACAATACATCTCATGTAGTTCATATCATGTCAGGAAATATAAAGCAGGCAATAGAATAAGATACATGAACGCTGTAAGAGATGTACATGAAAACATGAGAGATATTTGATAACTGAAAATATATATACATGATAAGTAAGAACTGTAAGTGACTAGTGATTTAGAGTACGAGATGGCATGTAATTGGCTTAGGTTGTACATGATGTACATGAGTGAACATGAGGGACATAGCCAAGAAGGCTGTTGTACATGATAACACATGAAAGTAACAGAGTGAACATGATGGATAAATCACATGACCATTTATACTCACCCCTACCCACAATCAATACCAAGGATCCAGTCAAGTTACGTTACGTACATGATTTTGGTTACACAGAAAATACATGAGGAAACATGAGCGTACATGAAAGAACATGAGAGTACATGAACATACATGTAAGAACATGAGAGAACATGAGTGTACATAAATAACGCAGAAGCAAGGAATACATGATGTACATGAAACACATGTCATAAAGTATCCGATGCACCCGCTAAGGGGGATAACATCCCAAGAAGAGATCCATATAGTACCAATCCGTGATGATAACGTGACAGCATCAAGTAAAAGTAATCTAGAGCGAATATAAGTCGTGACAAGTATGAAACGATCAGAGAATGTACTCGCCTGATATCTGAATGTCCAAGGTAAAGATACTGTCCGAGGAGAGGTGTCTGGCTCCTAATTAGAACAGCACAAGTCACAACATGTCCAGAAGGTAATATAAAGCACTACAATGTATTCTACATGAATCTAGGTCAAACTAGGCCAAAGTCAACCCTTGGTCAACTCTGGTCAACTGCATAGTCAAACTAGGTCAAACTAGGTCATGTCCTAACCCAGTAAGTCTTACTAGGCCTAACCAAGACTATCCTAGCAAGCACACATCAAAAACGGCTATACAAGCCAACATACACCCAACTCATATAGCATGCAATTATTCATACTCAAGTAGGCAAGAATTCACATTGGATATATACTAGGTAATCTATTACTTTAAGCTATATATGTCTATACAATATCCACAGCATATATTGGTATTCAATATTGGTCTATAATCATGGCATTTCAAATGGTTATATAAACTTATATATTACAACATAATATGCTAACATATATATAATATACATACATAGCTAAGTTAACTATTCATAAATACTTATTTAGAGGCTATGTGTGTGTATGTGACATGGTAAAGGGGCAAGTGAGGGTTAAATGGGCATACATAGTGTATACATATCAAAGAGTGTCAAAGTGTAAGTGAACAATGTGTCAAGTGTGATAGTGTCAACATAGTGTAAGGGGGTACATGAGGTAATATAGAATTTGTGTTAACATAGAACATTACATCTCATTAACTTGTATATTGCATACATTACATCTATTATTACATTACATTCATGCTTGCTTTCATTCATCATTCATTATTCTCTTGCACCACTATATGCACCATAGATTACATACTATAGAACCTACATATTCATTACAAGCCATACCTATACATGCTTACATTAGATAGGATACTTACACCTCATACATCATTATTTAACCATTTACTCATGCTTGTATTCTCTATTTAATTACATAATGTATATACATTAACATGGGTTAAAATCAAATAGAACATTATATTACACACAAGGGTGCACAAAATGCATATGCCGAATAGTAACTCCTACTAATAATCAATATTGTACCATCTCAGCATGAATTAAAATTTAGGATTTAATTATGTTATAGATCTATGTGTTAGCTTTCCGAAACTTCAAACGGATTGCGTTTTCGTTTCCGGAAACTCCCGGAATCGCGAAAACACCGAGAACGCGTTTGTCTTTCGTATAGCTGACACTCAAATAATTCTCCAGAAAGTTACAGAAATAATTAGGTCTATTAATATATGTTTTTGGAAAGCTAACTTCAATACGCTTCTTTAAAAAAAACGGGAGATTAAACGGAGCTTTGAGCTAGAAGTTATGACATTTCTAAGTTAGGGCTGAAATTAAAAACGTGGATAAAAATTATGACGGATTTGGGTAGTTTGAGACAAAAGAACACAAGTATATAACATAATATATCAAGAACTCACTCTCTACACTAATATATATATATGAGACACTATAGAACACATCTCCAATACAAAAATATGAGATTAAACATGTAATAATTCATTCATACATAACAACAACACATAGTGTGTCCAAATTTGGGATTTTCCCACATAGACACAACCACAACACAAAGGACACTCCTATGACCTCCAAATGGACACGAAATAGACACAAATGGAGATACAACCATGGGGGTCATTCCTATGGGTTCAAAATAGACCTATATGCATGAGAAAATAAAAAGGAGAAGGGATTTATACCTCCCGGTAGATCGAATCGAAGAAAAGTCTTCCCGGAGCGACACCGACACGTAGAGATTCCAAAAGGACACGAACGAGCTCCGAATCCTCCCAAAATTGGGTAGCTTCCTCCTTGGCTAGAATGGAGAAGGAAAGAAGAAGATTTGGTGGTAAAATGGAATAATTTGGTGGAGAAATTGCTAGGGATTGCTCTCTAGAAATTTGGGGAAGAACAAGAGAGAGAGTGTGGATGAGAATAATGAAATGAACTTGAGCCTATCCTCTCCCAAAGTGGCTGGCCATATGGGGCTATTTGTCCTATTATGGTAAGGTCTAAAATGCCCCCACTAACTTATTCTATGAGTATTAGGAAAGGGCTAATTGGTTGGGGCTAAATTAGTCATTCTAAAGTCTCTAATCACACTAACCTTATCCATAATAATTAGTCTAACCTCTAACTAAAATATTTCTATCATGTGGACTAAAATTAATATCATGTAGGCCATGCCTAACTAGTGTGTGGGTCCCACTAGAGTCAAACTACTCCCGGGTCCCTGTTTCAAGTCGGATTGAGTTGAAATTCGAACCCGACTCAAATAACCCCAAAATAATATCATAAATAATAAAATAATATCAAAATAATTCAAAGAGGTCAAATGCAAAAATATCCTTAGGCCAAAAATGACATTAAAATATCATAATCACATGGTTAGGCTCTAGGTCAAACAGTCTCTAGGGTTTCACTAGCAAAACGTCAAAACCACAAGTCATTGATTTAAATAATTTTAAAATGATTTAAAATCACCAAAAATCATATCATGAATTAAATATCATTATTAAAATAATTATAAATACGAAATTTCAAAATTATCCTCATTTGGGAAACTGGGTGCTACAACTCTACCCACCTTAGAAAAATTTTATCCTCGAAATTAAAATGTCCATACTCCCTCTAGGTCAAACCCCCACAATCAAAGTCCCAGATTAAAACAAATCATGCAATCAAAAGGACGATATACAGGGTCATGGCATACGGTGGTAGTGAAAGTCTCATCTAGGTATACTAGTCATGCTAACCGAAACGGTCATAGGGTATCAAAACATACAAGCAATCTAGGGTGCTAAACTAGAGAAGTTACAGAAAACAACAAACCATCAAAACTGTAAGGCGGTCTACCATCCTATATGAAACTGGTACTTATCAAAACAAAATAAAGACAACTACCAATTATCTGAAAAAGGGTACAGAAAATCAAATTCAAAAATTAAGGAATTGAAAATCACTTGCATTAAAATCCAAATCACAATATATATATATACAGAGAGAGCTTTAGAGAGGAAAAACTAGCATTATGTAATGTTATGTGGTTTGTGTGTGTATGGGTGTATGTGAAATATACATGAAATTGTATATGAGCTATCCTGTTACACTACTCATGGCATATGGGTTAACAACCTACAATACACAACCTATTTAATCATAACATGCATGGCTAACCATAAACATCTATAAGATGTAGAGATTTAGTTATGTATATACATATATTATAACATGTATGCCTAAGCTCTATATATATCTATACAAGTATGTGATCATAACATAGAGAGGAAAGGTTAGGTTACATGACAGCGTATACTAAGTTAGGGTGTGTGTGTGTCCTTGTACAGGGTTATAGCTTAGTATTGAAAGGTTAAACCCAGTTTTAGTTCAGCATTTACATATAAAATCTGAAAATAAGCTAACATTTAAACCAGTGTAATATTAATATAATGTAGTCTCAGATTTTACAAATTTAACATAACTTAACCAATTTCTCTAAAAATTGAAACTCTGCAGATATCATACATGTGCAGTTATGTAGACAAAACTAATAACATGAAATTTACATTTAAATTACGAATTTAAACTAGAAAAGAAGAAAACCAAAAATATTGGGATTTTAAAAATTTTAACATTAACAACATATTAATATGTATTTAGATAGGTAAAAAATCAAGTGTAGCACGCATACGTATCAGGCAAGTATCCACTATGTAATATACTCATATATCCTCATATCCCAAAAAAAATTAATTCTACGTTAAGACCAACATTTAGATTCCTACCAAGATCGCAAAATAGGTAATTGACGAAATCAAGGCAGTTTTATTATTATTATTCAATACTAGAATAATAGTAAGAAGGAAATAACGATAAAAGCTGTTTGCTTATTTGCCTAAAAGAAGGAACCATTTTGAAACCAGAGATAAATATCAAATCCAAGATAAAGTCTAGCAAAATCAACGATTCATTGTATTAAGAAGAAAGTCATAGCAAGAAGTTACACAAGCTACTCCTAAGTTAAATAATTAGAAGCAAAACAAATAATAATATTTTTTGAAGAACTGCATCAAAGTAGAGAAAATATGCTTGAAAATATTTAAGGTACAATCTGATAATTATATGCGTCTATCCAAAATCATGGTACTCTAAATCCCCGTCATACTAGTAAGCAAGGCTACGATAATCACAGAGTCCTTGACTTATGCACATACCTCTAGAATCATGGTATTTAACATTTTCGCGGTGCCGCTAGCTTGGCTACAAAAACCTTAAATTCCCACACCCGAGAAATATATCCAGAGTCAGACTATATGTCCTCACCATGCTGGCTAATGTGACTATAGAAGACTAGATTCCATAACATAGATGATCTAGCCCATATAATTTCATCTTATCAAAAAAATTAAATTAAATCAACAATGAATACCCATAAATCAAATCAAATTTATCAACGAACTTCAAAATTCAAAATGAACAAAAATACATCAAAATACAACTCGGATGCAACAGCTATCATCAAGATTCAAAATTCGACAATCATTCATCAAAATCAATGAATACAACTCAAATTCAACCATAATCCATCAAAATCAAATTTAACAACACTAAGTAAAAGTAAATTAAATCAAGAGAAAAAAGAGTTCTCAAATCGAAGTTAAAATAAGATTCTCAAGGGTCGTTCCGGGAATCTCTCAAGGGTTCCTAACTGTGATTGAGTACCTTCAAGATATATCATATTCCTACTGCAGGCTGTAGTGGTACTCAAGTTCGAATACCACTACATAAACTCGACCTGCATGGGCCACCACTAAAAACGTGTCACGACCCGCACCCTAGAGTTAGAGCACGAGAACGTAACAACGCCCAGCCTACGCCGCAGTGTCGGCAGTAGAACGCTGTCCTAGGTCTCATGCATCTAACAGTATAAGGCTAAGCAGTTTATACTCCCCGAATGGGGGTAACACAGCAGAATGTAAACTCAATCACATCTAAGGTAGAGCATAATGGAAGATAGATAAAACATGAAATCCAAAAGAGATACAGGAGATAGAAGTCTAAGTGTCTAAGATACATAAACCCAGAAGTACATCTCAAAACTCAAATACAGTAATCCACAAAGTAAATACAACTCCCGACAAAATGAAATAACTATCTAAACAACCTCTACTGTGTCTCTTCTAGGCTAGCAGCAATTCCAGGCCATCTGTAAAATTTATCAACAGGTCCAGTCAAGACAGGAGCGAGCACAATACATCTCATGCAGTTCATATCATGTCAGGAAATATAAAGCAGGCAATAGAATAAGATACATGAAACGCTGTAAGAAGATGTATATAAAAACATGAGAGATATTTGATAACTGAAAATATATATACATGATAAGTAAGAACTGTAAGTGACTAGTGATTTAGAGTACGAGATGGCATGTAATTGGCTTAGGTTGTACATGATGTACATGAGTGAACATGAGGGACACTAGCCAAGAAGGCTGTGTTGTACATGATAACACATGAAAAGTAACAGAGTGAACATGATGGGTAAATCACATGACCATTTATACTCACCCCTACCCACAATCAATACACAAGGATCCAGTCAAGTTACATTACGTACATGATATTTTGGTTACACAGGAAACACATGAGGAAACATGAGCGTACATAAAAGAACATGAGAGTACATAAACGTACATGTAAGAACATGAGAGAACATGAGTGTACATGAATAACGCAGAAGCAAGGAATACATGATGTACATGAAACATATGTCATAAAGTATCCGATGCGCCCGCTAAGGAGGATAACATCCCAAGAAGAGATTCATATAGTACCAATCCGTGATGATAACGTGACAGCATCAAGTAAAAGTAATCTAGAGCGAGAATATAAGTCGTGACAAGTATGAAACGATCAGAGAATGTACTCGCCTGATATCTGAATGTCCAAGGTAAAGATACTGTCCGAGGAGAGGTGTCTGGCTCCTAATTAGAACAGCACAAGTCACAACATGTCCAGAAGGGTAATATAAAGCACTACAATGTATTCTACATGAATCTAGGTCAAACTAGGCCAAAGTCAACCCTTGGTCAACTCTGGTCAACTGTACTAGTCAAACTAGGTCAAACTAGGTCATGTCCTAACCCAGTAAGTCTTACTAGGCCTAACCAAGACTATCCTAGCAAGCACACATCAATACAAGGCTATACAAGCCAACATACACCCAACTCTATATAGCATGCAATTATTTAATACTCAAATAGGCAAGAATTCACATTGGATATACACTAGGTAATCTATTACTTTAAGCTATATATGTCTATACATATATACACATGCATATATTGGTATTCAATATTAGGTCTATAATCATGGCATTTCAAATGGTTATATAAACTTATATATTACAACATAATATGCTAACATATATATAATATACATACATAGCTAAGTTAACTATATTCATAAATACTTATTTAAGAGGCTATGTGTGTGTATGTGAACATGGCAAAGGGGCAAGTGAGGGTTAAATGGGCATACATAGTGTATACATATCAAAGAGTGTCAAAGTGTAAGTGAACAATGTGTCAAGTGTGATAGTGTCAACATAGTGTAAGGGGGTACATGAGGTAATATAGGATTTGTGTTAACATAGAACATTACATCTTATTAACTTGTATATTGCATACATTACATCTATTATTACATTACATTCATGCTTGCATTCATTCATCATTCATTATTCTCTTGTACCACTATATGCACCATACATTACATACTATGGAACCTACATATTCATTACAAGCCATACTTATACATGCTTACATTAGATAGGATACTTACACCTCATACATCATTTATTTAACCATTTACTCATGCTTGTATTCTCTATTTAATTACATAATGTATATACATTAACATGGGTTAAAATCAAATAGAACATTATATTCCACACAAGGGTGCACAAAATGCATATGCCGAATAGTAACTCCTACTAATAATCAATACTGTACCATCTCAGCATGAATTAAAATTTAGGATTTAATTATGTTATAGATCTATGTGTTAGCTTTCCGAAACTTAAAACGGATCGCGTTTTCGTTTCCGGAAACTCCCGAAATCGCGAAAACACCGAGAACGCGTTTGTCTTTCATACAGTTGACACTCAAATAATTCTCCAGAAAGTTACAGAAAGAATTAGGTCTATTAATATATGTTTTTGGAAAGCTAACTTCAATACGCTTCTTTTAAAAAAAACGGGAGATTAAACGGAGCTTTGAGCTAGAAGTTATGACATTACTAAGTTAGGGCTGAAATTAAAAACGTGGATAAAAATCATGACGGATTTGGGTAGTTTGAGACAAAAGAACACAAGTATATAACATAATATATCAAGAACTCACTCTCTACACTAATATATATATATATGAGACACTATAGAACACATCTCCAATACAAAAATATGAGATTAAACATGTAATAATTCATTCATACATAACAACAACACATAGTGTGTCCAAATTTGGGATTTTCCCACATGGACACAACCACAACACAAAGAACACTCCTATGACCTCCAAATGGACACGAAATAGATACAAATGGAGATACAACCATGGGGGTCATTCCTATGGGTTCAAAATAGACCTATATGCATGAGGAAATGAAAAGAAGAAGGGATTTATATCTCCCGATAGATCGAATCGAAGAAAAGTCTTCCCGGAGCAACACCGACACGTAGAGATTCCAAAAGGACACGAACGAGTTCCGAATCCTCCCAAACTTGGGTAGCTTCCTCCTTGGCTAGAATGGAGAAGGAAAGAAGAAGATTTGGTGGTGAAATGGAATAATTTGGTGGTGAAATTGCTAGGGATTGCTCTCTAGGAATTTGGGGAAGAACAAGAGAGAGAGTGTGGATGAGAATAATAAAATGAACTTGAGCCTATCCTCTCTCAAAGTGGCTGGCCATATGGGGTCATGTTATGGTAAGGTCTAAAATGCCCCCACAAACTTATTCTATGAGTATTAGGAAAGGGCTAATTGGTTGGGGCTAAATTAGTCATTCTAAAGTCTCTAATCACATTAACCTTATCCATAATAATTAGTCTAACCGCTAACTAAAATATTTATATCATGTGGACTAAAATTAATATCATGTGGGCCATGCCTAACTAGTGTGTGGGTCCCACTAGAGTCAAACTACCCCCGGGTCCCCGTTTCAAGTCGGATTGAGTTGAAATTCGAACCCGACTCAAATAACCCCAAAACAATATCATAAATAATAAAATAATATCAAAATAATTCAAAGAGGTCAAATGCAAAAATATCCTTAGGCCAAAAATGATATTAAAATATCATAATCACATGGTTAGGCTCTAGGTCAAACAGTCTTTAGGGTTTCACTAGCAAAACGTCAAAACCACAAGTCATTGATTTAAATAATTTTAAAATGATTTAAAATCACCAAAAATCATATCATGAATTAAATATCATTATTAAAATAATTATAAACACAAAATTTCAAAATTATCCTCATTTGGGAAACTGGGTGCTACAGACCGATAGGACAAGGTCACCCACTTGGAAGGTTCTTTGTTTTACTTTCCTGTTGAAAGCTCCAGAAATACGAGCCGGATAGAGCTCAATGTATTGTTAAGCTAGGAGACATTTCTCATCAAGCACCTCTAGCTCCTGTAGTCGGCGACGTTGATTTTCTTCATCCATCAGCTGATTTTTGATAGAGACCTATAGCGAGGGAATCTGGATTTTGAGAGGAAGAACTGCTTCGCTCCCATACACCAGAGAAAGCAAGGTATTACCCGTCGGAGTTCGGATCGTCGTGCGGTAAGCCCAGAGGCATTCCCCTAACTTCTCGTCCCTGTCGCTTTTGTTAGATGACACAACTTTTATGGAGAGTTTGACGATCGTCTTGTTGAAGGCTTCAGCCATTCCTTTTGCCACCGGATTGTTGGCAGTGGATGCCACATTTTGGATGCAATTTTTATCACAGAATTAGTTGAACATATGACTTATGAATTACGGACTGTTGCCATGGATGATCCTCCAGGGTACCCAAAATGGTAGATAAGTGATGCTTGATGAAGCTAATCACCTTTGAGCTCTTCACCTCTTACAGAGGTACCGCTTCCGCCCACTTAGAAAAGTAGTCGGTAATTACCAAAATAAAGCGATGCCCTCTGGATGACGAAGGGGTAATCGGTCCAACTATGTCCATACCCAGGCTTCAAATAGCCAAGAGGCGGTCGTAAAGTGTAGGAACTCCGAAGGTCGATGAATAAATTCAGCATGCAACTGGCACGTTCGACAGTTCTTAGCATACTCGACAGCGTATTCCATCATTGTGAGACTCGTCTCACGGTATCGGTATTTATATACGAATACGTGTTTTGTGCTGTATTTAGTATTTTCTTGATTTTCAGAATGCTTCGAATTTTTTTCCAAAATTGTATATATTTCTCATTGATCGGCATGTCGCCGATGTATTGGTGTATATCGACAGTTGACATTCTGATTGTATAGATTTCTAACAATTGTCAGATGACCCATATTTTGACTTGTCTCTTTCATTTTGGTTTAAATCTTGACTTGGTTTAGTTAGTTTGGTTTAACTTGGCTTGGCTTGGTTTGGTTTAGTTTGGTTTGAGATGAGAGGGTTGATATAAAACCCAACTCCTCTTTCTCTCCTCCGTTATTTCATTTCTCTTCATCTTCTTCCTCTTCATTTTCTCCTCCAACCGAAGGCAAGTGCATCTTACCAAAACCTTGAACAAAGTTATTTTTGTTTGTTCTATTCTCTTCCTTGCATGATTCTAAGCCTCTTTAGAACTTGGAATTTTTTATTTTGATGGCTATATTTTTGTAGATCTAAGTTTTGATATTTTCTTTTTTTTTGTTTCAATCTAGTAAAGCTTGGTATTTCCTAAAAATAAGTCATCCTAGGCTGTAGGAAATCTCGTTCTATGCAGTTTAGACCCTTGGACGTCCCGATTCGGACTTGTTTTGAGCAAGTTATGCTCATTTGAAGTTTTAGTTTCCCATGGGTTCTCCGTTGCTGTTTGGGGAAGAAGAACAGTGTTGGCGCCCCTTGCGCTCATAGTTCTAGGTGCTATGTGATGCGTCCAGCCTGGCCCAGGCGCCTTATGCGCCCTGGAGCCCCCAGCCTGTCACGACCCGTACCCACTGTGAGGGTACGAGTACGTAACAGAGCCTAGCCTACACTGCAGTGTCGGCGGTAGAATACTGTTCTAGGTCATGAACTATAATTAACACCGTATGAAATACTCTCCAACTGGAGGCCAAGACACTAAAGGTACAACTCAATCACAATCTATAGGTAGAATATAGTATGATGGAATAGATAAGAAAATCCTCAAACTAATACAACAGAAGTGAAACAAATCAAAGTTAACAACTACCAGTCTCAACATCTCCATAAATATACAACTCTGAAATCAAAGACAATAACAAATCATGAAAAGAAAGAACCGTCTAAGCTATCTATAGTAGGCATGGGTTTCATCCTCAGCAGCTGCCTGAACCTTCCAAAGGTCCAGGTTGCGAGTGTCATCTAGGCAAGCTCCATAGTAAGGGGTACAGGGTTCCTCATCATCCTCTGTAAAAATTTTAACAGGTCCAGTTAGGACGGAAGCGAGCACAATACATCTCACACAGATCATAGCATTTTGGAAATATAAACGTGCAAGAGAGTACGATACATGAAACTGAAAGAATTTATATAATGTAAATAGAGAGAACTGTAATGAAAATATCTACTATAAGTAGAGAACTAGCAGTGACTAGTGATGTAGAGTACAAAGTCGACATATGAACGGCTGGATTTGCACATGAATATACTAAAGAGGCGCACATGGTTATACAACTTTGGAATTGTTCACATGACTATTTATACTCCTTCATACCCCAATCAATACACAAGGATCCAGGCAAGTTATGTTACGTACATGATTTTCACATAAAAGCCCATGGATGGGTGTACATGAAGTATACATGAGGGCTCAGAACTGAGTGCACATGAATTCCACATGAAGGCCCATGAAGGGTACACATGAAGAATAGGTTATACATGAGATACATGAGAAACATGACCGAACATGAGAGCACATGAGAGTACACGAGCGTGCATGAACGAGCATAAAGCACATGAGAAACATGAATAACATGAGAACGAGGAATACATGATGTACATGAAACATATGACATGAAGTATCTGATGCTCCCAAGGGGGATAACATCTCAATGTAAGGATCCATATAGTACCAATCCGTGATAATATCGTGACAGCATCAAATAAGGTAATCTAGAGCAGGAATATAATCCTAAGCAAGTTATGAAATGATCAAAGAATGTACTCGTCTGGTATCTGAATATCTGTGAGAATATACTACCCGAGATGAGGTATCTGACTCCTATTTAGAGCAACACAAGTCAAGACATATACAGGGGATGATAAATGAAATGTACAATGCATATGTATGCTGTCTAGGTCAAACTAGGTTAAAGTCAACACTTGGTCAACTCTAGTCAACCACACTAGTCAAACTAGGTCAACTAGGTCAAGTCCTAGCCCAAATAAGTCTAACAAGTCTCACTAGGCCTAACCAAGCCTAGTCTAGCAAGCACACATCAATCCCAAGTATTTGCATTACATATCATACATGCTTACTTGCATACATTTATACCCAAAATCAAATCCTAATTAAGCTAAACTCATGAATCCTAATCTAAACCAAATATCAAGGCCAAGTAGATATCCTATATGAAAATCAATACATTATATATATTACATCCACACACATGTATCTATATATATAAAGTTATATAAAGATTACATATATATTCATATATTAGAGAGGGGGAAGGAAAAGAAGGGCAATAAAGGTAACATGTATACATATATCTTACATTACATAACACCACACAAGTGGACACGAAGTGTCCAAGTCACCAAAACAGGAAGTAACAGTGAACAGTCAAGTATTCCTGGTGCACGCGTGTCATGGCCTCGTGCACACGACACAAGACACACGAGGCCCTGTGCTCGTGTCCCAGTATTCGCCTAGGGTAGGGTCATGTGTCCACCACCCTGAATCGGGTCAAAGTTGTATCGTGTCCGAGCTGTATGTGCGTATCAGTGAGTGATTTTCCGTACGTGTACAGTGCGTGTGCGACAGTGCAGATTCCGTACAAGCTCGAAAACTCCTTCGATACTCGATCATTTCACCTGAAATTTCGAGGGGGGCCCAGTCCCTTGCGCTCACGGTGTTTAGGCGCCAATATGATATGCCTAGTTAGTCCATGCGCCTTGCGCGCCCTGGCACCCCCAGCCCCTTGCGCTCGGTGCTTAGGCGTCATTGTGATGTGCATGTGCTTATTGGTACTTAGGCGCCTATTATGATGTGCCCCCCCTTGGCCATTTTGGCCGAGGCACCATCTTGGCCCTGGTGCCCATGATGGTCCAGCTCCCAATCTGGCCATGTGACTACTTCGGCCATGCGCCCTCTTAGCCCTAGCGCCCATCAGTGCCTAGGTGCCACCTTAGCCCTGGCGCCCCTACGAGTCTAGATGCCATCTTGGTCTGGCACCCAAGTTTACTTAGGCGCCATCCTGACCCTATTGCCCATTCATGCCTAGGCACCCTCCAGGCCCTGGCGCCCAGCATATCTAGGCGCCCATCTTGCCTAGGCGCCCTTGTGGTCTACCTACCCCCATGCTTCTCTTTTCTTACAATGGTTTATGTCTTATTATATGCATGTACCCTGAGCTTTGACCCGATCTTAGTATGGCTATTTTGACCGTTTTTGACTGTTTAAGTTGTTTTGTAGTTAGAATCTTGAAAAACCTCAAACATGAAAGTTGTAGGTCTTAGTCTTGTCTTCGAGATCTTCTTGTTTTACCTTAATTAGAGTTTATATGTGATTGATAATTTCAATCATATTTCTTGATCTTTTGTCATATTTTCTGTACTTGGTCGTACCTAATATTTCTTTAACAAATGATTTTCTTAACATGATTTGTTGATCTTGTACAGTTAGAGAATGATTGTACACCCTTTATACAGTCAACACTAGCACAGATTCAATTATTGTTTTATGCTAAGTAGCTACTTTTATCTATTCCTTCTCATTTGTTATGATGCGCCATTTTATCAAGATCTTTCTTACGTACTATCCTTACATCTATAATTTGCTTACATGAAAGTGGTCCGTTGTGGTGCACTCATGATACATGTCTTATCTTTGCCTAGATAGTGGCCCGTTGTGGTGCACTCATGCTACACGTCACTTCTATGCTTAATCTAGATAGTGGCCCGTCGTGGCGCACTCATGTTACATGTCTTCTTTGTGTACTAGATAGTAACCCGTCGTGGTACACTCTTGTACATGTCTTTTCTTGCTTACATGATAGTGGCATGTCATGGTGTACTCCCTATTTTCTCTATAGTGGCTCGTCGTAGCGCACTCCTAGCTTCCAGCTCATTATATTTTCTTATTGTGGCTTGTTATAGTGCACTTTCTTGTATTGTCCAGTCTTGCATATCATGTCTAGGATGGATTCTGTGGAATGCCACACCCAGAATCCAACAAGAAAATGTTAAGGACTAAACAACTAGCTTGATTATCTAGATCATTGGAAGGGAAGAATTTCTCAGTTACCTGCAAGCCCTTTGTCCCGGCCCCAACCTGAATGGATTTGGAGCTATCTGTCATGATAAGCACACTTCCACCACACCGTCGAGTGTTGCACCTTTTATATGTTTTAGGGTACATTTGTCTCCTGGACGATGTATCCACTATTATGTCCTTAGGGTACATTTGTCTCCTGGGCGATGTACCTACTATTAGATCTTATGATACATTTGTCTCCTGGGCGATGTATCCACCATTACTTTGTTTTCCTTTTGGCCTGGATAAGTCGGGTAGTCTGTAGGGCAGGTAGCTGGATTGGATTTCTTAAAACTGTATCTTGTTAGTATTAACCCCCTAAATTTCTACTACATTTTTTTAATAAAAATTATATTTAATGGTATTTAAATTGTACTTCGTATTTATACGGCACGTGCAAGTTCGAGTTCTCGTAATAGTACGTCGCGTGCGAATTTGCATTTTTGTATTTGCTCGTCGAGTGCGAATATATGCGAGGTACATATTTTAGAAAGCATTTTGATTTTATTATAAAGGAAGTATAGTTTTTCAAATATATATATATATATATATATGATAAATACTTAATTTGTTTAAGGTTATGAGCAAAGAGAATATTTAAACTTCATTTTAGTTTACCGTATAAAATGCTATTTTATTTTATAGAAGTAATTTAGAAAACGAGGATATTGTAAATATTTGCATACATGAATTTATATCATATATAGATTTTAAATTCTAATTTTCAAAATTATTTATTATATTATTTTCACAAATTGTAAAAAGATATTTTAAATTTGATTATTGAGATTTGAATCAAAATTTGATTATTATGGGTAATTTTAAATAGTTTTTTTATCAAAATAAGAATATCTAGTTACATCTTGGAAAGATATTATTTGACTTAATTAAAAGTGATTTAAATTAAGGAACAAAATTATCGATTAGGGAAGTTTAAAACTATCCTAGTCCATATCCAAATAGCAGTCTCCACCTCCAATATAAGGAGAGGCCCCTCGTTCCCTTTTCTCCAAAAAGTTTCCATCCAGATTCTCCACCAAATACGTGCATCGTGTCTGTGTCGTGTTCCCCTCTCAATCCACTATATTCTTTCCTTCTACATATACAAGTTATCCCTCCGTGCCCAACAAACTCGGATACTGACCCGTTCTGTGTCTCGCCGGACACGATTACAGACTACGACCATGACTCCTTGGCTGCCATAAACACCATCACGCCGTTCCTGCCTTTCCGTCCTCGACCAGGACAGCCGCCATCACCACCAACACCCTATAATCACCAACTCCACCGCCATCGATCCCCCGTTCAACAACGACTGTCGTGCCCCAGGCCAACAGTTTCGGCCAACCCCCTCGACGCCATCACCCCACCTCGTCATGCCCCTTCGATCCGTCCCGCCACTCATCCCCCGCTACACCACAGCCATCCACCACCACCTAATGCCCAGTCTTCAGCTACCTACTCATCTCCTCTACCACCACAACTACCAAACCTCTAAATTTAACAAACTACCACCGCCACCACCACCATCGGCCACCCCAAGATCAGCACAGCAAAGGAAAAAGAAGAAAAGAAAAACATCGCTTCCTACTCACCTGTCCTCCGTGTTGCCCCCTCGCTGTCGTGTCGGACCACCCCGCCCCGTATCCCTCGCCAGATCTGGCGACCACCCATCGTCGGAGCTCCGCCAGTCGGCGCCATACGCCACGGCCACCAATCTGAGCACCACGTCTCCCCGCAACAGTCGATCTTGACGCTAGCAACTCAGCCGCCAGTGCGTGCGTCTATCCAGCGTCCGCCGTACTCCCCGGAGCCAAAACCCTTGTGCGCCGCGCTTTCACCGGCATGTACCGGTTTACCACCGTGACCGAAAGGCCACGTCGGCCTCACACTGTCACTGCGACCATCGTGGTCGAGACACCTCTGTCTGCTCGTCCCAGTAAGCTCTCACCCCTCTCACTCTTCCGCTCATCTCTCTCTCTAAAACCGGAGCACAGCAAATGTATGTTGTATTCTCCCCTTCCATTGTTTAATTCCTAGTTATTCTCTTTGCTTTTGGTTTATTTATTATTTTGTTTATTTTTGTTGTTTTGTTGTTGTCCTTTTGTTGTTTCATTAGTTATTTTAATAATAATAATAGTAAGTAGTGGTATTAGTTTAGTACGGTTAATGATAACTATCTTAGAGATTATGTATTATGATATAGTATAACAAAATATATTATTTGATTTTCAAAACTTTAAAATATATGATATATTATATTACTATGATGTTATAAATAGGTTTTAGCCAAAAAGAGAATATCTAGACTTTCAAACAATTATCTAAAATATTTTCTATAATATAAAAGTTCATACTTTTACAAACTTAGAATTTAGCCTTAAAATAATTTTTATTTTTATTTTTCAAGTATTTATCTACACTAATAATAATAAAAAAATTGTATGTTCCAAATTTTATATATATATATATATATATATATATATATATATATATATATATATATATATATATATATATATAATTTATTTAAGTAGAATTATTTCTCAAGTATATTATGAAATATTTTTTAAAAATACTATATGTAATTAATCCACAAATTTTCTTTCGATTATCATCATTGATCACGACTGATCCCACGTTCCTATTTCTTTGCAAATTTGGATCCTGTGTGCAACGACCATGGCTATTGGACTATTGGGACATGTAGGAACGCCACACAATACCGGGCGTCACACCAGGCAAGATACCTTGCCATAATTTACTGTTTATAATTAGTCTGTATTTTATTTATTGCATATCACTGTGTATTTATTTTCTATTTTTCTAGTTGTACCATTTTTACAGTACCTGATTTACTACCTGCTCAGTGATATTAGCTTTACTTTACTTATTATCCTTTGATTGGATATGGACCTAGAGTTAAGGGACTTCCATCTGTAGTATATTACTTAAACCTTATCACAATTGTACCACGAGTATGTATGAGATGAGTAGCATATAGAGGTCCTTGCGTGTTGGCTGATCACCCGTGCGCATATGTTAGGTCTAACAGCTAATAGAGGCATGTTAGGAGACTTAGCAGTTAGTAGAGATTTATGCTCGTGGATGCGACTTAAATAAGAGCATTGGGTGAGAAGAATAATACCTGACGTATGGGCTTCTTTGCACTTCCCTGACTTCCTGTACGCTCCTCCAGAGACGCGGGCTCCAGGTGCCCTCTGATATTTCCCAGAGTGTTATGGACGTACCCCCTTGCACATGATGCCCTCTAACGATCTTCAGACATTACGGACGTAGGCCCCTGGTGCCCTGTATGGGGACTATGCCGATCCCATTTACAGCCAGGGCACATGTGTCGAAAGGATTGTTTCTCAACTGCATGTTCACTTTAGTACGGTTAGGTGAACCCTAGTCAATGTTATGTCACCCCATTCCATTAGTAGCTTGGGACAATGTCGTATCGCGGAATAGTATTCTATCCCTTGTCCTTGTTTGGTGTAGGGGTAGTCCACTGTTTTGATGATGAGATATTGAACCTTGTTACGATTAGGACTATTTTATTTTACTGGTAGTTTATGACATATTATATATTCAGTTATTATGGCATGTTCTTCATGTATCTTGTTACATCCCTCTGAGGACCCGGTGAATTCTCTAGGGGTGTTTTTTATGGTTTTTACAGGTGCTTTAGCCAAGGCCATTTCTTCGAGGATGATTACACTTGGATCGTCTTCGCATCGTTGGACAAAATTTCGTTATCATGTATTTCTCTCTTTTTTGTTGGTAGTGGATTTGTCTCCGCCCAACAACTTGTAAATGAATTCATGAGTTTATTACAAAGTCTTTACTTCTTATTTATGGATGAGATTAGTATCGTGATTTAATGCATTTTACAGCTTATGTATTCATACGATGGTTCCATATATTGGAGTATATATCGTATGTATGCAGCTGGCAAGACGACGTACTTAGTCCTAAGTATTTTAGGACTGGGGCGTTACATATTTTTGTGGTAGCCCATGCAGGTCGAGTTTATCACTTCGGTTACGTGACTGTACCGATGTGAACCTGCATATAGGAATAGAGTTCAGGATCTCATCCACAAGCTTGACCTCCTTCCTTGTTTCAAGTTTTAAACTCTCGTTACCATCCTTGATTTGTATCCTGCTTGAACTCTTTCTACCGTGAATTCTTATTTTTTGTGCCTAGTGACAGCTAGGAAGATGACTACACTATTATATGCTCAGAGGTCAAACACATGGCTAGAAGGATTACATTGACAATTAATATGCATTAAGGTCTAATTGAGTGACAAAGACAATTATTACTATTATTATTATTATTATCTTAAGGATTAGCTAATTCCAAGTTGGGTAGTAGCATAATACCGCCTTAGAAGGATAGTTGGAATTTTATTTTGATATTACAAGGTGGTATACACAAGATGATAGCTAGATCGAGAAAACAAATTTATGATTTATGATTTTTGAAATTGTGAAATAGTTATGATTTATTGGAATATAAAATCGATTTGAGAAATATCTTAAAATTTTAAATTGTGACGCATGATTTACGGTTAAGTTTAAGTTTTGATTGTAATATGCTAAAGTTTATCTCGAGATTTATTAAAGAGTTTTAAATTATATGTTATGCTTTTATAGATGACTAAAGAATATGGAAGCTTAGTGAAAAAAGAAGAAAAAAAAAGGAGAGTTTAAGGTTTTAAATTGAGTCATACGATGCACGATTTATAAGTTTATTAAATTTTGAGATTGAGGAGATGATAGTAAAATTTTGGTTCAAAATGTTTTGGAAGATATGAAATCGACCTTGAAGGAAAAAAAATTTAATTTCAAATTGTGACATATGATCTATGATTTATAAAGTTATTTAGATTTCGAGTTTAAAGCCTTGATTATGGATATTTAAATTTTGATGAAAAAAAGTATATTCGATTTGCGATATACAAGGGTTATTTCAAGATTGATTAGAGAATTAAAATTTTGATTAAACTTGACAGCCTAAGATGATTAGAAATTTTGGTGGAGTATCTTGGGAATTTATTGAGAAATTGTTGAGGAACTTAAAATTTTAGATTAGATCATTTATTGATGGAGAACCAAGAAGCAAGCAACACCCTAATGGGATAGGAGCATTCCACATGGGTTGCCATACCATCTATGGCCATGATAGTTGTATGTACACTAGTTTAGTAGTCAATGACCAAGCCATGTGACTATATCTTTACCTTGACTTACTCGACCTTCCCTCAAATCTAAAACTTTTGTCATGTCCTTCTAATCGTTTGAAACTTGAAAAGGATTAGAGCATTCCTTGATCGTGGAGACTATCTTCTCTCTAGAAATTGTGTCCCTAACTTATTTTACCCTGATCTATGATTTCCTTAATTATCCTTATTTTGTGCTTTAACCTTTTTTTGTGCATTAATGAAAACCCACTTTCTATTTTTGATCATTTGTTGTCCCCTAAAGTAACTTTAATTTTTGGAGCACAATACTAGATTTTTTTTTCCAACAAATTTCATATGCAAGACCTAGACGAGCCTACCTTCATATAGGTATATCATGTCCCACTAAAACACATCACCTTGTACTATATTTTGATGATGCGACCTTCGAGTCAAAAAAGCTAAACTATAACCATACCATGTTACCGGAATACTTTTCGACTACATATAAGTACTCAACCTTGACTCACTTTTTTCGACCCAATATATGAGGATGATCTACTTAATTTCCTAAATGCTTAACTTTGTGTTTTATCTTGATTGCTTGACCCTTGTCCTTTTATTATCTTGATTTACTTGGACCCATAACATCTTTTACTCTTCATGCAATAATTAGCAACCTTTATTGAACGTATATGAGTTGTTTTGCTTTCCTCTTTGAGAAAATTTTATAAACTCCTTCATGATTCATGAAAACCTTGTTCTTATATGATTCCCTTATGCGAAGATGAAATTTGATCATGACATCCTTTGGTTGGAAAGAGGTTAGATTAGGAAATCATGGACGAGAGTAGTGGTAAAAAGTTGAATAAAATGATTGAATATTCATAAGTGAAATCTTGCGATAAAACCTATTAGATGGAGTATATTTTATGATCAAATGAGAGTAAACTTCTTGATCGACAAATCGGTTCCTTGTGGAAAGCTATTGTTAAGAAAAAAAATTATGAGATGATAAATAGGGTGCTTGAAGTTATTAGATTTCAAGAAGAGTGTAATTTCTTAAACTCTTAATGATTAAGAATTTAACTATATGATGATTGTAAATATGAAGGTCATATTAAGGTGAGACTGATTTTACTCTTGACTAAATTGAGTGAAGAAATTTTAATGTAAAAGGGAATTTTGCATGAGGAAGTTCGCTTGAGAGAAAATATGTAGAAAGGAGAGTATTAGAGAAATATTGGACTTATCAAAGATTTTACGATCATGGTTATCATTTCATATTAAAGTAACCTTGACTATAGTTTCGACTAAATTGATTTATTGAGCCTAAAGTTTCAAGAAGGTTAAAGCTCGATATGACGAAAGATGGAGACTGCATATTAAAGTTTCGTGACTTACTAGATTTCTAATTATGAGATATTGCATATGAAAAATATTTTAGGGTATCAATTGTTTTTGCAAGTAAAATAAAACATCAGTTGAAGGTCGATATATACATGAGTATGCTTCAAGAATTTACGTAGCGTTTGAGATTATTTTAAGGACATCTATCAATTCGAATAAGGAAAAGGAAGAACTGCTTTAAAAAAATTGAAGAAAAAGGCTAACTTTGAAGAATCATTGATTATGATGAATATTTTAGTGAGTTATGATTCAAAACGAAGATCGAAGAAGTTATTGTCTATTTATAAGGTTGCATGCCTATAGGAAATATGTATGAGGTTGCATGTCTATGGGAGAAAGGTAGCGTTGATTGATTTTAAAAACCTTGATAGGTTGTCATGCATTAACTATCTTCTAACCATTTAAAGTATTCATTGAATATCGTTTCTTCTCTCGTCCGATGAATTAAATCGTGGTTTCTTATGACACAACTCTTTCTAACTCTTCAACCCTACCTATCCTAACTATTCCTAAATTTCGTGGACGAAATTCTTTTAAGTTGGGTAGGATATAAATCCCCTAAATTTCTACTACATTTTTTTAATAAAATTTGTATTTAATGGTATTTAAATTGTACTTCGTATTTGTACGACACGTACAAGTTCGATTTCTCGTAACAGTACGTCGCATGCGAATTTGTATTTTTGTATTTGCTCGTCGAGTATGAATATGTGCGAGGTACATATTTTAGAAAGTATTTTGATTTTATTAGGAAGTATAGCTTTTCAAAAATATATATATATATATGTTAAATACTTAATTTGTTTAAGGTTATGAGCAAAGGGAATTTTTAAACTTCATTTTATTTTACCGTATAAAATGCTATTTTATTTTATAGAAGTAATTTAGAAAATGAGGATATTGTAAATATTTGCATACATGAATCTATATCATATATAGATTTTAAATTCTAATTTTTGAAATTATTTATTATATTATTTTCAAAACTTATAAAAAGATATTTTAAATTTGATTATTGAGATTTGAATCAAAATTTGATTATTATGGGTAATTTTAAATAGTTTTTTTTATCAAAATATGAATATCTACTTACATCTTGGAAAGATATTGTTTGACTTAATTTAAAGCGATTTAAATTAAGGGACAAAATTATCTATTGTGGAAGTTTAAAACTTAGTCCATATCCAAATAGGAGTCTCCACCTCCTATATAAGGAGAGGCCCCTCGTTCCCTTTTCTCCAAAAAGTTTCCATCCATATTCTCCACCAAATTCGTGCATCATGTCTGTGCCATGTTCCCCTCTCCATCCACTATATTATTTCCTTCTACATATACAAGTTATCCCTCCGTGGCCAACAAACCCGGACACCGACCCGTCCCGTCTCGTAGGACACGATTACAGACTACGACCACGACTCCCTGGCCGCCATAGACACCATCACGCCGTCCCTGCCTTTCCTTCCTCGACCAGGACAGCCGCCATCACCACCAATACTCCATAATCACCAAATCCACCGCCACCGATCCCCCGTTCAACAACGACCGTCGTGCCCCCGGCCAACAGTTTCGGCCAACCCCCTCGACGCCATCACCCTACCTCATCGTGCCCCTCCGATCCGTCCGACTACTCATCCCCCACTACACCACGGCCATCCACCCCACCTAACGCCCAGTCTTCTGCTACCTACTCGTCTCCTCTACCACCACAACTACCAAACCCCCAAATTTAACAAACCACCACCGCAACCACCGCCATCGGCCACCCCAAGTCCGACCATCAGCACAACAAAGAAAAAAAAAGAAAAAAAAAACACTGCTTCCTACTCACCTGTCCTCCGTGGTGCCCCCTCGATGTCGTGGCGGACCACCCCGCCACGCATCCCTCGCCAGATCTGGCGACCACCCATCGTCGGAGCTCCGCCAGTCAGCGCCATCCGTCGTGGCCACCAATCTGAGCGTCGTGTCTCCCCGCAACAGCCGGTCCTAACACCAGCGAGTGCCAGTACCCAGCGTCCGTCGTACTCCCTGGCGCTGAAACCCTTGTGCGCCGCGCTTTCGCCGACGTGTACCAGTTTACCACCGTGACCGAGAGGCCACGCCGACCGCACACCCTCGCCGCGACGACCGTGGTCGAGACACCTCCGTCTGCTCGTCCTGGTAAGCTCTCACCCCTCTCACTCTTCCGCTCATCTCTCTCTCTCTCTAAAACCAGAGCACAGCAAATGTATGTTGTCTTCTCCTCTTCTATTATTTAATTCTTAGTTATTCTCTTTGCTTTTGTTTTATTTATTGTTTTGTTTATTTTTGTCGTTTTGTTGTTGTCCTTTTGTTGTTTCATTAGTTATTTTAATAATAATATTTTCCTACAGTAAGTAGTGGTATTAGTTTAGTACAGTTATTGATAACTATTTTAGAGATTATGTATTATGATATAGTATAACAAAATATATTATTTGATTTTCAAAACTCTAAAATATACGATATATTATATTACTATGATGTTATAAATAAGTTTTAGCCAAAAAGAGAATATCTAGACTTTTAAACAATTATCTAAAATATTTTTTATAATATCAAAGTTCATACTTTTACAAACTTAGCATTTAGCCTTAAAATAATTTTTATTTTTATTTTTCAAGTATTTATCTAGACTAATAATAATAATAATAAAATGTATGTTCCAAATTATATATGTATATATATATATAATTTATTTCAGTAGAATTATTTCTCAAGTATATTATGAAATATTTTCTTAAAATACTATATGTAATTATTCCACAAATTTTCCCTCGATTATCATCATTGATGACGACTGATCCCACGTTCCTATTTCTTTGCGAATTCGGATCCTGTGTGTAACGACCATGGCTATTGGACTATTGGGACATGTCAGAACGCCGCACAACACCTGGAATCACATCAGACAAGATACGTTGCCATAATCTACTGTTTATAACTAGTCTACAATTTATTTATTGCATGTCACTGTGTATTTATTTTCAGTTCTTCTAGTTGTAACATTTTTACGGTGCCTGATTTATTACCTGCTCAGTGTTATTAGCTTTACTTTACTTATTATCCTTTGATTGCATATGGACCTAGAGTTAAGGGACTACCATCTGTTGTGTATTACATAAACCTTGTCACAATTGTACCACGTGTATGTGTGAGATGAGTAGCATGTAGAGGTCCTTGCGTGTTGGCTGATCACCCGTACGTATGCGTTAGGTCTAACTGCTAATAGAGGCATGTTAGGAGAATTAGCAGTTAGTATAGGTTTATGGTCATGGATGCGACTTAAATAAGAGCATTGGGTGGGGAGAACAATATCTGACGTATGGGCTTCTTTGTACTTCCATGACTACCTGTGCGCTCCTCCGGAGATGCAGGCTCCAGGTGCCCTCTAACGTTTCCCAGAGCATTATAGACGTACCCCCTTGCACATGATGCCCTCTGACGATCTTCGAACGTTACTTAGGCCCCTGGTGCCCTATATGGGGACTATGTCGATCCCATTTATAGCCAAGGCTCATGCGTCAAAAGGATTGTTTCTCAACTGCATGTTCACTTTAGTACGGTTAGCTGAACCCTAGTCAATGTTATGTCACCCCGTTCTATTAGTAGCTTGGGACAATATTGCATCACGGAATTGTGTTCTACTCCTTGTCCTTGTTTGGTGTAGGGGTAGTCCACTGTTTCGATGATGAGATATTAAACCTTGTTACGATTGGGACTATTAAATTTTACTTATGGTTTGTGACATATTATATATTCAATTATTATGGCATGTTCTTCCTGTATCTTGTTACGTCCCTCTGAGGACCTGGTGAATTCTCCAGGTGTGTCTTTTGTGGTTTTCACATGTGCTTTAGCTAAGGCCATTTCTTCGATGATGATTACACTTGGATCATCTTTGTATCGTTCGACAAAATTTTATTATCATGTATTTCTCTCTTTTTCGTTGGTAATGGATTTGTCTTCGCCCAACAACTTATAAATGAATTCATGAGTTTATTACAAAGTCTTTACTTCTTATTTGTAGATGAGATTAGTATCGTGGTTTACTGTATTTTACAACTTATGTATTCATACGATGGTTCCATATATTGGAGTATACATCGTATGTATGCAGTTGGCAAGACGACGTACTTAGTCCTAAGTATTTTGGGACTGGGGCATTACAGTTAGTAATTAGGATTGTGATAACCCTAGTTAGCTAACTTATAAAGCCGTACTTATTGCTTGGCCATGATTGTTGTATGGAGTCCAATCTAGTCTAGTTTTGTCTAGGTAGTGTCCGGATTGTTTATTTCAGTACATTGTTGTTTATGCTTTACTTTTGTGGATAAATGATTAGAGACTAAGTTCTGTTCAGGAGAAGAGTTACAACCCCGATCCTTGTTTGGTTTACGGGTTGTAACTTGGGTTCCGAAATAGTTCCTAAGTCATCTTATCATTTGTCGTTCATTATAGTTCTCAAATGCTCTCATGCCCTAGTTATCTAATATGTCCACATATCCCAGTTACCCTACATATTTACATAGCCCAGTTATCTCACATGCTCACATGTTCAGATATCTTATATGCTCACATGTCCCAGTTGTCTCTCATGCTAACATGTCAAGTTATCTTATATGCTCACATGTTCAGATATCTCACATGCTCACAAGTCCAGTTTGTCTTATGTATTCACATGCTTCCATTTACTTTATATATCCATGCTTTATATTATGTCACATGTTATTTATCCTATGCTCCATGTTGTTTTACTTATTATCTTTCTATTCTCGGGATAAGTGCATTGGTAGTACACGAGTCTCGATCAGTATTTACTTGTTTATGTCTCTATCTGTTGCTATATTAGCTATTACTGGTTTTAGTTCATAAGTTTGGCTTCCTTTGCGGTACTTGCTATTGGGGGTCTGACCCCACTGGTTTTGTTTGGCCAGATCTGATAGAGGAGCCCGAAGGATCTTCTATACCATCTACTCGGGGGTAACTACCCGGAGCACCAGAGTACCTTAGTGTGTTTCTTATATCATTCTTCCACTAGTTATGTACTTTATTCTTTTGTGGCGTTCAGCCTCCGAGTACATGTTCAGCTCATATTTTGGATCTTGACTTGTAGCCTACGGGCCTAAACATGATTTGCGTATTCTAGACTATAGCTAGAGCTTATCATGTATGACTATTACTCTTGCTAGTTCTTCATTTTGTATTACTAGATTCATGATCATCCATGTATATATGGTTTGGGATGCTTTACTATTGTATGTATGATGATCATACTTCTTGTACTTTGTATATTTGTCTGTGATTGAGATACCTAGGATCGTTTGACCTAGGATTGACTGATGGCTTGTAGTAGTAACCCCCTGTCTTGACAGCTTACACGTTATTTTAGAGTACTGGAGTACTTTGGTATTACGTAGCTGGCCTGGTCTGTCCCTACTTTCCAATATTTTGGTTCTGGGGCGTGACAATCATGGTAGGCCAGTAATAGCCAATGTGTTGGATTCGGTCATGTAGCTTAGGATCGGGTAGATGAGCTCCATAGGCACTATCATGGGCCTCACGAAGAGCTTCGATCGCCTCCTCGTTTGATAAACATCGGAGGAGAAGCCCGTCGTATGAACAACGATACAATATTTTGGTAATTGTATCATAGTAGAATCAAAGGGAGCATCTTTTGACAGACACGGCTTCCTTCGGCGTCCGGGAGGATTTCATAGATTGTATAGTCGATAAACAAAAATAGCCATTCACTAACGTTGACATCGGTGTCTGTTTGCATAGCATGGTTTAGACACATGCATAAATTATTTTTTAGGTACATCTATTTTCGGCCAATCACCGTGACGAAGTGTTATGTCTCGACGAAAGCTGCTCGGGAGGCAGCGAGGTCAGCTAGAGCGTCGGCCTCTAAATTTTATAGCCGAAGCACATGTTCTATGAAGAACTTGGTGAGGGTAGAGATAATGTCCAAGGCTGCTTTGTGGTAGGAAAGCAGGTCTTCGTATTTTCCCCAAACCTGATTGACGACGAGTTTCGAATTTCCATAGGACTCGAGGTATTCAACACCCAGTTCTCTTGCTAATTAAAGTCTGATGATAAGAGCATTGTACTCCACCACATTGTTGGAGCATGGCTCTGTGAGGGAATAAGCACGCTGAATAACCAGGTTGTCTGGAGAGACCAAGACCACCCCCACTCTTGCGACGATCTAACCCTTAGGGCCTGTTCTTGAGGCACTGTCGAAGAACATCTGCCAGACGGAGTTCTCTTCGGCGATATTGAATTCTAACACCTCGCCCGAAATGTTCTCGTAGAGTTTTGATGTTTTCGGTATCGGGTGTGCAGCTAAAAAAGTTGGCCAATGCTTGTCCCTTGACAGCTTTTTATGGAACAAATACAATATCATACGGTGATAGCAGTATTGCCCATGTAGCTAATCGAGAGTTTAGCGCTCCTGTCTTGTCATAAGAACCCTGAGTGGATTGATCAGGAAATAACATAGATCGTATGACCCATCACATAGTGGAAGTTTTCTGTATAATGAAGACTAAAGCTAGGCACTCTTTTTCGATAGGATTGTACCGATGTTCGGCCCTAATCATTATCATGCATAGGTAGTAAATGGCGTGTTCATGGCCTGCATCATTGTTCTGGGCCAACAAGGTGCCGAAAAAATGGTCCATTACGCAAACATAAAGCATGAATAGTTTACCTACCACTGGCGCTACTAGGACCGGAGGGTTCGTGAGGTAAGCCTTGATATCGTCGAATGCCTTCTGGCATTCTTCTGTCCAGACGTACGAAACTTCCTTCTTCATAAGTTTGGTGAAGGGTTGGCACGTCCAGAAAGATTTGCTATAAATCTTCTGATATATGCGAGACGTCCATGTAGGCCTCAAAGTTCTCTCAGATTCTCTGGAGGGCGCATGTCAAGGATAGCCTTAGTCTTTTCTGGGTCAATGTGGATACCCTTTGCGGTGATAATGAAACCCAACAATTTGTCGCTAGAAATCTCGAGAAAGGATTTAGCTGGGTTCATCTTGAGTTGATGTGGCCGTATGAGATCAAAGACGGTCCTTAGACTTGCAGGTGGTCACCCCAAAAGCGACTTTTAACAACGATGTCATCAACATAACATTCGACTATTTTACGAAGATGTTTGTGGAAGATGGTCTCATGGCTCTCTGGTATGTTACACCTGTATCATTTAATCTGAAGGGCATCACTGTATAACAGTAAACCCCCTTTGGAGTTCTGAATGACATTTGCTTCTCGACATCCGGTAACATCTTGATTTGGTTGTAGCTTGAATATCCATCCATGAAGGACATACGTTCAAAGCTACATGTGTTGTCGATCATCACGTCAGTGATCGGAAGGGGAACTCATCCTTCGGATAGGCAAAATTGAGGTCCCGGAAGTCTATGCAAACCCAAATTTTCCTATTCTTTTTGCTAATGGGGACGATGTTGGCTACCCAATCAAGGTGTTGTTCTTCACAAATAGACTAACTTGTTATGAGTTTACCCACTTCCTTTTTAATGGCATCCATGATATTGGGGCAGAAGTGTCGCTGTTGTTGCTTAACATGCTTAGCATTGGGCAGGATGTTAAGCCTATGCATTGCGACCTACGGGTCCAATCTTGCATATCTTTATAGCTCCATACGAAGACATCGATGTATTCCTTGATGAGTTGCAGCAAGAATTTTCGATCTTTTTCTGATAGGCTTTTGCTAATGAAGATGGGCTTGGACGAAGATTCATCCCCTAAGTCGATTTGTTCGACCTCGTCTTCCATGGAAGGCTCCTATTGTTTGAAATATAATTTTTATTGAGATCCTAGGCGTTGAGCCCATGATTCTTCCTCGAATAACACTAATATCTGATCATCTTGCTCTTATGGAGGATGTACGGATGTCATGTTAGCCGACAACACCTTCTTGTAGATTGGGCCGATGGTGGTGTCGGAGTCCCAAGTGGAATCTTCAGATGAATGAGAATGCATCTCAGCCTCAATTTTTAAACTTTTTGGGGTTGTTGGAGGCGTAACGTATCCCAACCCCCAGCGAGTGCAGTGCTAGTAGTCCTGAGGCTTCCTCTTTGGAATGGAGAGTCGTAAGGGAAGGCGTCGACCTTTGTCGTAGTACAAATCTTTACCACTATTCAAGTCGTATCCCATCTTTTGGATGAGATATTTCTCTTGAGGGGTATAACTGTATATTTGCATTTTACCGTTATCGGGCTCCGGTTCAACTAAAGGAAGGTCTTCATGACGTTTGACCTTGCCGAAGATAATAAGTTTTTTATCCTTTTTCTGGGCAGAACTATATAACAGACTCCTTTATATTATTGGCAGTCGTTACTTGCGTTTGTAACTCTCATAAGGAATTATCTAAAGCATACATAGCATTCCAATGTGGAAAATTAGAGTAGTTCAAAGATAGCCTTTTATCGATAAAATAAAAGATCTTGTCCCGAGGGATTACATCATAAAGTGAAGGTGCCTTAGTGTAGTCAGATATATAATCCCGCAGTTCTTCATCTGTAAGAACTGGAACAGCCTTCGGAGGAGGTGCAGGTGCCTTTCGCCATATCTTGGCCACTATAGGAGCTGACGTCCTAGCAGGAGGAGTTTTTAGAGACCTTCTCGGTGTCTGACCCTGATAGGCTCCTGGGCCCTACCTGGAAGCTTGACGACCAGGGGAGATGGAGCCTTCCTATGTAGCTTAGCCACAAGGGGTGCTGACACCTGGGGAGGTTTTTCCTTGAGTCATATTCTCAATGGCTCTTCGGTCACTGCTTCGGTTTCTGCCTCGTCATCAGTATTATTATCATTATCGTCCAGGTGGACTGATTTGTACGGATCGGAGTCAGTATAGTATGCCTCGATTCCTCTGAAGGGGTAGACATCAGCGAACTCTGTTCTGACGATGCTATTGCCAGCTACATATTTCATGTACTGGTGGAGGGTGGATGGCACGACCATGTACCCGTATATCCACGGACATCCCAACAAGACATTGTAGGATATGTCAACATCTATAACATAGCAGGTCACCTCCTTGTGGAGATCATCTATGTGGCACTTCAACGGTATCTTGCCCAAAGGATTGTTTTTACCTGTATTGAAGCCGCTAATCATAGTATTGGACACCGTCAACCGATGCATCAGTATCCCCAAAGTTTGGAGCAGAATTCGAGGGATGATGCTGAGAGAAGAACTCGGATCGATTTGTATCTGGTCCACTTTGATGGCACCAACGTACCCTGTGTAATATAGCGGTATGTTGTGCTTGTTATTCTTGAGTAGCATGTCCTGCTGAGAGAACGTAATATTGGGGATGATCTCCCCCATTTTATGGCAGTGCAAATATGCGGCTGGGTCCTCTTCAGGATGCTGGACATGGCTGATGAAAGACTCAGCATCTCTTAATGCTTCCTATAGAGCATTTCGAATATCTTTGGAGAGTCGGAGAAGCTCGAAAAGAGGCAACCGAGCTGGAGCATTGGCTAGCTGTGCCAATATATCAAAGTTGTGGGGTTTGACCAACCCCAAGGTGTCGTCTTTTCTAAGAGGCTTGTCAAAATGAGCCTTATTTTATCTCTGTTTGTCTGCTGCTGGTGGTTGGAATTAACCCTCCCTTGGAGCAGCAATAGTGGCAACGGGAGGCACCTCTTCAACTGGAACCTCATCCTACTGAGTGTTCTATTTTGATCTTATCACCACCAGTAAGGCTTCTTCCGGAGAGGCGGTGACCATTTGGCAGGACTTTAACTTCTTGTCTTTGGTTTTGGTGGTAGGGCATACCACCTATTGGGTCAGCTCAGGGGCTAGATCTGGGTGAACCTACATAATCTCTCCCCGAGACATAGTGAGTGGCACCAGTCCACTCACGTTGTCATGAGTTGAAGGAAGGTTGGTTACTTACATTGTCGCCTTTGGGATGGGGACCGAAGAACAGATGGCAACTCTAGAGGGGGTGAATAGAGTTTATAGCGATAATAGCCAATAAAAATTTTAAACTCTTTCACAAGATAAAATTAATCAGAGTAAATGCGAAAATAAATAAGGAGCAAGAAAGCATACGCAAACATAGCCGATTTTAACCTGGTTTCCCTCGTGGAGGACTAGTCCAGGCCTGAGAACTCTAGCTCAGGATTAAATTCAGTATTTGTGAAATAGTAGTTACATCCCGTGCCTTTTCTTCAGAAGAGCACGTCAAGTTCTTACAAAGATCGCAGTGGCGATGCTTGGAATTTTCCAAGCGAGTTCTTGAACTCTTGCATAAAACTCCTAACTGAAAAATGCTGAGCACTTCAGGCTTAGGGAGCTTGTGGCTAGTAGATGAAGAAGGGTATGGCTTGTATTGAGCTTTAGAGAGAAGAGAAAAGAAGATTGGATGAATGAAAATAAAAGAATTCATGGCCTATTTATAGGATACCAGTAGGCAGAATTCGGCCAGAATTCTGGTAGGAATTTTCAAATACTTGGCCGTTGGACAACTAGCAACCAGCCAACCCTAAAAATTAGGGTACTAATTTTTATGGGACAGAGTTCGGCCCGAACTCTGTGTGTAGGCAGAGTTCGGCCCGAACTCTGTCTCCCAGAGCACAGAATAGGTCTTTGGTCCAATGGGCTTGTTTGGATGTATGTAGAGCTTTTGGATTTTGGGTAGGGTATAGGTCAAGTCTCAGATGCTCAGCACAACTCAGCTTACATAAGTCTAGACTAAATAAAATTATAAAATACAGACTCAAAAATGACTTGTATTTGCAGAACTGAGCTGTCGTCTGACTTGAGCTGGATGAATCCTTCATGTGTCGTATTGAATTATCACAAGTATTATTTAGTCAATTCTATCAATATTTGGTTGACTGTGACTTTGTGTCAACAATCTCCCCCATATTGATAATTGACAAAATAATAATTGTATATTCAATATTCATACCTGGACACATTTAAGGACAAAAAGCAAAGCTCCCCCATAATCAATGCCGAGCTTAAAAAAATAGCTCCCCCATAATCATTGCTTTGAATCATGTTGGCCTGATAAGAACATTCTCCCAAAAGCACAGATACAGAGACAAAATAATATGGAATATACAAATATCTCCCCCTTCTGGCATTTAGCATTTAACGATAAACAATTTAATAACTGGCAAACACACCAAAAGATAAGAGAAGAAACTGCATATAAACTGATATAACGACTAAATGTCGCAAGAGTCACAACTCATAATAAGTCTAATACAATCAAAAGTGCATAAAAGTAACTAAAATCCAAAGTGCAGAAAGAAACATAAGCTATGATCCTCAGTAGCAGCAGCAAATAGTAGTCCATATCCATCATCGAGCTCGTGAAGGCCCAGCATCGTCTGTTGGATCAGTAAAGGAATGACGAGGGTCCACGAAGGCTGCATCTGGATCCAAGTAGCGAATGACCCAAGGGTCATCGATACGATAGCCCTCACGACCGGGGTCCCGCTCCATGGGGATAGGCATAGAAGGATGGCGAGACATGGAGTACCGAATATCGTGCAGCGAGTTGCTGATAGCACTCATCTGCAAGGTAGTCCAGTAATCCAGCCGAGTCCAGCGATCATCCTCCAAGGTGAAGCGATCGCGGAGCATGGTCTGAAGAGACTCGAGAATGGCAGGAGAAGGAGGAGGATCTTGTCCCAAAGGAGGGGCATCTGGCTCATCATCAGAATGCTCAGACACGACTGGTGAGCCAACGGCTGCCTGTAGCCTCTGTGCCTTAGAGAGGAAGGCAGGGGCAGGTAAGAATGGACACTCATCAAGGGGTACATGAAACGCACGAAAGATCATAGGAAGATATAATACATAAACCAAGGATCTTGTTTTCTTTCTACAATTAATCATCTAATTCATTATTGTACGTGGAAGATTAAATGGTACATGAAAGTGGAGGTGATATAAGGCCGAGATTTCAAAGTAAGTAACTTCATCGGTAGAACCTGCTTTGGGTAGAATGGTGTTAAAGATAATCCGATGAAGTTCATAGAAATAGGGATTGAGATATTTGGCCAAAAGCTTACGAGGACGCGTGTTCGGGGTACACAAGTCGTCCTTGAAGCTTTCAAGTGAAGACCCATCGGAAAATTAAAATGATCGAGCTTCAACGAGCTTTTCCCATGAGTTTGGCTCTTGGAGTTCAAGCTATTCGGCCAAATCGAAATCGTCAAAAGAGATATCAATTCCCGCAACCCGTGAATAAATATGTGTATCATCATGGGTTAGGTTGCAGTAGAACATTTGAATAGCACTACGAAAAATGACCGAGTTTGTGGTGACAAGTTCATCAAGGCAAAGGTCATTAAAAAGTGCATCATATTGAGAGAAAATAGTAAAATTTATAGGGTGTCCCACAAACACCGGACGTGTCCGAAAATCACTAAACCAATCATTTGATGCGTCGAGTGATACAAATATTCGGTCGTCAAAAGTGTTTGGGTCAAGTGGATGTGGAGGATTGAACAACGGATGGATAGGTGGTTGTTGTTCAACGGGTGGTGCAACGGGCGGTTCAACGCGAGGAGGAGTATTCGACGAGGATGCTCCCTCGGTCCGAAGTCTCTTCCCACGATTGAACAAACGTGGAGCCATGACACAATAAAGATAATGAAGGAAATTGAGATATAGAAAAGTATTGAATTATACCTCAAAGTAGTGATGAACAATGAAGGAGAATTGAAAGAGAGGCCGTCTCCTTGAGTTTGGGGAAGAGATGAGCTCTAGAAAGGAGAAATTAGGGTTAAGGTTTTGAGAAAAAGAGTTTGGAGAAGTAGAAAAGGTGGCAATGAAGGAGAAGAAGGAGGAAATCCCGAATATAAGAGAAGGGTTTCAATTGGTCGGAATCAATAGTGGCCATTGGATCTATAATTTGATCAACGGCTGTGGCTGTTCCCGGTTCTGGAACAGCCAGATCGAATTCGGCCCAAACTCTGGTAAGGGCAGAGTTCGGCCCGAATTTCGGATTCTGGTGACAGAACTGGAATCAGACTGAAAAAGGTTAAGAAAGAAAGACCAAAATAACAAGAGTATAAAGAAAGATCCAAGTGATAAACAAAGAATGACAGAGGGTAAACTCGAAGCAACAAGGTGAAGTTGAAAAATTAGTATTTCACAGTGATAAATAAAAATTAACCGTGTAATAAACAAGGAATTATATCATAATTCAATATTTTGAAGCTGCCATGGGTTAGCTGCCGGGGCCGGATCCCAGCTAGCGGTAGTCCTGGGGACTAGTACACCGTGTCGCTTAGGCTTTTACGCCTTGTTGTCAGAAGGGCCCTTTCGGCTTATACCTATAGCAAGTTCATCATAAGAGAATCATGACATACTCGATATTTACGCAGGTTTATTTTAATTTATAACAGCTTCATCCAAAATTTCAAGTTCACGACAAAGAAAATTGAAACGCTCTTCGGATAATGGTTTTGTAAAGAAATCTGCTAACTGATGATCAGTGTCAATAAATTCTAAGTTAATCGTGCCATTTTGCTGATGATCACGCAAAAAGTGGTGACGTATTTCAATGTGCTTCGTGCGTGAGTGACAAATGGGGTTCTTAGTGAGATTTATAGCACTAGTGTTGTCACAAAAGATTGAAATGTACATAAAAGACAAATTGTAGTCTTCAAGGGTTTGCTTCATCCACAGAATTTGTGCACAACAATGCCCAGCTGCGATGTATTCAGCTTCTGTTGTGGATAGTACGACAAAATTTTGCTTCTTGCTAAACTAAGAGACTAACGCCTTTCCTAATAAATGACACTTACCGTTTGTACTTTTACGGTCGACCTTGCATCCAGTGAAATCAGCATCAGAGTAACCGATGAGGTCAAATGATGTTGACTTGGGATACCATAGGCCCACTGTAACCGTACCCTTAAGGTATCGAAAGATACGCTTAACGGCAGTCATGTGTGATTCCTTAGGATTTGCTTGATATCTAGCATACAGGCAAACGCTAAACATAATATCAGGGCGACTAACAGTAAGATAGAGTAGACTGCCTATCATACTTCGATACTTACGTTGATCTACGGGTTTGCCGCTATCATCTGATTCAAGTTTAGTTGAAGTATCCATTGGAGTGCTGATTGGTTTGACGTTGTCAAGGTCGAATTTCTTCAGCATGTCCTTTGTATACTTCGACTGACAGATGAAGGTTCCATTTGACATTTGTTTGACTTGCAGTCCAAGAAAGTAGTTGAGCTCACCCATCATGCTCATCTCAAACTCGGTCTGCATACACTTGGCAAAATTTTGACGGAGGGTTTCATCAGTAGAACCAAATATAATATCATCTACGTATATTTGTACTAAAAGAATAGTGTCTTTGAAAGATTTTATGAAAAGTGTGGTGTCAATTTTCCCTTTTGAAAAACCTTTCTCAAGCAAGAAATTGCTTAGCCGTTCATACCAAGCTCTAGGGGCTTGTTTGAGGCCATGCAGCGCTTTCTTTAGCTTGAACACGTGGTCGGAAAATTTGTGATTTTCAAAGCTAGGAGGTTGTTTCACATAAACTTCCTCCTTAATACATCCATTCAAGAAAGCACTTTTAACATCCATTTGAAATAATTTGAAATTTTGAAAATTTGCAAATGCACAAAGCATCCGAATGGATTCAAATCTAGCAACAGGAGCATACGCCTCATCGTAGTCGATACCTTCCTCTTGGTTGTATCCTTGGACTACTAGACGAGCTTTGTTGCGTGTGACTGAACCATCTTCATTTACTTTGTTTCTAAAACCCCATTTAGTACCAATGATAGAGTGATTAGCCGGTCTAGGAACGAGTTCCCATACTTGGCTCCTCTGGAATTGGTTGAGTTTCTCTAGCATAGCAGAAATCCAAAATTCATCATTAAAAGCTTCTAAAATGTTTTTCAGCTCAATTTGTGAAATAAAGGTAGTACTAGCAATAGAGTCTCTTAATGATGATCTAGTAGTTACTCCACGTGAAATTTCACCTATTACCAAATTTTCTGGATGTGACGGCTTGAAAGAGAATTTCTTTGGCAAGCCCTCCAAAGAATTGGTTTCGATTGTGGTATTCATTGGAGTAGAAGTTGATGGCTCAACATCATCATCAAGAGTAGCTGCTGTACTGTTATCTTCATCAAAAGTCACATTTGTAGACTCTTCCACAATTAATGAGCGTTTGTTAAAAACTCTATATCCCTTGCTCTTGGCAGCATAGCCAAGGAAAATACCATCGTCAGCTTTGGCATCAAATTTGCCTAAGTTGTCTTTGGTGTTAAGGATAAAGCATCTACAACCAAAAACTCTAAAATAAGAAACATTTAGGGTTCTCCCAAACCAAAGCTCATAGGGTGTTTTCTTCGTAATAGGACGAATAAGCACCCTATTTAAAATGTGGCATGCTGTACTGACAGCTTCAGCCCAAAAGTATTTTGGAAGTGAAAACTTGTTCAACATGACTCTAACCATATCGCCAAGAGTCTTATTCTTCCGCTCCACAACACCATTTTGTTGAGGAGTTCTTGGACAAGAAAATTCATGATCAAAACCATTAGAATCACAAAACTTTTCAAAATCAGAATTTTTGAATTCGCCTCCATGATCTCTTCGGATTCGAGTAATCATGTAGCCTTTTTCGTTTTGAACTTTCTTTACAAAAATCTTGAAAACTGAAATAGCATCACTTTTATTTGTAAGAAAGAAAACCCAAGTAAATCTAGAAAAATTATCAACAATAACAAAGGCGTAGAGTTTTCCACCAAGACTGGCTACTCTACTAGGGCCAAATAAATCCATATGAAGAAGTTGCAAAGGTCTAGTAGTACTTACAGAGTTTATGGAATGAAATGAGGACTTAGTTGTCTTATTCAATTCACATTCGGCACATACCATGTCCTTTTTGAATGTGATATCGGGCAAGCCTCTAACTAGCTTCTTAGTCGATAGCCTGGATATAATATCTATGTTGGCATGACCAAGACACTGGTGCCATAATAATCTTTCATCCTTATGAGCATATAGGCATCTACCTGCATTGTTAGTATCTATAGACAAATAAAAAATATAAATATTATCCTCTCTTACCCCTTCAAAAGCAATGTCTCCCGTTGACCTATCATAAATAAGGCATTTGTTTTGTCCAAAGTTAATGTCATATCCATGGTCAGTAAGATGACTAATGCTGATCAGGTTATGCTTTAACTCGGTCACTAGGCAGACATCTTTTATTACGGGAGAAGAAGGATAACCAATAATACCATTACCTATAATATACCCTTTTAGGTTGTTACCGAAGGATACATATCCTTCTCTCTTCATCGATAGTGATGCGAAAAGATTTATGTCTCCCGTCATATGCCGCGAGCATCTACTATCGAGAATCCACTTACTCTTAGTTGAGGAGGGAAGGTCCACCTACATCAAGAGTAGATGTGACCTTTGGTACCCATGTTCTTGAGGGTCCTGAAAAGTTATTTTTTGGAAACCATGCATATATCTTTCTATCTATTAATCTTCTAATTCTACATTGTAGTGAAATATGTCCATGTAAACCACAATAAGTACATATAGCATTCCTATTTATGTTAGGAGTATACATATGATGTCTATGAGTATAGTGGTGTGGAGTAGCATGATGATATTTAGAGTTAGCATGGTGATGATGTCTATATGTAGAGTGATGTGGAGCAGTATGGTGATAATGTCTATAAGGAGTAGCATGGTGATGATGTCTATATGGAATAACATGGTGATGATGTCTATGTGTAGAGTGATGGTGATTTTGTGCAACATACTGATGGTTGTATCTATGTGTAGTATGATGATTATTTCTCCGTGCATGTGGTTTGTGTGCATTATGAAAGTGTGTGTATATGTAAGCATGATTATGAGCTGCAGGTGGATAACGTGGTTGACTAGTATGAGTAGTGTCATACTTTGTGTGTGTCTCATGTGATTGGGTTTGAGGTTGAGCAACCTGTTTCCTAATTTAGTCTCTAATTTCTTGGAGACAGCCTGTAGTTCAGTAACCTTAGCATTCAAACCATGTATCTTAGTAATAGAAATCTTGTGTCTACTCTTTTCTTCTGCAAGCTCCGTGTTGAGTGTTGTGATTTCTTGTGTTTGTTGTTCAGTGCGTGCTTCGGCATCATGTAAGCTTATTTTAAGCTTAGATACCTCATTTGTGACATCCGTGGGTGAAGTGTCCCTAATGTTATCAAACAGTAAAGAAAGTCTTTGGATTTCGATTTCATGACTTTTGATCTTTTCCTTGGCATGTTTATATTTACCAATGACCTTTTTATGATCATCAAGTAAATCGGTAAAAGCATCACCAAGTTCATCAAAAGTGAAGTCATCAAGAGTTTCGTTTGATACCTTGTCGGACGTTGCCATTAGGCACACGTTTGCAGCGTCTTGAGGAGAGTCCTTTTCTTCCTCGAATTTACTAGCTTCGCTTTCATGCCAAATGCTCATGTTGGCATATTTCTTTGAGGAAGTCTTCTTGTATGGTTTCTCATAACGGTTGCTTTTTTTAAGAATGGACAGTCTTTTCGGATGTGTCCTGTCTTCTTGCAACCGTAGCAGGTTGGCTCTTCTTCGTCGTCTTCTTTTGGTTCCTTCTTTCTTCGGTTGAAGCAAAAGAATTTCGTGAAGTTGTGGATAAGGAGAGCTTGATCATCACCTTCTGAGTTCTCGTCATCCATCTCTTCGGGGTCAGCCCTCCGTCGGTGAGCTTTGAGTACGATCTCCTTAGCCTTAGGAGCAGGCTCTTCGAATTCCTTGAGGTCAAGCTCATGAGTCATCAGCTTTCCCATCAAGGTTTCTATGGACATGGTTGTGAGATCATTTCCTTCTATGATGGCTGTCACCTTAGGGTTCCAAATCTTTGGTAGCCCCCTAAGTAGCTTTCGAATCTTCTCGTGAATTGAATATTGTTTGCCGAGAAAAGATAAGGGATTGATGATGTCGAGGAATCTTGTGAACATTTGCGTGATCGTCTCGTTTGGCTTTATCTTGAAAGCCTCATATTCTTGAGTGAGACGGCTTATCTTTGATTCCTTGACTTGGGGGGTTCCTTCATGCGCAACTTCTAGAAGTCTCCATACTTTGTGAGAAGTGGTGCATGTTGAGACCTTGTTGAACTCATTCCTGTCTATAGCACAGAACAAAGCATTAATAGCTCTCGCATCGAGACTTGCCTATTTTTTCTCCTCGTTAGAATATTTGTCATGTGATTTCTCAACGAGATCACCATTGACAACTATCCTGGCGGGCTTTTTATAACCATCGGTGACGATGGTCCCTAGGTCGAAATCTAGCAACTTGAGATAAAAGCTCATCCTTGTTTTCCAATATGTGTAGTTTGTTCCATCAAATAGGAGAGGCCTATGAGTGCACTTCCCTTCACCGTGATTGAAAATCAAGGATTGTGTGGTTGCCATGGATCAGCTCTAGGATGTTAGTCCTTGTTGAGAGAACCGAGCTCTGATACCAATTGAAGAACAGATGGCAACTCTAGAGGGGGGTAAATAGAGTTTATAGCGATAATAGCCAATAAAAAATTTAAACTCTTTCACAAGATAAAATTAATCAGAGTAAATACGGAAATAAATAAGGAGCAAGAAAGCATACGCAAACACAGCCGATTTTAACCTGGTTTCCCTCGTGGAGGACTAGTCCAGGCCTGAGAACTCTAGCTCAGGATTAAATCCACTATTTGTGAAATAGTAGTTACATCCCGTGTCTTTTTTTCAGAAGAGCACGTCAACTTCTTACAAAGATCGCAGTGGCGATGGCTTAGAATTTTCCAAGCGACTTCTTGAACTCTTGCACAAAACTCCTAACTGAAAAATGCTGAGCACTTGAGGCTTAGGGAGCTTGTGGCTAGTAGATGAAGAAGGGTATGGCTTGTATTGAGCTTTAGAGAGAAAAGAAGAGAAGATTGGATAAATGAAAATGAGAGAATTCATGGCCTATTTATAGGATACCAGTAGGCAGAATTCGGCCAGAATTCTGGTAGGAATTTTCAAATATTTAGCCGTTGGACAACTAGCAACAAGCCAACCCTAAAAACTAGGATGCTGATTTTTAGGGGACAGAGTTCGGCCCGAACTCTATGTGTAGGCAGAGTTCGGCCCGAACTCTGTCTCCAGAGCACAGAATAGGTCTTTGGTCCAATGGACTTGTTTGGATGTATGTGGAGCTTTTGGATTTTGGGTAGAGTATAGGTCAAGTCTCAGATGCTCAGCACAACTCAGCTTACATAAGTCTAGACTCAATAAAATTATAAAATACAGACTCAAAAATGACTTGTATTTGCAGAACTGAGATGTCGTCTGACTTGAGCTGGATGTATCCTTCATGTGTCGTATTGAATTATCACAAGTATTATTTAGTCAATTCTATCAATATTTGGTTGACTGTGACTTTGTGTCAACAGGAACGACGCTATCTAGAGCCTCAGTTAGCGACAGGGTGCTAAACTGAAAGGATACCATGTTTACAGAGACTGTCTTGTTCTCATAGTCAAGCGTGAGGATATTCGCATTGATCATACGTTGGATATATTTCTTCGGTGTATAGCAGTCCCGTGTCGGATGACCGACGAACCGATGATAGTGACAATACTTCAAGTCGCCAACTTTTTCAACCTCATCGGGGCGCATAGGATCAGGCAATTTGATCTTATCGCCTTGCATAAACACCTCGAAGAACTGCAGGGTGTCTTCATTATTAAAGGAGTAGACCTCCTTCTGTCATGGTGAAGCCAGTGGCTTCTGAGTAGGAGCTGACGCACCCTTGGAGGTATTGACAGTCAATGCCTGCTTTTTCTTGGACTCGTGCCCACTATTATTGATGTTGGAGGGGCATTTCTTTTTGTCGTCTAACGCAGGAAAGCTCTCCAAGGAGACGAGCATCCTGGGCCTTTATTTTGGCACTCTCAGCACTGATAATGAATGCAGTCCAGTCTGTGTACTGGGTTGAATCCACCTAGAGTTTGACTACCGACGTCATGTTCTTACGACAAGAGTCCATTAGCACGGGCTCCAGGACACTAGGGGTAATCTCAGTGATGCTTGTCGGAAGCGCTCAATGTAGGCTCGAACTGGCTCTTTCTCCTTTTGGATAAAGTCCATAAGAGAGGACATTGTCATGTCCATCCCGCCCTCATAGAATCGGGAGAGGAACAAGTGCTTCAAATCCTCAAAGGAGGATATGCAATTTTTAGAGAGGCTGCAAAACCATTCATAAGCTACCCGCTTCAATGCCCCGATGAATAGACTTGTGAGCAAGGCATCGTCTTTTAGCAAGTGCCCCGTCATCGAGGCAAAGTATGTCAGATATTGATGGGGGAGACTCCTTCATATTAAATGGCGTCAGCAATTATGGTTTATACATAGGGAATAAATCGTATTATTCCACTCAGAAGGATTGGATTGTCGGATCCCGAGATTCTAATACTCCTCATATTTGTCCTTAGCCACTACACGAGTGCGTAGATCCCTCACGAGCTCGAACAATTCCTCGATTGAGGCAAAATCGGACGACCGAGGCAGGGTATGTTGATCGATACCTAAGGGAGCAGACGACCGAGGCAAGGTATGATGATCCGTACCTGAAGGCATCTGCTGAAGTGGTACATCCGAATCCCCATTGGTTCCTGGGTTAGGACTGGCGGATATAAGTGCCCTTTGTAGACATGAGATGATACTCTAGAGGGAGGTGAAAAGTGTAAGCAGCAAAAAATTAGCTATTAAAAATCGTTAGCAACATGATCACAGAATATATCACAGATATATAAATGTAAAAGTAGAGACCATATAGCAAATGCAAACACAAGGATGTATACTGGTTTCTCTCTTGTAAGGACTAGTCCAGTCGAAAGAACTCTAGCTTCCAGTTGAAATCTACTATGGAAAAACATCGCAAGTTTTCATGCGAAGTTCTTGCAACTTCTACAACGTGAGCTTTGATCCGAAGTACTCGACCAACTTCAATTGTCAAGTGTCTTTCTTTAATCAAGCCTCTAATTATAATCACTCTGAACTTCTAGACCGTACCGCACTGGCAAATTGACTAGAGGATTATAACTGGCTTAGGATTTGAAAATGAAAGATTAGAACACTTTGGAATACCGTAGTAGGCGTAGAGAGAAGAGAAGAGAGAATGAATTGGTGTGTTAAAATGGTAGAAATTTTTCTCTATTTATAGGTTTTCTAAAAGGAGAATTCGGGCAAAATTCAGACAGAATTCGGGCAGAATTCTTTGAGAGAATCTCGGCAAATAGTCGTTGCATCCGTAACTGCGGAAGACTGGGTTCAAAAATCCAACGTTCCACTAACCAAACTCGGGGCAAATTCGGGCCGAACTCGGGCCAAATTATGTTGGTCCAAAGTTGATTTGGTTAGGGTTTTACAAATCAAATTTTTAACTTTTTCAAAAGTTGAGCAGTTAGGAGCTTTTGTAAATGGGCTTATTTTCAAAACAAAGAGATATTTTGAAATCATTTTGGGGTAGCCTATTTGCCAGTACGACTCGGTGTACATTATATTTTTAGACTCAATAAATTGTGAAAATTATATTAATAATGGAAATACAGACTCATACGATAAAACGGCTTTATGTCTTGAACGGTAGCAATAGCAGTTCTCAGCAACCGTCCAAGTAGCCCTTATATCGAGACAGGGTTAGATCAATTATTAAATTTTGGTTTGACTATGAACAATGGGCCAACAATCTTCTCCGTTTTGATAATTGACAAACCTTCACTGATTTAACATCTCGATCTTGATTTCAAAGAAAAAAATCAAAATTTATAAGGTATGTACTGTTCTGAACTTATATGGTAGGTATATTCTCCTCTTAAAAAAATCTTGTGTCCTGTAAAAGATGTTAGATCCATTTTCTCTCCCGTTGTAACTTAGCAAAATAATTACAAAGAGAGAAGCTCCCCCGCAATTCATGCTTCAGATACGAACGTTGAAGAAATACAGAAAATATATAAAGAATAACATATATTTTACAAGCAGTTCTATGAAGGAAGCATAAACTAAGATAAGTAATGCTACGCATAGAATGAGAAGTGCATACTAAGAATAAAAGAAAACAATACACTAAAATAGAAAATACATACTAATAGGAGTTTGAAATACATCAACTCAGCAAGCAGTCTCAATGAGCTAATAATACAAATAAAAGATAAAGTACTATCTTGGAACATCGGAGCATTTCCAAGCATACATCGACAAAAGTAGAGTCTAATCAGATACTATCTAGACAAAGTACAATAACGTCTAGATCAAAATCCTCACCAACTAAACAGAGTCATCATCATCATCGCAATCAGCATTGCCACCATGTCCAGAAGGACCAGCTCTAGAAGTGTCAGCTCTATGAGAAGGGTATAGAGTAGCACCAGAATCATGGTACCAGTCATAAGCATTATCGGGCTCAAAGAAGTGATGAACCGCCTCATCCTTATAGCGGTAGCCAAAAACAACAGGATCTCGTGGAAGAGAACTGGCATGCTGACCAGTCTATGCGAGACGCAGATTCGCAAAGGTGTTTGCCAGGGCCTAAAATCGACTAGCATCTCGAAACTCGCATTCCCTCAATGTATCAATAACAAATTATCGTAAAGATTTGTGCTCATCCAGCTGAGTACGACGCATATCAAATAAATGTTGGTGGATACCCTCAAAAGTCATAGGGTAATCCTAAGGAGGAGGAGGTGGTACAATAGGAGGAGCAGAAGGAACAGTTGCGCCACGACGAGAGAGCTGAAGATACTTGGGCTCAAAGTCACGAGCACAAGTGGATAAGTTAATATTAAAGTGCTGAAAGATAATCGGAAGAATCATCATGTAAGCAAGGTTCATGTGCCTTTCGCGACAATGACCCATCATCTGAATAATCGTTTTGGGGACAGAAAAAGGAATCCCTTTAGGAATTTGATATAAAGCAGACATTTCAAGGGTGGTCACATTGTCCTTGGAAGTGGATTTGGGCAAGATAGCGGAGTAGATGATGCGATACAATTCATAGAAAAATAAGTTCAAATGTGCAACTTTGAACTTTCTAGAACGAACTTGATTAGAAGAACAACTTCATTCTTGAAACTGTTTAAAGTCGTATCTCCAGAAAATTCAAATTCAGTGATATCTTCTAGCGGAGCACCTTCATTTGGAATGTTTAGGATTTTCTCTAGGTCGACATCATTGAATTGAATATCAATTCCACCAATACGGCTCTTAACAGTAAAAGTGTCAAGGGTGAAATTACAGTAAAATAATCGAATAGCATTAGTTGTAATAGAAAATGAGAAAGTGACAAGATAGTGCAATCCTAATGCTTTAAAGTATGTCTTGTAGGACAGAAAGATTGTCCACTTGATCGATACGCCATGGCATATGTTGTGAACTGAGAAATCTACATACCATAATAAAAATTGTTCAAGAGTTTCAAAGAAAAACTCATTGAATGCCCCGTCTTCCGATTGGATGAGCGAAAAGAGCGATCATTGGATAGGATCCAAAGAGGAGGCTTCTTCGCTAGCCGTCGTCCTCTTTCTCTTGAAGGGGTTATTGATTCGAGGCATAATTTTTAGAAAAGTATAGAAATTTAAGAAATTAAAATCGAGAGAATGAGGAAATTATACCTTCTGAGAATTGAGTATGTGGAAGAGAACGAGATTTCACGCACGAATCCAAAATTTTGATGGAAAACTCCAAAGGATTTGAGAGAAATCAAAGTTAAAAAATCTAGGGTTTTGGAGCTCGTTCGCGACTGATGCTTTTTTTGGAAGGAGGAGGATGGTGAATAGAAGGGGCCACATTCTAATCTGACTTAAAAATACCCGACACCAACAGAACTCGGGCCGAATTCGGTGCGAGTTTGCCTGGGTTCTGTTGAGGTATTTTTGTACAGAAATAAAATAAAATATCACTTTGTATTCATCAATCCTTTTCAATTATTTAATTCAAAGTTTAGTTATTTTAAATTTAAATTAATATAATTAATATTAGTTTATGAATTACTTTTCGTTACACAACGACTGTCTCAAATTAGCTGTAGGGGTATTGTCCCAGCTAACAGAGGTTCACAGGGGAACGCTTAAGTACTATTTCGATTCGACCTTAGTCGTGATGACAGACAGACCCTTTGTAGGCTTGTCTTGAAAATAGTTTTTGTATATTAAAAAATGATTAATAAAACAAAATTAATTAATATTATTGACATCTAAAATTCCTAATTCTCGACGTAAATAATTAAAACGATCTTCTGCTAATGGTTTTATAAAGATATCAGCCAATTGGTTCTCTGTGTCTACATATTCTAGGTTTATATCTCCATTTGTTTGATGGTCTCTAAGAAAATGATGTTGAATCTCAATATACTTAGTACGAGAATGACATAAGGATTCTTAGTCAAATTAATAATACCAGTGTTGTCACAGAAAATGGGTATGTGTGAATACTGTAAGCCAAAGTCTTCTAAGGTTTGATTCATCCACAAACTTTGTGCACAATAACGTCCTGCGATGATATACTCAGCCTCAGTAGTTGATAATGCAACAAAATTTTGCTTTTTGCTAAACCATGAGACTAGAGCCTTACCTAGGAAATAACTTGTGCTGCTAGTACTTTTTTATCTCTTTTGCATCCAGCAAAATCAACATCCGAGTAACCGGTTAGGTCAAAGGACGTGGTTTTGGGATACTATAAGCTGACAGAAGAAGTGTCTTTAAGGTATCGAAAGATACGCTTAACTGTGCACAACTGTGATTCCTTAGGGTTAGCTTGAAAATGTGCACACAAGCAAACACTAAACACTAAATATTATATCAGGACGACTAGCAGTTAAATAAGTAAACTACCAATCATACCTCGATACTTACGTATGTCGACCGGTTTGCCTTGCTCATCAATATAAAGCTTGGTTGAAGTTGCCATTGGAGTGTCAAGAGGTTTGACGGTTTTCAGATCGAACTTCTTTAGTAGATCTTTTGTGTACTTGGCTTAATTAATGAACGTCCCATTATTAGTTTGTTTGATTTGCAGTCCAAGGAAGAATTTGAGTTCTCCCATCATGCTCATCTCAAACTCTTTCTGCATATACTTTGAAAATTCTTGACAAAGAGACTCATCAGTAGATCCAAAGATAATATTGTCAACATAAATCTGAATTAAAAGAAGATTTCCTTTGAAAGATTTTATAAATAATGTAGTATCAACCTTGCCTTTTGAAAAATCATTATCAAGTAGAAAAGAGCTTAAGCGATCGTACCAAGCACGAGGGACTTGTTTCAGACCGTATAAGGCTTTCTTCAACTTGAAAACATAATCAGGGTTTTTGAAATTAGTAAATCCTGGAGGTTGAGCTACATCAACTTCTTCTTTTATAAAACCGTTAAGAAAAGCACTTTTTATGTCCATTTGAAAAAGTTTGAAATTATAAAAACATGCAAATGCACATAACATACGAATGGACTTTAATCTCGCAAATGGGGCATAGGTCTCATCGTAGTCGATACCTTCCTCTTGGTTGTATCCTTGAGCTACTAGTCGACCTTGTTACGAGTGACTAAACCATTCTCATTGAGTTTATCCCAATGACCAGATGATCAATGGGCTTGGGAATAAGTTCCCAAACTTGATTATGTTCAAATTGGTTTAATTCCTCTTGCAAAGCATCTAACCAAAAATTATCGCTATATGCTTTTTCAATAGTTTTGGGTTCTAGTTGTGAATTAAATGCAACACAGGAAACTATATCTCGATTAGAGGAATGAGTACTTATACCCCTGGTAATCTCACCTATTACCAAGTTCTTAGGATTGTCAGCCATAAACTTTATTCTTTTTGGCAGACTCTCAAGGTAGCTGGTTCCGGCTTCTGGTTTTGTACGTGTTCTGCTTGGTGGTTCTACAGGTGCTGTGCTTGGAGGTTCTGCAGGTGCTGTACTTGGTGTACTGATGTCTTTATCATTATCGTCGATTTTCTGTTGATTTAGTTCTTCAAAAGTGACATTCATTGACTCTTCTATGATCATGGTCCTTCAGTTGAAGACTCGGTACCCCTTGCTTTTGGCCGCATAACGTAAAAATCATCGACCTTTTAATCAAACTTTCACAAATTATCTTTAGTATTTACAATGAAACTATTTGCAACCAAAGATTTTAAAATAAGAAACTGAGGGTGTTCTATCAAACCATAACTCATAGGGAGTCTTCTTCGATTGAGGTCGAATTAGAACCCTATTGAGAACATAACAAGTTGTATTGACAGCTTCAGCCCAAAAGTATTTAGGTAGACTAAATTGGTTTAACATTACTCTAGCCATTTCAGATAGAGTCCTATTCTTACGTTTCACAACTCCATTTTGTTGTGGAGTCCTAGGGCAAGAGAACTCATGCAGATAACCATGTGTATCACAAAATTGCTCAAACTCTGCATTCTCAAATTTATCGCCATAATCACTTCGAATACGAGTGATCATGAATTATTTCTCATTTTGAACTTTCTTGCAAAAGGAGACGAATTCAGCTAATGCATCATTTTTGCGTGCGAGAAAATATACCTACGTATATCTAGAGAAATCATCTACTATTACGAAAGTATATAACTTACCACCTAGGCTAGTAATTCTACTAGGCCCAAATAAATCTATATACAGTAATTGTAGAGGTCTAGTGGTACACAGCGTTCTTGGACTTAAATGTGGATTGGATAGCTTTGTTCTTTTCACATTCACTACATACTGTATCCTTCTTGAAGGTGATGTCCAGAAAGCCTCGTACCAATTTCTTTGTAGATAGTCTTGAAATTGTGCCCATATTTGTATGACCGAGTCTCATATACCATAGTTGAATCTCATTATTCTTGGTGATTAAGCATCTACCTGCTTTGTTAGCATCTTCCAATAAATAGAAAACATATATATTGTCTTTCATAATACCTTTAAAGATAGTACTACCAGTTGAGCTATCAATTATAATATATTTGTCTTTGACAAAGTTAATACCATAACCATGGTCAGCTAAATGGCTTATGCTGAGTAGATTATGTTTTAACTCGATTACTAGACAGATATCTTTAATCACAGGATAGGGAGCCTTACCAATATTGTCGATACCTACTATATACCCTTTAAGATTATTACCGAAGGAGACGTATCCTTCTTTCTTCTTCGACAGTGTTGCAAATAAAAAAGCATCACCGGTCATGTGCCGTGAGCAACCGCTGTCGAGGATCTATTTGCCTTTAGCATACGAAGGGTGTTCCACCTACAAAAGAATTTACAGATAAAACTTTTGGTACCCATTTCTTGTAGGGTCCTGAATTGTTAGTCTTTGGTATCCATATACATATCTTCAAATCAGCTATCTTTCTTACTCTATATGCAGAAAAAATATGACCAATGGTGCCATAATAGTGACATCTAGCATGTTTAGTGTTAGATGCAGTGTGTTGTGCATGATTGGTAGGTCTTGGTTTTTTAGTTGGATATTTGAAATAAAATGTATGCCTATTAGTCTTCTTGGACAAAGGTTTGGTTGGGTTTAGTCTGACAGTGTTGGGTTTGATAGTGTTTCGATGTTTCGGTAAGTGACACGTGTTAGGATAGGAAGCAGCAACCTCAGGATGTTTTCCTAACCTAATTTCTAACTTTTTGGAAGTGTCATAAAGTGTATTGTAGTCAGCTGTGAGTGCATCATTTTTGACTAGTGCTTGTTGAAGACTCTTCTTTTCTTTGAGTAAGTCTTCCTCTAGTTTGGTAATGGTCTTGTCTTTCTCTTTGGAAAGCCTTGTGGTCTCGTGTAATTACAACTTGACAGTAGAAAGCTCACCTACCTCACTAGAAATATTATTACTTCTAAACTCAGCTGGTAGGTCGATAAGTCTTTCTATTTCACCTTTGTACTCTTTGAGTACCTTCTTCGAGTTTTTGTTTTTGCTACACAAATTTTTGTAGTCACCTAAGAGGTCACTAAAGGCTTCACCTAACTGTTCAAAGGTGAAATCATCATATGTATCAAACAGGGGGTTAGTGTTTACCTGATCATATGCCATTAGCATACATTTACAGCGTTATCTGATTATTCATCTTCTGAGTCGCTGGCTTCACTTTTATGCCATATGCTTATGTTAGCATATTTTCTGGAGGTAGATCTCTTCAGGTACTCTTTTTCATATTTATTTCCTTTCCTGGTTGATGATGATGCTGTTGGACATTCCTTCTTGATGTGTCATTTCTTCTTGCAACCGTAGCAGATTGGATCCTCTTCATTGTTGTTGTTGTGCTCTTTTGTTCTTCGGTTGAATCTCATGAACTTCCTTACTAGGAGAGCTTGATCTTTAGAGTCAGAATCATTGTCGACGAAGTCTTCTTCGACAGATCTTCTATGTTGGGCTTTGAGTGCGATTAACTTCTCCTTTGGTGCAGCTTCTTCAAAGTCTTGAAGTTCCAGCTCGTGAGTGAGTAGCTTACCCATAAGCGTTTCAAGAGACATAGTAGTGAGGTCGTTTCCTTCAATAATTGCAGTAGCCTTTGGAATCCAGTTCTTTGTGAGAGCTCGTAGTTGTTTGCGAATCTTCTCATGGTTATTGTATTTCTTGCCTAGAAAAGACAAAGGATTTACAATATATAGAAATCTTGTAAACATAGATTTGTTTGGCTTTATTTTGAATGCCTCATACTCTTGAGTAAGTCTACTGATCTTTGACTCCTTGACTTGTGTCGTGCCTTTGTGAGTAACTTCGAAAAGTTTTTACAATTCATTAGATGTTGTGCATGTAGACACCCTGTTAAATTCAGTCATGTCTAAAGCCCAAAACAAAGTGTTGATAGCACGTGCGTCAGGACTGGCATATTTTTTTCAGCTTCAGTATACTTGTCATGGGGTTTCTCGATCAATTTTCCATCAACAAGAATATGATGGGACTTTTTATAGCCATCAATTACAATAGACCATAAGTCAAAATCTAGAGATTTCAAGAAAAAACTCATACGTGTTTTCCAGTATGTGTAATTTGTACCATCAAACAATGGGGGTCTATTTGTGACTTGGCCTTCACTTATGAATTTCACAGTTGCTATAGTGATATAGTGATCTTATGTAACAGTAGTATTGATAAGAATATAATAACAGTGTTACCTTGCTTTACCTGTATAACTCACTTTGATATCAATTGTAGGAACGAGATGTAAAGCGCTATACTCTAGAGGGGTGAATAGAGTAGGCAGTAGAAAATTAACTATTTAAAAATCGTTAGCAACAAGATGACAAAATATATCACAGATATATAAATATAAAAGTAGAGAGCAGAGAGCAAACGCAAACACAAGGATGTATATTGGTTTTTCTCTTGTAAGGACTAGTCCAGTCGAAAGAACTCTAGCTTCCAGTTGAAATCTACTATAGAAAAACACTGCAAGTTTTCATACGAAGTTCTTGTAACTTCTATAATATGAGCTTTGATCCGAAGTACTCGACCAACTTCAATTATGAAGTGTCTTTCTTCAATCAAGCCTCTGATTACAATCACTCTGAGCTTATAGACCGTACGGTACTGGCAAATCGACTAGAGGATTGTAACTGGCTTAGGATTTGTAAATGAAAGCTTAGAACACTTTGGAATACTATAGTAGGCTTAGAGAGAAGACAAGAGAGAATGAATTGGTGTGTTAAAATGGAAAAAAAATTTCTCTATTTATAGGTTTTCCAAAGGCAGAATTCGGACAGAATTCGGGCAGAATTCTTTGAGAGAATCTCGGCAAATAGTCGTTGCATCTGTAACTGCGGTGAGACTGGGTTCAAAAATCCAACGTTATACTAACCAAACTCGGGGCAAATTCTGGCCAAACTCGGGCCGAATTCTGTTAGTCTAGAGTTGATTTGGTTAGGGTCTTGCAAATCGGGTTTTGGGCTTTTTGAAAAGTTGAGCAGTTAGGAGCTTTTATAAATGGGCTTATTTTAAAAACAAAGGGATATTTTGAAATCATTTTGGGGTAGACTATTTTCCAATACGACTCGGTGTACATTGTATTCCTCGACTCAATAAATTGTAAAAAATTATATTGATAATAGAAATACAGACTCATACGGCAAAACGGCTTCATATCTTGAATGGTAGAAGTAGTAGTTCTCAGCAGTTGTCAAGTAGCCCTTATATCGAGACAGGGTTAGATCAATTATTAAAATCAGTTTGACTATGACCAATGGTCCAACACTCTTGTCGAAGGTTGGACAGCCAAGGTGTTCCAGATGTTAAACACAACTTGTGTCAAAGCTTGCACGATGGTAGTGAGGGTTTAAAGTCCTATATCCTAGGTATTAATACAATATAGGAGATTTGGGGCCGAAGCTTCTGTCTTTTCTTTATTTCCACTCCGACCATATAGACCGGTATGACATGGGAGGAAGTGGACGGAACAGTGGATCTTTTACTTTCAGCCTCACTGTCCTGAAGAAAGGCTGACATCAGGGCTTCTACCTCTGAATCCCAAAGTTAGCTACCCCCAGCCGCATCGGTGTCAATTCATTGCCAGATGTCCTCATCTTCGAATGAGGGATTGTTGTGGATGATCGGGGTCTGACTACCCCTGCCTGCACTGGCGATGCGATCTTCACTTTTGATCGAGTATTCTAGAATACCCCGACAGCAGGAATTATTGCTTTATTCCCTCGAGGTCGGCTCTTTGATGCACTAGCCGAGGCCGGAGGGTTATTGGTTTTAACTTTTCTCTTAGGAGCAGAAGAATTGGAGATAACATGGCACGAGGTAACCAAAAGTTCTTTTTCGTCTTTGATTGGCACCCTCTTTTCGAGATGATGTCGAACAGGTGCAGCAGATTGCAATCGTTGGAACACAGACTACCTTGGTGGTAGGGCTACCATTTTACAACAGCAGCAGATGATAGTGACCGTAGCACAAGTATTCCCCGCGAGGGTGCATTATGTGAAGTAGTCACCCCTCTCGCTCTACGTTTGTGAGTAACCATACTATGTAGATCGTGTAAGAAGAGGTTCAAATTTACACCCACTTCAGGCACATGGCAAGGCCAAGCGTTAGGGTGTGTATGTGAGTGATGCGCCCCTGATCCGCTTCCAGCGCATGAGATGTACCCAGATCGTTGGTGGGGGAACAACACATATTATGAGTTGACCCCACTTCATGTACACAGCCTACGTGGGTGCATGGGTTCGACACCACAAGATTTGCCCCTGACTCGGTTCCAGCATAAGAGATGCGCGGAGGGAAACTTTGAGAGTTGACCCATTTCGGACGCATAAGCGTCTGAGTCAACTCTGTACAGCTTACCATCAGTCATATGCATGACTTTTAGTACACGTTTCTGGCTTGCTGTTGGCATAGCACATTGAAGGCGCATGGCCCGTCCTACCTTAGATTTCTTCGTACTAGCCCGCAAAGGCACATAGTACTCATAATCCAAAAAATTTTGCCTTGGTAGCAAGTGATTTTGTCAAAGACAAAGAGTTTTCCATGTACAGCAGAGCCCATGCATAGGATGGTGGTTGCGACATTATTCTTTTGGCGCATCATCTTCGACTGGGCCAAAGTAGGCTGGGAGTTGCAGTCAATACTGTGCTTCCCTGGCAGATGCGCCACTCTAGAATACATGTATTATTAGCTAGTGGAGTCAGCAGGAAGGAGTGGCTATGCAGGCACAGTTCTTTCAGTATTGGTGCATAGCGCATTGCCTTTGGACACCCAGACTGGGTGAGTCTTCTTCAGCTTTGGTAGCCGCTTCGAAGGACTCATGCTGCCTTCAGAGAGGAACTCCTCGTATGCTTGCTGGTCGAAACGCACAACCAGGTCTTCCAGGAAGAGCCGAGTTTGTTGTCGTCAGATTATGGCACAACCTTCTCGTTGGAGGAAAAAATGGTCCCCAGAAGAGTCGCCAGCTTTTTTGCCATTAAAAAATAATAAAGAACTTTTTGTATTGAACAAACAAAATAAAGTACAATTTGGATCCTCGACGGGATCTTTCGTGTACAATTTGTTTTTTCTAGGGACGGGTGGTGATGAAGGGTTGATTCTTTACTTTGTTGACGATCTGACGATAATCAAGAGGCAAATACAAGTCTACGACTGGACGGCAATTTGGCTCTCCTAAAGTAGGCTCGGACTCTCTGAATGTGTAAACTAAATTCGAGGGTGTCACGACCCGCACCCTAGAGTAAGGGCACGAGACGTGGGTACGTCCAGCCTACGCCGCAGCGTCGGCGGTAGAACACTTTCCTAGGTCACAACATCTAGCAGTATATATATCTAAGCTGTTTATACTCCCCGAATGGGGGTGACATAGCAATAATAAACTCAATCACAACTAAGGAAGAGATAGCACGATATGAACAGAACTCAAGGAAATGAAATAGATAAAGCAGTCTAAGATAATCCCAGCAATACAAGGTCTCAGATAAAAAAAAATATATACAATACTGATCTCCAAAATAGAGTCTAACTAGAACATGTCTCAAGACTGCAAAAGTAAGATAAGCCTAACTAGTCTAGTCTAGGCAGTCGGGGGAAAGTCCTCAGCTACTGCTGGATCCTCCTGGGAGTCCAGCTCACAGGTGTCCTCTAAGGCTGTCTCGTAGAAAGTGTCCAGACAGGCCTCCTCCTCGTCCTCTGTAATATTTCAACAGGTCCAGTCAGGACAGGAGCGAGTATAGTACATCTCAACAGATCATAATAGGTTAGAAAATATAAACATGCAGTAAAGTAAGATACAAGTACTAAAAGAAGTGCAGTATGTAAACAGAGAGAGAACTGTAATAGAAATATCTACTATACATAGGGAACAAGCAGTGACTAGTGAGTCAGAGTATAATATGAACATGTAATACTCCCCCCCGTACCCCTGATCAATACACAAGGATCCAGCCAGGTTATGTTATATGATGCTATGTAACAGACCCCGAAGGTGATAGACCCCGAAGGTGATAAGCCCCCGAAGGGTGGTAGACCCCGAAGGTGATACATAGTAGTCCCATAAAAATGGGGATTCTGGGGGTAACCCAACAGTGTAAGTCCCATAAACATGGGGATTCTGGGGATAACCCAACAGTGTAAGTCCCATAAACATGGGGATTCTGGGGGTAACCCAACAGTGTAAGATTCCAGGAAGACTCTACGATCATGAGGGTACATGTCGTAAGTGATCAAAGAACCAAGAAGAATATGATACGCTATGAAAGTGAAACGCACAGAACATAGAGTACCCGATGCTCCCTAAGGATAACATCTCAAGAAAGGATCCATATAGTACCAATCCGTGTGACCAACGTGACAGTACAAGTAAAGTAATCTACTGCAGGAAATAATTCTAAGTAGGATATGAAATGATCAGAGAATGTACTCGCCTGTATCTGAGTGTCCGATATGAAACGTACTGTCCAAGGAGTGGTGTCTGGCTCCTAAATAGAACAGCACAAGTCACAACAAGTCCAGAATAGTGAAATGGAGTCCTACTATGCATTCTACATGATTCTAGGTCAATCTAGGCCAAAGTCAACTCTTGGTCAACTTTGGTCAACCCTAGAAGTCAAACTAGGTCAATCTTGTCTAAACTAGGCTAAACTCAACTAACTAGGTCTAACAAGTCATGCTAGGCTTTAACAAGGCTATACTAGACTACACACAACATTCCAAGTACCCATACACCTATGCATGTACAACACTATATATATAGATACAATTATTTGGATTTACACTATGCATTCTAGGCTAAATACTATATGTATACATATAGATATACATTTCACACACATATATATATAGGCACATTACACCACATATATGTACATAGATATATAATATACACATGAATATGCATATGGAGAGGGAAGAATGTGTGTGGTGTGTGACAGGACAATACAAGAAGGCTATGCGTGTGTGTATACTTGTGTGTGATGAAGCAAAATGCAGGAATTTAAATCAGTGTGAGTGTACACAGGAAACATTGGGCAGAACATTAAATTAGTGAAGAAGGGACAGTGTGGGTGTGTGCAGGAACATAAAAATCAATGAAGAGTGTGTGTGATCAGGTATTAAGTGCAGGAATTTATAGACAGTGACAACAGCCCCTAAAGAACCCAGTTTTAAGTGAAGGTGCTTGCTAAGTGTAAATCTGGAACTTAACCAACAGTCCCAAACCCACAGTGTAATCATCAAGTCTGTGAAGGACTTTAGGAATACAACTGATAGTGTAACAGTGTACAGTGGTGTGCAGGAATGTTAAAATCAGGGAAAGAGAAGACTGTGTGTGAGCATGACAGTGAGCATCATAAGACAGGAAAAGCATGTATATGCAGACAATCAAATAATGAAAAAGACAAGGAAAACAGTTTAAACCAATCTCAGGTTTTGTATTCTCCAAAACAATTGTGAACTTCACCCTAACTCATGTTTACATCTCATAAATGAAAATGGAATCAACAGTGAACACTCACTGAATTTCAGGTCTGTGTAAACTCTGATTTTAATAAGAACTCAGGGATCAATGACAGTGTATACACAGGTTGTAAATACCAAAACAACTCAGAAAATCAAATGACATTTCCCCCTCCTTACTATTTTCAGTCATTTGAAGTATAACCCAACAACCACAGATTCAAACCCCATTTCAAACTCCACAAAACACCAAACATCCCAAAATTTGGCCCATAGTTAGATCAAACATAGGAGAACCCATTTAAGGACTCTAACCCAAACATTAACAGTATTTAATGGATCAAAAATGATGACAAAACTCAGTATTTGAAATCTGGAATAAAGGGCTATACCATATTTCAGAAAAATGGGGAAAAAGGCAAATTAATAATGAAATGGATTTAAGATGTAAATTCAGAGGTTGGTAATAAACAAGTATAAATAGTGCATGCTACACAAGTTGTTTGTGTCCATGAAATTGGACACAAATGTGTCCACACAAAACAGTGCACAAGGCAGTGCACATTGTGCTGTGTCCTCGTGCACTTGTGCACGCGTGTCGTCTGCACGATACGACACGAACTGGGTCGAGTCCCTTTGTAGGGTGGTTCGCCTAGGGTCCCCCTAGGTCTGTGTCACCCTGGTTTGGGTCAACGTGTCCTGTGTCGTGATTGGAACAGGCGTATCAGAACCAAAAACCACTGAAACCAACACAGGCAAAAACCAATGCACACATTCGTGCGTGTCTGACACGACACCATAGGTCATACCACTTGGGGAGTGTCGTGACAGACATTGCCCTAAAGTGTCCAGTAAAACTCACGTGCTCTAGTGCCGTGTCCAGTGAGCAATCGTGCTCGAGTAGCAGGGGAAGTGAACCAGTCCCGAGCCAGTGCACACAGCAGTGTCCAGTCCAATTTGCACCCGACATAGACACAAAACGACCATGGTCCCTTCACAAAAATCAACGAGCACACATAGATCTACATTCCTCTTCAAACAGAAATTAAAAACAGCAAAATTAATCTCTCAGGGATATTTCGTCGAACACCCTACACACATGACTGATACGTGTCCGATACGGACACGTAACGGATCCAAAACCTAGGGTTAGCCTATCCTACTGTCGGGATAGGGCTAGGGCCTTCCTAAAATGAATTTAAACAGGGATTTAATGGGATATAGGAAGTTATACCTATTGAGGAACAATGGATGAAAAAGTCTTCAAATGGGATGAACTCCTCAATCCACCAAGTCCCACAAATTGATGTCTTCCTGCAAACAAATTATACCAGCAGCAAAAGGGTGGGCTTTAGGTCCTAATGGAATTGGTTTGGGGAAGAAAGGATTTAAAATGGATTTTTAATGAATTTTGGAAGATGGAACTCACCTCTTTCCTTAGAACTTTTGAAAGAACCCTAAAAGAGGCTAGCCCTAAAAACTAGGAGGGACTTTATAGTAGGGGAATCCCTAGGTTAACCTAGGTGGCCGGCCATGATGGGTGTGGGTGGGGTTTGAGCTAGGTTAGCTAGTCCAATCAAGTTTAGTCACAAAATGACTTGTGAAACCACATGCCATTTATCAAAACACTTGATTCCTAAATTCCTAATTAAATTTCTAATGAATCAATAACTACTAACTTAAGTCCTACTAGGTTAGACTAGAGTCACTTGACCTAACCATGACCCACTAACTAGGGTTAGTTCCTAGGTTGGTCTACATGAGTCAAAACTAGTCAAAAATCAAACTAGTCCAAATAAATCAAAAATAATTCCTAAAAATTCCCATAAATTCTAATTAATACTAATAATTTTAATTTACCCCAAAAATAACAAATTTACCCTCAAACTAGAAATGTGGTAGTGACAAATCTACCCTCCTTAAAAGAATTTCGTCCTCGAAATTGAAAGGTGAAATACAACTGATGAGAAGGATAGAAAGTATACCTCACGGTCCAAAAAGATAGGGGTACCGCTCGCGCATCTCATCCTCCTGCTCCCAGGTAGACTCTCCTGGAGAATGATGCCTCCATGCGACGCGTACCAAAGGTATCACTGGTTCCTTAGAACCTTCTTCCGTCGATCCAGAATCTCCACAGGCTGCTCTGGATAGCTGAGAGAAGGCCCAACCTCTATCTCTGAATGATCGAGCACATGGCTAGGGTCAGCCACGTACCGTCTCAACTGTGATACATGAAATACGTTGTGGACCCCCACAAGTGCAGGCGGCAAGTCTAGCCTGTAAGCCACGTCACCGACTCTCCCGCTGATAACGAAAGGGCCGATGAAGCGCGGGCTAAGCTTTCCGCCTCCACCAAAACGTATCGTACCACGAGTCGGAGATATCCTCAAGAAAATCTGGTCTCCGACCTAATCACAAGCAAGGTCTCAATTAATTATAATAAACAGACATGATCAAAAATCACAAAGAATCACCCTAAATCTAATCCTACTCTAAACTGTACCTCAAACTCCAAAGGCCTCCGGTGGCTATCGGCCCAGTGCCGATGTCTGTCCTACGCCATACGAAGTCTGTCCCTGATGAGCTTCACCTTCTCGGCCGCATCCACAATCATCTCTGGCCCCAGCAAAGCTCGCTCACCAACATCATCCCAGGATAAGGGTGTACGGCACCTACGCCCGTACAGAGCCTCGAAAGGTAACATCTCGATGCTGGCCTGGAAACTATTGTTATAGGAAAACTCCATCAAATGAAGATGATCCTCCTAGGAACCTCCAAAGTCCAGGACGCACGTCCGCAGCATATCCTCAAGGGTCTGAATAGTCCGCTCTGACTGTCCGTCCGTCTGGGGGTGGTATGCAGTACTAAACTTGAGCTGAGTGCCCAAGCTGGTCTGCAAACTCCTCCAAAAATGGGAAGTAAAACGGCTATCCCGATCTGAGACGATGCTGATCGGAACTCCGTGGATCCTGACTATCTGTCGCATATACATCTCCGCCAGCCTCTCTGTAGACGTACCCACCTTGAATGGCAAGAAGTGGGCCAATTTGGTCAACCTATCAACGATGACCCAAATCGCGTCTTTCCCTCCTGGAGTACGCGGCTATCCTGAAACGAAGTCCATCGTAATATGCTCCCATTTTTACTCGAGAATGGACAGCGGCTGCAACAATCCACCGGGCCTCTGTCTCTCTGCCTTGACCTGCTGACAGACCAAGCACCTAGCTACGAAGTGGGACACCTCCCGCTTCATCCCTGACCACCATACATGCTCCCGCAGATCTCGGTACATCTTGTTGGCACCCGGGTGTATAGAGTACTGAGATCTGTGGGCCTCCTGCATAATCTGCTCTCTGAGCTCCCCGCTAGGCACACATAACCTAGCACCGTGCCTCAGGGCACCATCCTCTGCAAGTGAAAACTCAGGATCCCCCACTCCTATACTGATCTGCTCTCTGATACTCTGAAAAGCCACATCCTAAAACTGGGCCGCCTTGATCATGTCCATCAAATCTGACTGAATCTGCATCCCCCATAGTTGCATCTGTACTCCCGGCACGATCACCTCAATCCCAAGGATCTCCAAGTCGGCAAGCAAATGCCGATCCATGGTCAAACACATGGCTATCGGATACCTACTCAAGGCATCGGCAACCACGTTGGCCTTCCCTGGATGATACTGCAGTGCAATGTCGAAGTCCTTCATCAACTCCAACCATCTGCGCTGTCTCATGTTCAACTCCTTCTGAGTGAACACATACTTCAGGCTCTTGTGATCTGTGAAGATCTCCACCCTCTCACCGTACAGATAATGCTTCCACAGCTTCAAAGCAAAAATCACTGCTGTCAGCTCCAGGTCATGGGTAGGGTAGTTCTTCTCATGGGGACGTAACTGCCTGGAAGCATAGGCAATCACCTTCCCGTGCTGCTGCAACACACAACCCAGCCCCTTCCCTGAAGCATCACTATAAATAGTGAAACCACCTGATCCTGAAGGCAACGTCAGAATCGGAGCTGTCGTCAGCCGCTTCTTCAACTCATCAAAAGCTGCCTGACACTCCTCTGACCATACATACTCAGTATCCTTCCGGGTCAACCGTGTCAACGGCTCTGCAACCCGGGAGAAATCCTGCACAAATCTCCGGTAATACCCTGCCAGCCCCAGGAAGCTCCTGATCTCTGCAACTGAAGTCGGCGCTGTCCATGCCTCAACTGCCACGATCTTCTTGGGGTCAACTGAGATACCATATCCAGTCACCACATGCCCCAAGAAGTCCACCCGGTCCAAGAAGAACTCACACTTGGAGAGCTTCCTATAAAGCTGCTCCTTCCTGAGAATCTCCAGCACTATCCTCAAATGCTCCTCGTGCTCCTCCTCAGTCTTGGAATATATCAAAATATCATCAATAAACACTACTATAAACTGATCCAGATACTGATGGAGCACCTTGTTCATAAGGTTCATAAACACTGCGGGTGCATTGGTTAGCCCAAACGGCATAACCAAAAACTCGAACTGCCCGTACCACGTCCTGAAAGCGGTCTTGGGAATATCCTCCCCCTTCACCTTCACCTGGTGATATCCCGACCTCAGATCAATCTTGGAAAATACCCGAGCTTCGCTCAACTGGTCAAATAGATCGTCGATCCGCGGCAGTGGATATTTGTTCTTGATCGTGAGGTTGTTGAGTGCCATATAGTCAATACACATGCGTACTGACCCATCCTTCTTCGGCACGAACAACACTGGTGCACCCCATGGCGACGAACTCGAGCGGATGAAGCCCTTATCCTGTAGCTCAACCACCTGCTTCTTCAGCTCCACTAGCTCTCTGTTGTTCACACGATAGACATGCTGAGAGATGGGTTCCGCTCCTGGAACCAAGTCTATCGAGAACTCAATGTCCCTGTCTGGTGGCAGTCTCGGCAACTCCTCCGGGAAAACATCCATATACTCTGCTATCAAGGGGTGTAGAATCGTCTACTCCTCGATCGAGACTCCACAAAGACTCCGCTGCTCTGCTCTACCTGACGTCTGGAGTACTCGAACTCTGGCTCCCCTGGCTTTCTGAACAGAACTCTACCCCCTCTGCAATCGATGCTGGCGTGGTGCCTGCTCAACCAATCCATGCCTAGTACTATATCATAGTTCAGCAATGGCATTACGAGCAGGCTCACCTCCAACTCATGGCCTCCCAAAACTACTCTCCAACCCTTATAAATATCACTCACGAAGATAATACCACCCCCGGTCGTGATCTTGTAAGTCATAGGCAATGATTCAGCTATAATACCGTGTCTAATCGCAAAAGATACTGAAATGAAGCTATGCGATGCACCAGAATCAAACAATGCAAATGCTGGACTGGAGTCGAGAAGAATCGAACCTGCAATCAGCTCTCCAGTCACCTCCGCATCTCCAGCTGCCATGGCGAAAGCTCGCCCCTGCTGGCCTCCCCTGGCCTGCTGCTGGTGTTGGACAAACCTCTGCTACTGAGTCGACAGGACTGGTCCACGCTGCTGGCCCACTGGAGCTCTGACTCCTATTCCTCCTCCCGGAGCTGCTCGTCCTGTACGGCACTCCCTCATCTGGTGGTCTGCTGAACCACGCACAAGGCACTGTCCCAGCCTCTTCCTGCACTCATTGGCAACATGCTCGGGCTTCCTACAGTAGGTACAAACGGCAACCTGTCTCTGGCCCTGCTGGTGCTGCCTCGGCTGCTGCTGATGCTGAGCTGGCCTCTGCTGAATCGGCTGAGGCTGAAACTGCCTCGGCTGCTGGAACTGAAAGTGAGGCCTCTTGGCCTGGCCTCCGCTGCTGCTACTGCCCCCAACTGGGTCTCTCCCTCTCTTGAGCCTAAGCTCAAGATCATCCTCTGCAAGCAGGGCTTCCGTCAAGATCTCCTCAAATGTAGCATCTCTGTTCCCCTTGGTCAAGGACTTGACCTCCTTGACCAGGCCCTTCCGAAACCTCTGGGCCTTCGCCGTCTCGCTCAACCCCTCAACAAACCTGCCGAGACGGCCAAACTCTCCCGCATACTCCTCAACTGAGAGGCTCCCCTGGACCAAGCTCTCAAACTGTGTCTCCAAGGCTCTGACTGCTGAATCTGAGAAGAACTTCTTCTTGAAGAAGCCCCTGAACTGCTCCCAAGTCTGCCCTGGTACCCCCACCCTGGGGTCCGACTGATACCAGGTGCGAGCAAGATCTCGTATCCGGCTAGCTGCGGCCTCGATCTGAAGGTCTGCTGGAATCCTGGCCAAGCGGAAGATCTCCTCCATATGCTCAATCCACTCGTCGGCATACAGGATCCCCTCTGTCCCCAGAAAGTCTCTGGGGCTCATCTTCTGAAACTGCTCGATCCCTGGTGCCCTCTGCTGCTGCACTACTGGTCGAGCTACGGCTGTCGTGACGGCCAACTCCATGCCTCTGTCCTGCCGAGCCTGCTGTCGGTCTATGAACTGCTGGAAATATGTAAACATCTGAGCTGCATCCACATGTCCTGGAGGCGGTGGCGGCTGGAAAGGATCCTCTGGAATGACCGGGTCCTGCCTCCCAGTCGGTGGATGCATACCCCCTGCTGTGGCTGCCGAGGTCTCAATACGAGCTGAGGTGGCAAGAGCTGCAGTCCCCTGGCCTCGTCGTGCTGGCTGAGAGGTAGCAGTCCCCTCTATAGCATCCTCATGGACGGCATGCTGCGATCGAGTCTCTACCATCCTGAAGATAGACAAACAAGAGTATCAATTTCTGAGAAAGAAGCGAAATAACAAAGACGGACAATTATAATTCAAAGGATTAGCTGACAAAAGGATTTAGATGGCAATAAAAGGAATTTTTCTAAAGTGATTGAGTATCTTAAAATTAATGTCCTATATCCTATAGCAGGCTGCAGTGATACTCTAGTTCGAGTACCACTTCACTTCTAGTCTAGACCTGTATGGGCCACCACTAAAAACGTGTGACGACCCGCACCCTAGAGTAAGGGCACGAGACGTGGGTACGTCCAGCCTACGCCGCAGTGTCGGCGGTAGATCGCTGTCCTAGGTCACAACATCTAGCAGTATATATATCTAAGCTTTTATACTCCCCGAATGGGGGTGACATAGCAATAATAAACTCAATCACAACTAAGGAAGAGATAGCACGATATGAACAGAACTCAAGGAAATGAAATAGATAAAGCAGTCTAAGATAATCCCAGCAATACAAGGTCTCAGATAAAAAAAATATATACAATACTGATCTCCAAAATAGAGTCTAACTAGAACATGTCTCAAGACTGCAAAAGTAGGATAAGCCTAACTAGTCTAGTCTAGGCAGTCGGGGGAAAGTCCTCAGCTACTGCTGGATCCTCCTGGGAGTCCAGCTCACAGGTGTCCTCTAAGGCTGTCCCGTAGAAAGTGTCCAGGCAGGCCTCCTCCTCGTCCTCTGTAATATTTCAACAGGTCCAGTCAGGACAAGAGCGAGTACAGTACATCTCAACAGATCATAGCAGGTTAGAAAATATAAACATGCAGTAAAGTAAGATACAAGTACTGAAAGAAGTGCAGTATGTAAACAGAGAGAGAACTGTAATAGAAATATCTACTATACATAGGGAACTAGCAGTGACTAGTGAGTCAGAGTACAATATGAACATGTAATACTCCCCCCGTACCCCCGATCAATACACAAGGATCCAGCCAGGTTATGTTACATGATGCTATGTAACAGACCCCGAAGGTGATAGACCCCGAAGGTGATAAGCCCCCGAAGGGTGGTAGACCCCGAAGGTGATACATAGTAGTCCCATAAAAATGGAGATTCTGGGGGTAACCCAACAGTGTAAGTCCCATAAACATGGGGATTCTGGGGGTAATCCAACAGTGTAAGTCCCATAAACATGGGGATTCTGGGGGTAACCCAACAGTGTAAGATTCCATGAAGACTCTACGATCATGAGGGTACATGTCGTAAGTGATTAAAGAACCAAGAAGCATATGATACGCTATGAAAGTGAAACGCACAGAACATAGAGTACCCGATGCTCCCTAAGGATAACATCTCAAGAAAGGATCCATATAGTACCAATCCGTGTGACCAACGTGACAGTACAAGTAAAGTAATCTACTGCAGGGAATAATTCTAAGCATGATATGAAATGATCAGAGAATGTACTCGCCTGTATCTGAGTGTCCGATATGAAACATACTGTCCAAGGAGTGGTGTCTGGCTCCTAAACAGAACAGCACAAGTCACAACAAGTCCAGAATAGTGAAATGGAGTCCTACTATTCATTCTAGATGATTCTAGGTCAATCTAGGTCAAAGTCAACTCTTGGTCAACTTTGGTCAACCCTAGAAGTCAAACTAGGTCAATCTTGTCTAAACTAGGCTAAACTCAACTAACTAGGTCTAACAAGTCATGCTAGGCTCTAACAAGGCTATACTAGACTACACACAACATTCCAAGTACCCATACACCTATGCATATACAACACTATATATAGATACAATTATTTGGATTTACACTATGCATTCTAGGCTAAATACTATATGTATACATATAGATATACATTTCACACATATATATATATATATATATATAGGCACATTACACCACACATATGTACATAGATATATAATATACACATGAATGTGCATATGGAGAGGGAAGCATGTGTGTGGTGTGTGACAGGACAGTACAAGAAGGCTTTGCGTGTGTGTATACTTGTGTGTGATGAAGCAAAATGCAGGAATTTAAATCAGTGTGAGTGTACACAGGAAACATTGGGCAGAACATTAAATTAGTGAAAAAAGGACAGTGTGGGTGTGTACAGGAACATAAAAATCAATGAAGAGTGTGTGTGATCAGGTATTAAGTGCAGGAATTTATAGACAGTGACAACAGCCCCTAAAGAACCCAGTTTTAAGTGAAGGTGCTTGCTAAGTGTAAATCTGGAACTTAACCAACAGTCCCAAACCCACAGTGTAATCATCAAGTCTGTGAAGGACTTTAGGAATACAACTGATAGTGTAACAGTGTACAGTGGTGTACAGGAATGTTAAAATCAGGGAAAGAGAAGACTGTGTGTGAGCATGACAGTGAGCATCATAAGACAGGAAAAGCATGTATATGCAGACAATCAAATAATGAAAAAGACAAGGAAAATAGTTTAAACCAATCTCAGGTTTTGTATTCTCCAAAACAATTGTGAACTTCACCCTAACTCATGTTTATATCTCATAAATGAAAATGGAATCAACAGTGAACACTCACTGAATTTCAGGTCTGTGTAAACTCTGATTTTAATAAGAACTCAGGGATCAATGACAGTGTATACTTAGGTTGTAAATACCAAAACAACTCAGAAAATCAAATGACATTTCCCCCTCCTTACTATTTTCAGTTATTTGAAGTATAACCCAACAACCACAGATTCAAACCCCATTTCAAACTCCACAAAACACCAAACATCCCAAAATTTGGCCCATAGTTAGATCAAACATAGGAGAACCCATTTAAGGACTCTAACCCAAACATTAACAGTATTTAATGGATCAAAAATGATGACAAAACTCAGTATTTGAAATCTGGAATAAAGGGCTATACCATGTTTCAGAAAAATGGGGAAAAAGGCAAATTCATAATGAAATGGATTTAAGATGTAAATTCAGAGGTTGGTAATAAACAAGTATAAATAGTGCATGCTACACAAGTTGTTTGTGTCCATGAAATTGGACACAAATGTGTCCACACAAAACAGTGCACAAGGCAGTGCACATTGTGCTGTGTCCTCGTGCACATGTGCACGCGTGTCGTATGCACGACACGACACGAACTGGGTCGAGTCCATTTGCAGGATTGTTCGCCTAGGGTCCCTCTAGGTCTGGGTCACCCTGGTTTGGGTCAACGTGTCCTGTGTCGTGATTGGAACAGGTGTATCAGAACCAAAAACCACTGAAACCAACACAGGCAAAAACCAATGCACACATTCGTGCGTGTCTGACACGACACCATAGGTCATGCCACTTGGGGAGTGTCGTGACAGACATTGCCCCAAAGTGTCTAGTGAAACTCACGTGCTCTAGTACCGTGTCCGGTGAGCAATCGTGCTCGAGTAGCAGGGGAAGTGAACCAGTCCCGAGCCAGTGCACACAGCAGTGTCCAGTCCGATTTGCACCCGACACAGACACAAAACGACCATGGTCCCTTCACGAAAATCAACGAGCACACATAAATCTACATTCCTTTTCAAACAGAAATTAAAAACAGCAAAATTAATCTCTCAGGGACATTTCGTCGAACACCCTACACACATGACTGATACGTGTCCGATACGGACACGTAACGGATCCAAAACCTAGGGTTAGCCTATCCTACTGTCGGGGTAGGGCTAGGGCCTTCCTAAAATGAATTTAAACAGAGATTTAATAGGATATAGGAAGTTATACCTATTGAGGAACAATGGATGAAAAAGTCTTCAAATGGGATGAACTCCTTAAGCCACCAAGTCCCACAAATTGATGTCTTCCTGTAAACAAATTATACCAGCAGTAAGAGGGTGGGCTTTAGGTCCTATGGAATTGGTTCGGGGAAGAAAGGATTTAAAATGGATTTTTAATAAATTTTGGAAGATGGAGCTCACCTCTTTCCTTAGAACTTTTGAAAGAACCCTAAAAGAGGCTAGCCCTAAAAACTAGGAGGGACTTTATAGTGGGGGGATCCCTAGGTTAACCTAGGTGGCCGGCCATGATGGGTATGGATGGGGTTTGAGCTAGGTTAGCTAGTCCAATCAAGTTTAGTCACAAAATGACTTGTGAAACCACAAGCCATTTATCAAAACACTTGATTCCTAAATTCCTAATTAAATTTCTAATGAATCAATAACTACTAACTTAAGTCCTACTAGGTTAGACTAGAGTCACTTGACCTAACCATGACCCACTAACTAGGGTTAGTTCCTAGGTTGGTCTACATGAGTCAAAACTAGTCAAAAATCAAACTAGTCCAAATAAATCCAAAATAATTCCTAAAAATTCCCATAAATTCTAATTAATACTAATAATTTTAATTTACCCCAAAAATAACAAATTTACCCTCAAACTAGAAATGTGGTAGTGATAAAGGGCTTGAATGAAGGAATGATCAATTTTAGATGGTGGAATAATCTATTCATGTACGCAAATGCGATGCACGTATGGAAATTTGGCACATAGAAACGCTACGCACATGACTTTGTTGGGCGCAGGGGCGCTGCACCTAGAAAACTTAAACTGAACCTGGTATAACTGTACTATTTGGCTGCAAATGAGCTGACACATGACAGTTGTTGAGATTCTTTTGTTGCTGAGATCTTGGGTGGTTGGCACCCGTTCATGAGCATGATTGAGTCAATGACACATGGCGTGTGTACATTGCTCAAAGATCTTGATCTGTTTGAAAGATAATAGATTTGATGTGCCTAGGAGATACGGCACATAAGACTTGGGATATGACTTCCAGGGGTGCATATCAAGTCTAGGCACATGGCATTAAGGGCGCATATGAAGTTTGGGTGCATGGCCTTTAAGACGCATACGAAGTTCGGGTCAGCCACGTGGCAAAGCACAGCTGTAACTGACAAATGAGTAATGATTATGCCAACATGTGCTGACGTAGGTAACTCTTCATTTTTTGTTAAAACCATCATCTTTACCGTTTTTGAGATACGTGCTACTGACATTAGCATTAAATGCTTGATGGGTGAAGAGCCAATTTAGGTGTATCGTTTGTGGGGCGCATGCACCATTAAATGCATCAGCTGTAAGCCGTATCAATCCGAGGAGCGCATCAGCTGTGGGGAGCATTACTTTCGGTCAACCTCATTGAGCATTTTGAGGCTGAAAATAAATAACTTTGACTTAGTTGAAATCGAGATGGCAGATTCATTGCCATTAATGATAGGTTCGTCGCATTAATCTCGGAGTGACTGCCATATGGCACATGGGTTTGGCTCTGCTTTGGCCTATAAATAGGAGTATTTTGAAGAGAGAAGAACTTGCTCATTCTTGTTCCACCCAACTTCATGTCAAAAACTGACTTAGTTTTCGATGGTTATGAGCCTCCTCTTTGGCGAGTCGATCAACTATGGGTTGTAGATCTTTTCGTTCAAAGAATCTATGATTTTGACGAAGAACTCCATCAGAGAACTGAGATGTGCCCAGTTGTCTATGGATAGAGCAGTTCATGCTCGTGTGCCTTATTGGCAACTGTAGGAGCGTAAAAAGTGCTCCAAAGAAAAGTCAAAGTGATAGATCATTCCATTCCAATTGATCTACTTTACGCCGCAGAGAGGCTAAACACTTTACGCCCAAGACAAGGCTAATCACTTTACGCCTAAAGCAGACAGAGCATTTTACGCTCGGGTCTACACCCATGACTTTTACGCCAAGGACAGATCAGCCACTTTTACGCTAGACAAAGCTGTCAAGTCTCGCATTTAATGCAAACTCTGACATGGAGATATTAATGATGACATATATCACAGAATTCAAATGGATTTGTTTTTACACAGAGACCTATGTTGTCATTTAGTATGTGGATTGAGCTACTTTACACTCACACTATGGCTTCTTTTACGCATGAAGACTATACGAGCTTTTACGCTCAACAGTTGACGTGTGCGTAAAGTCTATTTGAGCTACTTTTACGCTCAAGGTTATTTAACAACCACTTTACGCAGGAAGTCTATGTCAGGGCTATTTTATGCCTAGTCTACTACTTTACGCTCAGAGTACATCGGGATTGTTTTACGCCCTATTCTTCTGACCAGCTTGGAACGTGGTTTGCCTACATGGCTTTCATGCCACACATCCCCAAGAACGTGTGTACATGCATCCTATTCTTAATGAAATGATGGTACACGTGTCAACATATACAGAAGATGACTTTGGTCGTGGGTGGCGGTTTTCGCTGAGTTTTTAAGCACAAGAGCCCAAGCCTATAAATAGACTTATTTTTCTCAGAGCACAGACACACAGAGACAGGAGAGAATACAGAGATCAGAACTTAGAGATTTTGATTTTCGAGAGCATTCTTCTTCAACCTTTCTTCCAGAACAGAGTAAAGCAAAGCAGGAAAGCATTCGGCCTCGCCATCAGTGCCCAAGTGCGTCGATACCTTTCTGGTGACTTAGTTCTTCCGGTTGTTCAACTTCAAGCAGCGATCTTCATCATCATCGTACGGTCCAAGGAACAAAGTGATCATTTATATATCAGACTTCCATAGCAATACTTTTCCAGAATCAAATTTGTACTTCTTGTACTCTTCTTCGTTTTATTTTCAAAATCCGACTTCCAAGCATTTTGTTAAGTGAAACAAAAATGGCGACTCTGCTGGGGACGACCTTCTCCTCTGACGAGAAGGCAATTGCTCAATATGATGATGTTTCGGTCGGTTCGACCAAGAAGACTCTGGTTGTACACTTCGACCAGACTGCCTATGAAGAAATGCTCTGAACTGGGGGTGGTTCTCGCTACTCCAATGTTCAAAAATCTCGCAAAGCATAAAAAGTTTGGATTCCTAAATCCAAAATAGCTTCTGATCTCTCTGTTGCTGCTAGTGGCAAGGGAATTCTTCCCACTCCTGTCGTAGGGGCTCCCGTTTGTAACGAGGCAGTCCTTACTTCAGAGTTGCACTCAAAGTGTGACGATTTATCTCCCGTTTGTAACGGTAAAGGTAATCAGGTTTCACGCCCACTGCGTAAGAACCAGGTTTTACGCTCAGTGGGTAAAAACCAACTTTTACGCTCAGTACATAAAGATGAGTCTCCCATTTGTAATGTGGCAGACTCTAATGCTTCTGAGGGTAAGAATAAGTCTTCCGTCTGTGACGTGGTAGACACACACAAGTTACGTTCTTCGCGTAAAGGAAAATCTCTCACCTGTGACGTGGTAGATAACCAATTTTTATGCTCTATGCATGAAGGTAAGTCTCTTGTCTGTGATAGTGTAGATAAAATTCGCAAAGATGTTTACACATCTAATGTGAATATACCTAAACGTGTGCAACATAAAAGTGATGTTGGTAAAACTTTAGTTCTACACCAACAGCCTTCTTATACTGCTCCACGCAAAGCACCAAATTTGCAAATTACACGCAATGAAAATGGAGTCCATCATGCTAAAAAATCTCAAGATTTACGTACACAACTCCAAACGCGTAGAAATGTACAATTTGGTTCTGCGAATGCAGCTAGTAATCTTCTTTATACACAGGGTACTAAACATTTTTCCATCCCTAATGTAATAAAGAAGACTACTCTCTCCACTCCTTCTGACTTACGTGAATTGCTAATACAAAAGCGTAAGAATAGACAATCTCCGGTGACATTTCCCCAAGAAAAACATCATTGTGATTATCACCAGGTTGTGATCAACTGTTGTTGTTCGGCTTCAAAACGGTCAGTTTTTGATCGATTAAGTTTTAATTCGCCTCAACATCAAGCTGAAGACCAAGAACATGAGCTGTCATATGTATCAGTCAACATGGCATCTCATACTAACAGAGGACGACGTCCAAGACGGAATATGTCCCAAACTCCAGGTCAGCAACAGTTCAACAGACTTCTTGATTCCTTTAAGGGGGTATATCAAAATACTCGATCAAGAAGACAAAGACAAATACAGACTTCTGATTCAGAAGCTGAGGGTACTCAATCTTTTGAGTCCGAGACTGACAGTGTCGATTCATACTTCTATACTGATCCTTCTATATCTTCAAGAGAGGTTGAATCCTACGCTGTTGGAGATGAACCAGAGACCTCATCTGTTAATACAGAGCAGCGTCTCACTGCCGTTGAGCAATCACTGAAAGACATGCTTAACATGTTGCAAAACATGCATCAGATAATTTTGAATCAGCAAACTGCTCAGCCGACAGTAGTAACACTGGTACCAGTAGCAGCACCAACTCAAGATAGTCAAGGGGCTGAAATACCTTTGAATATTCAGGAGCCTGCTATTAATCAAAATTTTGCATCTCCAGATTCTATCATTCCTGAAGACGTACCACCTCTAGTGGGGGTTACGGTACATCCAACAACCATTCAATCAAATGTGCTTCCTCAAACCAGTGAATCTATTCAAGCAGTGCATGAGCTCAAAGCACAGTTTGAAGTCTTGAGGCACAAGGATCAACTCCAGAGGTTAGGGATTAAACAACCTTATCCTTCCCATTGGAACGATGTACCCTTTCCACCGAAATTCAAGCCACAATCTATGGTTTTGTTTGATGGAAAAGCATCTCCCAGTCAATGTATTAATTACTTTAATATTATGACTGTACATCTGCAGAAAGATGACGCTCTTCTCACTCGAGTATTCATCGGGTGCCTGACGGGTTCGGCTTATGATTGGTATCGAAGTTTACCCGACAATTGTATTTCGTCTTTCGACGAATTTAAGGCAATGTTTCTCTCCCGCTTCTATGAAGGAGGTATGGACATGAACATGTCCTCCTTGATAGAAATCAAACAAAAGGAGAAAGAAGATACTCGGACGTTCATAGAACGTTTCCGACAAGCTACTTTAAAGATGCCCCCGGGTATGCCAGATTCAGCACTCATTGATAGATGCAAGATGAATCTGCAACCATCTATTGCTATTTTTACGGGTTCTTAATTCACATATTGGGCTTCGTTCATCATAGCAGCAGTTTCTGCCGAGACAAATGGTAGGTTGGCTCGTGAACATGGGATAATTTTTGCCTCAGATGATAGAGGAAAGAAAAGTAATCCTGGTAATAACCCCGGTAATCGTAATGTGAAAGGAAAAGATACCCTCATGGTTAATCTTTCCAAGAATAAAATGATGCCGAATAGTCAGGAATCTTCCAGGCCAAAGGAAGAATACTCTTTTGATGAGAGTGATATCCCAGGGATATTTCAGTATCTGGTGAAGAGTGGCAAACTTCAGATTCCAGAACCAAAGAGGCCTAATGAGGTAAATCTAACTGACAATCCCAAATATTGTATCTATCATAGATACATTAACCATCCTACCAGTGCTTGCTATGTCATGAAGAAGAAAATCCAGGAGCTGATAAATGGCGGTGCTATCGCCTTAACTAATGATGACCATACGGTTACAACCAATATGGTTTCTCTTCAATTTGGGGATTTTCCTCCACAGCAAGTCCCAGATAGAATTACCCTAATTTCGGAGGCGACAATGAAGATCGTGAATATCCCACCTGCCAGAGAAGAAAATACAGGATTGCTGCCACTCACACTAAAGAATGGTGAAATCATGTGGGTACATCCTGACTTAGTGCCTGAATTGGAAAATAAAGGTAAAACTTCAAAATCCAAGAAGGATAAGAAAGTCAAAACCTGCAACATGATTTCTCATGATATTCCAGATCCTGATGACTCGGATCGGCTATGGGATGGCTTTCCTTTAGAAGATAGATTGAGAGGACTGAACATCTGTCCTCCAAGTTTAGCTCCTCCTACCAAGCTCAAGCTTACTCACCAGCAGTGGCTAGCCATGAATAGTGTTCCTTTATACCGGGCGTAACAAGTCTTCGCTGCTTATAAAAAAGCTTCGACATGGATTTTTCCTCGTATCCCGAATCCTTTTCCTCCTGTGGCTACAGAGACATCTATTCTTCATTCTCCTGTGGATACAGAGATCTTTTCTTCTTCCTCTGTGGAACCACTTGCTAAAAGTCTACTGTCCATTCATCTGTACAGTCAGCAATTTGTCTTTCTCATGAAGAAAATGGGTTATGACTTTCAGAAGGCAGAAGGTTTGAACTATGATAAAGGAATACGACTTCCTTTACAAATTCAAAATCAAAAATCTACTGTTGGACTGGGTTCTGAAATTCCTCACAACAAACCTTACAAAAAAAGGGCTAAAGGGAGGAAGACTAAATCCTGTAATATGGTACTTCCTTCTCTTGAGTCTGAGGAAGAAACTTTTGCTAGTACAGGATCTGAGAAAGAGTACCACAAAAATTATGAGGGATCTTTTAAAGAAGCAGAAGACGTAGTGAAAACGCTACCGACTCAACCTTCTCTTGTTCCTGCTAAACCCTCAGTGGTTGAAAAGGGGAAACAGAAAGCAGTACACTTTAACGTTCCATTGAAGTCTGCTTCCAGTCAGGGGGTAGTGATGAAACCTTACAAATTTGATATTCTAGCTCAGTTAGCCAATACTCCGGCTAGACTATCTATATTTAAACTGCTTTGCCTTTCTAGAGAAAGCAGGAAGACTTTGAGTGAAGTTCTACTTCAGGCAGATTCATGCTTGGCTCAACTCAAGAGTCCTGATAATACTCCAGTTTCATGTCCGCAATGTTATAGTGTGATGGAAGCAATTCCCAATATCACCTTTACACAAGAAAATATGCTGTTGAAGCATAACAAACATAATAGGCCTCTGTGCTATACTGGGTATATTAGATCTACTGAAATTGACAGGATCTACATTGATCCTGGGTATTCGATTAGCATAATTCTTCAGAGTATGCTAAGACCCCTGAGGATTCCTACTAGTGATTTGACTTACACTAGTACTACAATAGTCGGTTTTAACTCTGGCAAGAGTAAACCACTAGAAAAGATTCGTCTGCAGATTCAGATTGGCGATCTCCGAACTATGGTAACCTTCTATGTTATCAACTCAGACGTATCCTACAATATCCTTCTTGGAAGACCATGGTTACATGAGCATAATATCGTGCCTTCAACTCTCCACCAATGCTTCAAGTATGTAGATTCTCAAGGAGTTGTAAAGACTGAGTTTGCTGATATCAATCCTTTCAAGGGTGTCGAAGCCGATTTTTCTGATTCAAGGCTTTATAAACAAGAGCATATGAAAGAGAAATCAGACATAGCTGAGAATCAATCATCTACTGAGGATCAGTCTCTTAATGAAGATCCACCAGAAGAGCAACCTTTGAATATCATAATCAAAGGACGAATTTCTACTTCCCATCACTGATGTCATGATAGACAATACATACGGTTTTGAACGTATGTCTTTCATGGATGGATTTTCAGGATACAATCAGATCAAGATGCATCCAGAAGATGAGAAACATACTTCTTTTCGAATACCCCTCGGAGTTTACTGTTATACGGTTATGCTGTTTGGTCTTAAAAATGCCGGCGCCACATATCAACGGGCTATGAGCAACATCTTTCAAGAGCATCTACGAAAGATAGTTGAATGTTACGTAGATGACATCGCTGTTAAAAGTCGATCAAAAGATGATCATATTCAAGACCTAAAGACAGTATTTGAATTGATGCGTCAACATCAATTGAAAATGAACCCTACCAAGTCTTTCATAGGGGTTTCCAGTGGCAAGTTTTTAGGATTTGTTATTACTTCTCAGGGTATCCATGTTGACCCTGATAAAGTTAAAGTAATCCTCGAAATACGTCCTCCTCGCAATCTGAAAGAGCTCCGTGGTTTTCAGGGTTGCATTGCCTATATCAGGAGATTTATATCTAATCTCTCTGGGAGATGTCAACTTTTCTCCCGTTTGTTAAAGAAAGGTGTATCTTTTGTCTGGGATGAAGCGTGTCAAGAAGTCTTCAATGATATTAAATAATACCTTACAAATCCACCTGTTCTGGTACCTCCAGTGATAGAAAAACCATTTTTGCTATATGTTCGAGCCTTGGATCATTCACTTGGTGCTCTTCTCGTACAGAAAAGTGATATGGGTCATGAACAGGCGATTTATTATCTTAGCCGAATGATAGTTGGAGCTGAACACAGATATACTCCTGTAGAAAAGGAATGTCTGGCTTTGGTTTTTGCTGTACAAAAGACAAGACATTATGTGACAGGGCAAACTATTCACGTCATCTCTAGAATAAATCCTATTCGAGTATTGATGAGAAAGCCAAGTATTCTTAATTCCAGATTAGCTACTTGGGCAATGTTGCTCACTCCTTATGATATGATTTATATGCCTCAAAAATTAGTAAAGGGTCAAGCATTAGCTGATTTCTTAGCTGCTCACCCTATACCAGAAACATCAAAGTTATATGAGGACATTCCAGATAAAGTCGTAGATTGCAACATGATTTTGAAGAATGATATATGGCAATTATATTTTGATGGAGCATCACGAGTAGGACCTAAAGGCAACATTGTCTCTGGGGTAGGAATCGTCTTGGTTTCTCCTGACAAAATGGTCATATACCGTGCTTATTCTCTCAATAAGCCATGTTCCAACAATGTAGCAGAATATAATGCTCTATTGATTGGTCTCCAAGTAGCAAAACAATTGGATATTGAGTTCCTAGAAGCTTATAGAGATTCTCAATTGATTGTTAATCAAGTTAGAGGAACTTATGAGGTCAGAAACCCGGATCTCATCCCTTACCATCAAGTGGTAGTCGAGATGGTCCTTTCATTCAAAGGATTCTTTATTGAATTTGTACCATATTCTCAGAATGTTGAGGCTGATGCTCTTGCTAGTCTAGCTGCAGATTTGGCTGTTCCAATCTGAAGGCAAAACACAATTACTTTGTTGGACCGAGATCTGTGCTGTATCAAGAATAATCTGTATGTTGAACAAAGTAATACTACAGAGGTTAGTTCCCAACAGAGGGATTAGAGAACTCCATTCATTGACTATGCGGTTCACAAAATTTTGCCTGAAGATCCGAAAGAAGCTGCATCAATTAAGAGACGATCATTTCGATTTTATTATGATTCATCTTTACATATGTTATATCGTCGATCATATGATGGACTCTTACTGCGTTGTCTCTCAGAAAGTGAAGCCAAACAAACACTACGAGAGGCTCATGATGGTGTTTGTGGTGCTCATCAACCAGGTCCTAAATTACAAGACCGTATTCGAAGAATGGGGTATTATTGGCCTTCTATGATAGCAGATGCTGTAGACTATGCCAGAAGATGTAAAGCATGTCAGATTCATGCTGATTTTATTCATCAACCGTCTGAATTTCTACATCCTACAGCAGCTTCTTGGCCCTTCGAAGCTTGGGGTATGGATGTTATTGGTCCTATTAACCCTCCTTCTGTTAAAGGACATCGGTTCATATTAGCTATAACCGATTATTTTTCTAAGTGGGCAGAAGCAATTCTGTAAAACCCCTAAAATTTCTACTATTTTTTTATTATTAAATTTAGTACTGATTTAAAATTTTTGTAATATACGTCGCGTAGACATATTATACGTCGTGCACGACCTTTTATTTTCTTTTTCGAATTTGCTCGACGAGTGCGATTATGTGCGAGCGTACATATTTTTGAAAAATACTTTTCTTCTATTTTTATGGTTTCCAAATATTATACATAATAATTATTTAGCTATCGTACCAAAATTTTCAAGTTCATTATTTTATTTACACAAAGGCTTTCGTTTATACAGTTATTAATTATAAATAATATTTTTAGTGAGTACATGTATTGCATAAATATTTTATTAATGTAATTTTCGAAATTATTAATATTAATATTTTATTATTCAAAAAGATTTATTATTTTTGAAATTATATTAATAGTATTGTACAAAATATATTTTGAAATTATTGGAGATATTTAAATCTTGATTTTACTATTTTGGATTTTTTTAAATAGTTAAATATTTGAGTCAAGATTTATCTCATGGATTTTATACTAGAAATTTAATTTGATTTAAATTGGATATTTAATTTGAAATTAGATTTGGATTGGATTTGATTTGATTTGATTGATTTAATTAAATAGATGATTTATCTACTTGGGTTTTAATTATTCCTAATCCATATCCAATTGGGAATTCCCATATCCTATAAATAGGCAGGTACTCCTCCATAATTCCTCACACCCACAAATTTCTCTCCACAAATATACGTGTATCGTGTCTGTGTCCATCCAAACTCTTATTCCATATTATTATATATACATTTTGACTTCTCCTCCGTGTCGACAATCCCGACACAACAAATAATAAATTCCTAAATCCTACTCCTAATCTCTAGCCAACACCATCACCCTCGTCATCGTCATCGTCATCGTCATCGCCACCGCTGCAACCATCCTCTCCGTGCCGTCAACCCCGTTCAACCGCCATCCCCGACCAAGCCATCTACTACCCACGGCCAGCCTACTCCGATTCCATCCCCGCTCGTATCCGCCTCCCTGTCTCCATCCCATCGTCACCCCCCATAACGGAATCAGCCACCCTGTCCACCCAAACCACCACCGCCCTCACGGCTAACACCGGAGACCCAGCCACCCACAACCATTACCGCGGCCACAGCAGCCAAACCCTGACACATCGCCCGCGACCACCTGACCCAGAACTCTACACCACAACCACCGGCGTTCCCTCCGAGACTGCCACCAAACCCCGGACCTCCTCCTCCGACGTGTCCGGCCATATGTCGTGTCCCCCAAATCCAACCAAAATAAAAATTTTACCTTCGTCGAGATGCGCCGCCAGGTCAGGCCCGGTCCCTCCAGCCGGCGCCGACACCTGTGCTCACCAGATCTGGCCTAACCGAACTCCAGCCGCGTCTCCCGACCAACCCGCTCCGCCGGCCGAGTCCGCCCAGCCGAGCCTAGACCGCCGCCCTTGGCCGCCCTTCTCCGGTCTTCCGCCGCCGACGAAACCCCCCAAAACCCGCCTCCGGCGCCGCCCTAGCTGGCTCGACGACCCGAGCTACCGTCCCCCTCCGAAAACCCTACCGCCGTGCGCCCCCTTCCTCTCACCCCGTGCGAGCCACCGCTGACCGCCGTCGATCGACCGATCTCTCCGCTTCTCCGTCTCCGATCCGCCCTCTCCCTCTCACCCTTCGCCGGCGCCACTCCTCGCCGCCCGGCTTTCCACTCCGCCACCGCTCTCGCTCACCCCCTCTTCTCCTCGCTCTCTCGCTCTCTCCTTCGTTCCAATTCTTTCTTTTATTTTTCTTGAGAAGCTTCTCTCTCTCCTTTGGATAAGAGAGCCGACTATTTTTTTTTTGTCTTTTCTTCTTCTCTCTCCTTCTTCTTTACTCGGAAGCAGTAACTGCTGCACTGGGTTCTTTTAATAATTATTTTATTAATTAATTATTTAATTTGGTTGGGGTACATTTTTGTGTTGTATTATCATCATCTCATCTGTATTCTTATAATTATTATATTATTATTATTATTATTATTATGGTTAAAGTTTTTATTATTATTATTAATTAAAATGATGTATATTTTGGAAATAGTATTAGATTAATATATTATTGTATTTACTATCATTAGTGTTATTATCGTTTTGATAAAAATATATCTATACTATTTTCCCAAAATTATTTACTATCAATCTTATCCCTCGCTAGTCATATTCCAATCTCCTTGCATATCTCGAACTTTCCTATGTCCACCCTAACTAAATTGACTATTTCGGACTCAATGACACGATCCGTGCCACCATCAGAGGTCCCCATGTATTATTGTTGCACCAAAGTCGCAGTTCGTGCCACCGTGATTATCGCAGCATACCAGGCGTCCTACCAGGCAAGACACCTTACCATTTGCTGTTTACTTATTTTTAGCTCATATTTCATGCATTATTTATTTTATTTATACAAAATAAACTGTGATACATGGCATAACTGTTAGAACTTATTGTTCATTTATTTTTTTCCTGCTATGTATTATTTTTCTTACAAATAAAACCTAGATTTAAGGGACCACCTTGTGTGTTGCATTCATTGGCCTTGACACATTGTAAACACGAAATTGTGTGTCGCATATAGAACACGGAAGTGCGTGATTGGCTGGCCACCAGTACGTACAAGCCGTGCGATAGGAATAACCGCTAATAGAGGTTGCATGCTAGTTTGACTTAGCGGTTATAGAGGTTAATGTTGTGGATACAACATAATAGGTATGGGGCGGGGAGGACAATTCCTTAGCGTATGGGCTTCGATGCACTTTCTCTTGTGACCCGGACTCTCCGCTGGAGATACGGGATTGATGACCCAAGATTACTGACGGCCACTGACGATTCTACGGAACGTCATGCTCTTCCTGATGGGGCCTCTGGTGCCCAAAGAGGGGACTACGCCGATCCTATTTAGCCAGGGCCCATGCGTAGGAAGGATTGTTCTTAACTACATTTCACTTAGATCGGTAGGCTACCTTTATCCGTTAGGTACGAGTACTTTTGGTTTGGGTACTTGTATCTGACCGTGACTTGGAACAATAACTTGTCGCGGATTAGTTTGTCACATCTTGTCCTTGTTTGGTTGTAGGCGTGACTTACTACTTCGATGAGAAGGTATTGAACTTTGTTGGGGTCCGGATACCATATTGGATTTATAGCATGGGAAGATACGTTACCGTGAATTAGTTTACCATCTCCTGTCCTTGTTTGGTTGGAGGGATGGTACGCTCGTTCAGTAGGTGCGTATTGGAACATGTTGTAATTCGATTTACTTATTTATTGAGCAATATTTATTCAGTTTATATGGCATGCTATTATGTGTCTTGTTACGTCCCTCTGAGGACCTGGTTGTCTTGCCAGATGTGTGCTATTATTTTTCGCAGGTGTTCTAGCTTTAGTCGTGATCTTCGCTATTTCTTCAAGGATGATTGCATTTGGATCGTCTTCGCTTCGCTCGCCACTCATTTCATTTTCTATGTACTTTTCTTTATTTTGTTGGTAGTAGATTTGTCTCCGCCCAACATATTGTATCAAGACAATTCATTATCTTTATATGATGTCTTTTATTCATTTATTCTGTGTGGATGAGATTAGTTATGGTTCTACTGCATTTTACAGCTTATGTATCTATACGAAGCCTATGTACTTCGTATAAATACAGCTGGCATGTCTACGTTCCTAGTCCTACGTATTTTGGGACTGGGGCATTACATGTTTTTGTGGTGGTCCATGCAGGTCAAGATAAATTGTTTGGTTACTTTACCGTACCAAGCAAGCCTGCGAATAGGATTAGAAGTCTAGGATCTCATCCACATACTTGACCACTTTCTTCAATCTACCATTTGACTCATCGATTGCATCTTGCTTGATTCCTTCTATCATTATCCTTATCTTCCCTTCGTGCTTGCTAGAGATTGACCCTATTAGTTAGCTGTCACAAACACCATTAGTTTAATTCTTTAAGTTGGGTAGAATACCTTATGAACTAGCAACCCCTTTTGACCTAGCGACCTATATTAGCAAGCTTATTTAGATCCTAGATTCTAGAGGACCTAACCCGTCTAGCCAACCAAGGACTTAGACAAGAAGACTATAGGACGACTATATAGAGACCAACACAAGATATGACTTAGAATTATTCCGCTTTCATTCAATCTTAATCTCTCGTGCCTATGTTTTTACTATCTTGACTAATGATGCTAATGTAGCCTAGCTTGTTACAAGCTTATTCTTTTATCAGGCTTGTTTCAAGACATATGTTATTGGGCATGTCCACTAACATATGGTCTAATCAGAACCGGTGCATGATGGTCTGATCAACCGAGTGCACTTTGGTTCGCTTTTATCTATCATTCTACGTGGGTGGGACATAGCTAAACTTGTCCTCTAGAATCCCATCCACGACTGCCTTGACAATTCTTTTTGAAATTTTTCGATCGCCTTTGAATCACGTATTCGTATTCGATAACGCTTTCGCCTTCACCAATTTTCGAAGGACGAAGGCGTTATACTTGAAATTCCTCTAGCTGTCCTATCAACTATGACCATTCTCACTCGATGTTGCTATATCTTCATCCTAAACTACTCGACCCCATCAAGACCCTCCAATCGTTTAATTAAAGCGAATCTATTTCGTTCTCTTAGTCGTGACCCTCATTTATTACCCGTGACCATACCGTATTGTTTTTCTACGATATAGATCGCGATTTCTTTTCGACATGATTTTGTGAAAACATTGTCATCATTGGATCTCCATTGATACCCCCTTGTGTCCTCTCACCCCCCTACTAATTCTTAATTTCGAGGACGAAATTCTTTTAAGTTGGGTAGGATGTAAAACCCCTAAAATTTCTACTACTTTTTCTTATTATTAAATTTAGTACTGATTTAAAATTTTTGTAATATACGTCGCGTAGACATATTATACGTCGTGCATGACCTTTTATTTTCTTTTTCGAATTTGCTCGACGAGTGCGATTATGTGCGAGCGTACATATTTTTGAAAAATACTTTTCTTCTATTTTTATGGTTTCCAAATATTATACATAATAATTATTTAGCTATCGTACCAAAATTTTCAAGTTCATTATTTTATTTACACAAAGGCTTTCGTTTATACAGTTATTAATTATAAATAATATTTTTAGTGAGTACATGTATTGCATAAATATTTTATTAGTGTAATTTTAAAAATTATTAATATTAATATTTTATTATTCAAAAAGATTTATTATTTTCGAAATTATATTAATAGTATTTTACAAAATATATTTTGAAATTATTGGAGATATTTAAATCTTGATTTAACTATTTTGGATTTATTTAAATAGTTAAATATTTGAATCAAGATTTATCTCATGGATTTTATACTAGAAATTTAATTTGATTTAAATTGGATATTTAATTTGAAATTAGATTTGGATTGGATTTGATTTGATTTGATTGATTTAATTAAATAGATGATTTATCTACTTGGGTTTTAATTATTCCTAATCCATATCCAATTGGGAGTTCCCACATCCTATAAATAGGCAGGTACTCCTCCATAATTCCTCACACCCATAAATTTCTCTCCACAAATATACGTATATCGTGTCTGTGTCCATCCAAACTCTTATTCCATATTATTACATATACATTTTGACTTCTCCTCCGTGTCGACAATCCCGACACAACAAATAATAAATTCCTAAATCCTACTCCTAATCTCTAGCCAACACCATCACCCTCGTCATCGTCATCGTCATCGTCATCGCCACAGATGCAACCATCCTCTCCGTGCCGTCAACCCCGTTAAACCGCCATCTCCGACCAAGCCATCTACTACCCACGGCCAGCCTACTCCGATTTCATCCCCGCTCGTATCCACCTCCTTGTCTCCAACCCATCGTCACCCCCATAACGGAATCAGCCACCCTGTCCACCCAAACCACCACCGCCCTCACGGCCAACACCGGAGACCCAGCCACCCACAGCCATTACCGTGGCCACAGCAGCCAAACCCTGACACATCGCCCGCGACCACCTGACCCAGAACTCCACACCACAACCACCGTCGTTCCCTCCGAGACCGCCACCAAACCCCGGACCTTCTTCCCCGACGTGTCCGGCCATATGTCATGTCCCCCAAATCCAATCAAAATAAAATTTTTACCTTCGTCGAGATGCGCCGCCAGGTCAGGCCCGGTCCCTCCAGCCGGCGTCGACACCTGTGCTCACCAGATCTGGCCTAACCGAACTCCAGCCGCGTCTCCCGACCAACCCGCTTCGTCGGCCGAGTCCGCCCAGCCGATTCTAGACCGCCGCCCTTGGCCGCCCTTCTCCGGTCTTCCGCCGCCGACGAAACCCCCTAAAACCCGTCTCCGGTGCCGTCCTAGCTGGCTCGACGACCCGAGCCACCGTCCCCCTCCGAAAACCCTACCGCCGTGCGCCCCCTTCCTCTCACCCCGCGTGAGCCACCGCTGACCACCGTCGATCGACCGATCTCTCCGCTTCTCCGCCTCCGATCCGCCCTCTCCCTCTCACCCTCCGCCGGTGCCACTCCTCGTCGCCCGGCTTTCCACTCCGCCACCGCTCCCGCTCACCCCCTCTTCTCCTCGCTCTCTCGCTCTCTCCTTCGTTCCAATTCTTTCTTTTATTTTTCTTGAGAAGCTTCTCTCTCCTTTGGAGAAGAGAGCCGATTATATTTTATTTTTATTTTTTGTCTTTTCTTCTTCTCTCTCTCTCCTTCTTCTTTACTCGGGAGCAGTAACTGCTGCACTGGGTTCTTTTAATAATTATTTTATTAATTAATTATTTAATTTGGTTGGGGTACATTTTTGTGTTGTATTATTATCATCTCATCTGTATTCTTATAATTAATATATTATTATTATTATTATTATTATTATTATTATTATTATTATTATTATTATTATTATTATTATTATTATTATGGTTAAAGTTTTTGTTATTATTATTAATTAAAATGATGCATATTTTGGAAATAGTAGTAGATTAATATATTATTGTATTTACTGTCATTAGTGTTATTATCGTTTTGATAAAATATATCTATACTATTTTCCCAAAATTATTTAGTAACAAAAATATATGATTTAGGGCTTAAGCCCTACAATGAATTTCAAATTAGGTTTTTTTGCCAGCATTATTGATTAGTTTTATAACGAGTATATTGCTTTTGATTTGTACATACTTTTATTTTATTTTCTAAAAAGACTATTATTTTATCTAAATACAAATATTTCTTGACTTTAAATTATAAGTATAATTTCACAAGGATTTACAAAATATATTTTATATGTCTCCAAAATATTTTTAAATATTGTGATTGGTAAAAATTGCAGTTTACAACCATTATGAATAATTTCTAAAGGTAATTAAATATTTATTTATACCAATTATCTTCGATTATCAATCTTGTCCCTCGCTAGTCATATTCCAATCTCCTTGCATATCTCGAACTTTCCTTTGTCCACCCTAACTAAACTGACTATTCCGGACTCAATGACACGATCCGTGCCACCATCAGAGGTCCCCATGTATTGTTGTTGCACCGAAGTCGCAGTTCGTGCCACCGTGATTATCGCAGCACACCAGGCGTCCTACCAGGCAAGACACCTTGCCATTTGCTGGTTACTTATTTTTAGCTCATATTTCATGCATTATTTATTTTTTTTATGCAAAATAAACTGTGATACATGGCATAACTGTTAGAACTTATTGTTCATTTATTTTTTTCTGCTATGTATTATTTTTCTTACAAATAAAACCTAGATTTAAGGGACCACCTTGTGTGTTGCATTCGTTGGCCTTGACACGTTGTAAACACGAAGTTGTGTGTCGCATATAGAACACGGAAGTACGTGATTGGCTGGCCACCAGTACGTACAAGCCGTGCGATAGGAATAACCGCTAATAGAGGTTGCATGCTAGTTTGACTTAGCGGTTATAGAGGTTAATGTTGTGGATACAACATAATAGGCATTGGACGGGGAGGACAATTCCTTAGCGTATGGGCTTCGATGCACTTTCCCTTATGACCCGGACTCTCCGCTGGAGATACGGGGTTGATGACCTAAGATTACTGACGGCCACTGACGATTCTGCAGAACGTCATGCTCTTCCTGATGGGGCCTCTGGTGCCCAAAGAGGGGACTACGCCGATCCTATTTAGCCAGGGCCCATGCGTAGGAAGGATTGTTCTTAACTATATTTCACTTAGAACGGTAGGCTACCTTTATCCGTTAGGTACGAGTACTTTTGGTTTGGGTACTTGTATCTGACCGTGACTTGGAACAATAACTTGTCGCGGATTAGTTCGTCACATCTTGTCCTTGTTTGGTTATTGGTGTGACTTACTACTTCGATGAGAAGGTATTGAACCTTGTTGGGGTCCGGATACCATATTGGATTCATAGCATGGGAAGATACGTTATCGGGAATTAGTTTACCAACTCCTGTCCTTGTTTGGTTGGGGGGATGGTACGCTAGTTCAGTAGGTGCGTATTGGAACATGTAATAATTCGATTTACTTATTTATTGAGCAATATTTATTCAGTTTATATAGCATGCTATTATGTGTCTTGTTACGTCCCTCTGAGGACCTGGTTGTCTTGTCAGGTGTGTGCTATTGTCTTTCGCAGGTGTTCTTGCTTTAGCCGTCATCTTCGCTATTTCTTCGAGGATGATTGCATTTGGATCGTCTTCACTTCGCTCGCCACTCATTTCATTTTCTATGTACTTTTCTTTATTTTGTTGGTAGTGGATTTGTCTCCGCCCAATATATTGTATCAAGACAATTCATTATCTTTATATGATGTCTTTTATTCATTTATTCTGTGTGGATGAGATTAGTTATGGTTCTACTGCATTTTACAGCTTATGTATCTATACGAAGCCTATGTACTTCGTATAAATACAGCTGGCATGTCTACGTTCCTAGTCCTACGTATTTTGGGACTGGGGCGTTACAAATTCTCATTGCTGAAGTAAAAACATCTAATGTGATTAGCTTCATCAAACATCATGTCATTTATCGCTTCGGGATTCCTCGACGAATAATTCATGACAATGGTCAGCAATTTGCCAGTCAGGCATTTTATCGGTTCTGTGATAAGAATCGAATTCAGAATCTGGCTTCTACGGCTTATAATCCAGCTGCTAATGGTTTAGCTGAAGCTTTCAATAAGAAGATCATCAAACTTCTCAAAAAGTTTGTCTCTTCTAATAAACGTGATTGGAATGAGAAACTTGGAGAATGTTTATGGGCTTATCGAACAACAGTACGAACTCCTACTGGTTTTACACCATTTTTATTGGTTTATGGATGTGAAGCTGTCCTCCCATTGGAAATCCAGATTCCATCCCTTCGAATAGCCATTGCTAATGAGCTAAATACAGAGAATAATGATCGCTTACGACTCCAAGAACTTGAAGGATTGGATGAGAAGCGCCTTCAAGCACAACAGCATATTGAGCTATATCAAGCCCGTATATCTTGAACTTTCAATCGTAAAGTTAAAGAGAGGGTATTCAAGATTGGCAAACTGGTATTAGCCGTTCGAAGACCGATGGTGATGACTCATAAAAGCAAAAGGAAATTTCAAGCAAAATGGGAAGGCCCTTATGTAATTGAGACTGTGTTTTCCAATGGCGTCTATCGGTTATCAAAGCCTAATGGAGATCTAATCATGATGCCAATCAATGGCAAATTTCTTAAAAATACTATGTATAAAAGAGACAGAATAAAAATAAAGTTTCTTTTATATTTATTTTTGTTCAAGACAAAATATTAAGGACGAGGGCCACTCCCTTCCTTATTGAATACATAGTCAGCCAATGCATAGAAGGCATCGTTTCCTGAACTCATGAAAAATTTGCAGACAGCCATTCTCGATGCTTCTTCTTCAGGAGATTTTCCCGGCTCTACTAAGAAAGCAAGGATGTCTTGAGGTGGCTTGGGCGTAGAAGAACTTCCACCTATTTCAGTTGGGCCTGATACAGTGGGTTCAACGGGGCACGTCTCAATGATGTCCTCAATTTTCCTGGAGACTTCATTCTTTTGCCGTATATCCTCGGAAGACATTTCCAATAGAGGAGGAGAAATAAGAATGAAATGTTACACGCAAGTCTCATCTATTTCTAGAAGAGGACTATAAATGAACCGGTCTTTGAAATTGAGAACAACCTTTCATTCTCAAAAAGACATGTCCGTTCGTTCTATCAGGTTCATTCATTTAATTATGGAATTAAATCAATGTTTTCCTTTTTCGAAAGTTACGTTGATTCATTCATACATTGATATGGACCTATATGCTCACGACATCTGTCTCGTTATTCCCCAGCTACCAAGGTTTGGTTAAGCTGATTTCTTGTCTCCTGGGAAAGCAATTTTATATCCTCTATTTTATCAATTGATTAGAAAGTGGGATTCGTTATTTATCATGTTTCCATGATCTCTGGATAAATACTAAATCTACTTATTTTTCCTATCTGTCATTTCTATTTGACCTCTGCATAGATATTAATCTAATTTTCTTTTGAGTTCATATATACTATTATGTCCATATTACCTCTGATAGTATTATATACACTAAAACAGAAAATAAGATTTCATTTATCTATCATGTCCATATTACATCCAGATAGATACAAATCATTGAGCATAGAAGAATCATCATTTCCATTCTCATATCATAAAAAGTCTATTACATTTCTTAGACTTTCTTACAAATTATAATGGAAATCCATTACATCTTAGATTTTCATTCTATACACGCAACGATAACCTAATGGAGATCTATTTCTTCTTTAGATCTTCTTCGTCAGATTCGTTGTTGGTGTCAATTCCTTGTTGTCCGAGCCTTTGTGGCGACCAGAGCAGTAGGAATCAAACTCTGGTCTTCTCTCTCAGATGAGAGGAGAATCCCAGAGTATGGCAGCCCGAAGACGTGTTGCTGTCAATACAACTGGTGGAGTAGGGGCGGCCTTTCAGAGAAGATGGGAATGTATCCAGCATTGGGATACGATTCCTAGTTCCGCCGTGAAAGGAACTCTACTACCTGATTTCTCGGGATAGAGTTGGCTCCACAATCCAACTCTCCGTGTATAAAGGCTCTTCCTACCAACAGAGGAAGACCCTTCTATCCCACGAAGAGTTCTGAGTTGTCTGATTTGCGCGTCAAAAGCGCATGAGCTCCCTGATGTTGATGTCAGAAGAACGCTCCTCACAGCGCCAAAGTCACCAATACCGGTTCTGGAAAAGATCTTCAGCCAAACTTCTGCAGAAAACAACAGAAGTATCATCAGATGCGTATTAAACGCTAACTAAAAACAGATGACAAGGCTTTTTACGCCAGTGCTTCAGGTGTATCACTACTCAGCAAGGCTTTTACGCCAGTGCTTCAGGTGTTTCACTATTCAGCAAGGCTTTTTACGCCAGTGCTTCAGCAAGACTTTTACGCTAGTGCTTTAGCAAAGTTTTTGGCGTATCCCAGGTATACCACCATTCAACAAGGCTTCTATACCGTTGCTTCATGTGCACTCCATTAGCAAGGCTTTTTACGCTCGTCAAGAATTTACGCTCATGAGCAGCTGTTTTCAAAAAAATTTGAAAGGCAGATAATTGCTTACGATCAGACTTACCACTTAGGTCAAATGGTTTGGCTCTAATAGTGGATGAATCTACATCTGGTGATTGGGTGTACAAAGGAACGCCATTGGAAAGCATCGCCACTGTCATTTGTTGGAGAACGGCATTGCAAAAAGTTATCTTCAGAGGAATAAGAATGAGAATACATGAAATATTCTCGGCTATTTATAAAGACTGAAGAAACTGTTGGGAGTCTATTTCGAGAGAAGATCCTATTAAAAGGCTCTAGTAACCACAAGACAGAGGCCACGTGTCGGTTTGTTTCTTGGGAATGAACAACCATAGAAGCAGTCAAAATAAGTGTTGAACAGTTCTATGTACCAACAGATGAGATTAACATCAAAACTTTATTTATAAAAAGGGGGTAGTGGACCCCTACATATAAGAGAGTCGCAATACATGGAATATCATTTTCTCTCTCCCTCGTTGGGTTGATGAAGGGAGGCACCCAACTCGCGCATGTTGCGAATCCCAGAGCGACGCATCAGATTTAAAAATGCCTCTGCATCTCCTGAGCCCTCATATGCAGGCGGGGGACCACCATCGATGCGATTGAAGACTGCTGGAGTTAATCCGAAGCACTCTACAAAGTTGCGTGCTCGCTCAAAGTTAATCCTTGAGCCCGAAGCCTCTTCATTGCTAATCTCCTTCTTTGGCGCCATGTTACTATGGAGATGAATGAAAAGAGTGAAGAATTTTTCCTCATTTATACGATTAAACCAACTCCCCATATTCCTTATTGGAAACTGTTCATTATTAATGAAAACTCGGGGAAGCGAAAAGGCATTCGAAAAGTTTCGAGAAAGAAATTCATTGTGATGGTTGAATGTTGACCGACACTATTTAATGAGATTTTACGCCGACTGTTGGATATCCCCGCTTTTACGCGGATGACTGTTGCATATCCCGAATTTTACGCTGACTGGTCAAAACTTAATTTTTACGCTTCTGTTCAAAGTGTTCCAAATTTTGGAGATATTTGAAAACTTTGAAGGGGGTCTTGTAGGAGCGTAAAAAGTGCTCCAAAGAAAGAGTCAAAGTGATAGATCATTCCACTCCAATTGATCTACTTTACGCCGCAGAGAGGCTAAACACTTTACGTCCAAGACAAGGCTAATCACTTTACGCCTAAAGCAGGCAGAGCATTTTACGCTCGGGTCTACAACCATGACTTTTACGCTAAGGACAGATCAGCCACTTTTACGCTGGACAAAGCTGTCAAGTCTCGTATTTAATGCAAACTCTGACATGGAGATATTAATGATGGCATATATCACAGAATTCAAAGGGATTTGTTTTTACACAGATACCTATGTTGTCGTTTAGTATGTGGATTGAGCTACTTTACGCTCACACTATGGCTTCTTTTACGCATGAAGACTATACGAGCTTTTATGCTCAACAGTTGACGTGTGCGTAAAGTCTATTTGAGCTACTTTTACGCTCAAGGTTATTTAACAACCACTTTACGCGGGAAGTCTATGTCAGGGCTATTTTACGCCTAGTCTACTGCTTTACGCTCAGAGTACATCAGGGTTGTTTTACGCCCTATTCTTCTGACCAGCTTGGAACGTGGTTTGCCTACATGGCTTTCATGCCACACATCCCGAAGAACGTGTGTACGTGTATCCTATTCTTAATGAAATGATGGTACATGTGTCAACATATACAGAGGATGACTTTGGTCGTGGGTGGCGGTTTTCGTTGAGTTTTTACGCACAAGAGCCCAAGCCTATAAATAGACTTATTTTTCTCAGAGCACAGACACACAGAGACAGGAGAGAATACAGAGATCAGAACTTAGAGATTTTGATTTTCGAGAGCATTCTTCTTCAACCTTTCTTCCAGAACAGAGTGAAGCAAAGCAGGAAAGCATTCGGCCTCGCCATCAATGCCCAAATGCGTCGATACCTTTCTGGTGACTTAGTTCTTCTGGTTGTTCAACTTCAAGCAGCGATCTTCATCATCATCGTATGGTCCAAGGAACAAAGTGATCATTTACAGATCAGACTTCCATAGCAATACTTTCCCAGAATCAAATTTGTACTTCTTGTACTCTTCTTCATTTTATTTTCAAAATTCGACTTCCAGGCATTTTGTTAAGTGAAACAGCAACATTCTTCCCTAGAACAACATTGAGTGCCAAGATGTTGATTACTGGGTTTGGGTTGGTTGCCAACCCACATTTTTCTCAATTACTGCTTTATTCAGAGGGGATCCTATCACGAGCCGCACCCAGATATTTGGGCACGAGTACGTAGGCCACGCCCAGCCTACGCCGAAGTATTGATGGTAGTACGCTGTCAAGTACCCAATAATATATCTAAATAGTTCTATGATCTACTAAAACATCATGTACTCAAATCACATACAGCTAAGGAAGATATGAAAGAAAGACAACAATAGAATCTAATAAATGATCATACATATCAAGAAATGTATCGGAGACATATCCGATGAATAAGATATAAATCTAGAAAAGAATATGGCATAGAGCTCACAAAAGGTCAACTCACGATCCAAAAGAACGTCAAGATCTGTCATCAAAAAGTCCAAAGTGTGGGGCATAACATTACCTAAAAAATAGTTATCCAGTCAGGATTGGAATGAGCACATCACTAACAACAGCTTTCAGTAAATGATAAAGACTATGTAACAGTAAATAGAGAGAATATACGAAAATAAGTAAAGTGTACATGAAAGTAGCATGACTTGGTAAAACTATAAACTAGAGCAAGGAAGAGTAAACTAAGTTATATCATGTACAAGAGTCAAGAATCTATACTAACTATGTGAGTAAGTACTAGCTTTGACATGTGGCCGGCTTGGGAACTTGCACAAGGTCTACTGGCCTAGTTAATCATACGTGAAGTGTATGAATAACACACACAAGGATCTAAACATGCACAATGAGGGTATTGACCACATATCTACACTACTACTCCCTACTCCCGACTGATATAGTGGATCCAATCATGACACATTATGACACGAATTCTCTGAGAAGGTTGCGAGCCTTCACATGAATCGTGTCTATATAATGCATAAGAAGAAGGACAAGACTCACACAAGATATACCAAGAAATACAAGGAATAACATCTCATGATGGGATCCAGACAATACCAATCCGTGTGACCAACGTGTCAAGAAATTACGGATATCTACACTAAATATACGAAACATAGAAAATAACATAAACGAGAAATTATCAGAGAATGTACTCGCCTCAATTTAGTTGGAGTCGACGTGCATGTCACGCCCCAGTCCCAAAATACTTAGGACCAGATACGTAGACATGCCAACTGCACATATAAGAAGAATACTCCAGTATATAGAATCCTCGTATACGTACATAAGCTGTATATATAATATAATCACAGGCCAGAATATAATCATCTAATCTCATCACAGCTCAATACAAAAGATAATAAAGTCCAAATAATGACTAAGTGCATCAAAGAGATAATCGGGTGGAAATACCCACTCCAAACAGCTATAAAAAATAGTCACAATTATCAGAGTCCAACCTCCACAAAATAGAAAGAAAAAGAGATGTAAAATATCCACTAAAATGTCTCAAGGAATCAGTAAGCTAGAAGTCAGTAGGAGATGCCTCGTCATCGATGTAAGAAGGATCCAAAGCCGCTCCGTACTCCTGCGGGAAATCATCAAACCCTGGAGAGATAAACAGGTCCTCAGAGGGTTGTAACAAGATACAAGAAAACACCATGCCATATAAACTGTGATAATATAATAGAAAAGAAAGGGTGCATGTAATCGGGTGTCTACCAGTTCTACAGTGATAATGCAGTTAAGAACAAACCTTCAACGCATGGACACTCTGGATGCAGGAAACTCAGGTATGGTCCTACCAGGATACTAGGGACCTCAAAGCATAACATTCATCGAATGTCAAAGGTCAGCAGGATCAGAAATAGAAAAGTGCATATGTGGCCCATATGTTAAGGAACTGTTCTCCTGACCAAATTCCTAGTAGGGTCACATCCATGACTCATAGAACCTCAAGTAACTGTCAAGTCTACTAGTATGCAATTCTATTGGCAGTTACTCCTAACCGTCGCACGCCTTATACGTATCAGTGGCAAGCCGACTATGCAAGCACGTGTCTTATATGTGACTCACAACACGTGATAAAGCATGCGCCAAGGCCGTATGAGATATACCAAAATTTCATCATCAATGGGTGGTCACTAAACTAAGTCAATGCAAGAGAAATAAACGAAAGCAATAAAACAACCGATAGAGTCGCTCGCACCCAAGTGTGACTTGGACGTGCAGTGATATAATAATAACAACAAGTAAGTAATGCTGAATATAATTAACTGAAAATAAGAATAAGTAAATCACAAGAAGGTGGCAAGGTATCTTGCCTGGTGGTGCGAAGGTGGCAAGTCCAAGAATCATAATGTCAGCAAAAGAAATATCACAATCTCCAAACGACTCCGGATGCTAAAATAATCATCAAGAATATTTTCAAAATAAATGATATGCCTAGGAAAAGCCTGCCCAAAAGACCAATTCTAGAAAGGGGCAAAATCATAATTTCGGGTTAAAACGATGTCTGTCGTTGGACCCGTTTTGCACCAAAACGTGTGGCAAAGTCTATGGTCTATAAAGTCATCAAACTATATGTCTACGGGTCCGGTTTGAGGAGGCAAATCCAAGTGTGTGTCCAAAGTTGGATTCCGGTGGGCCGTATACAATTTTTCTCGTTGGATCAGGTCGCAGGCCTGCTAAAACAGCGTTCCGGTCGACCTTCTCAGAATCGGACCAAACTTGGCACACAGGACCAGAAAATCGATATGGTCCTGTTGGCATAAGTTTCGTCTCGATCCGACGACTGTACACGAAGTTGTGGCTTAATTTGCAAAGGCTCAATACGGGGGTATCTTGACGGATACGCACTGATTTCGTCATGCGCACGAAACGAAACTAAGTTCCGTCAGTTCCCATATGTCGGCAACATCCATACGCGTCTTTCGGTATGTATAATGCATGAACACGTCGCCCGGGTTGTCGGGGCGTACGCCGTATCGGACAGTTTTAATAAATTTTTAATATTTTAGAAACAGTTTTTCTGTCAACTTCCACAACTCATAACTTTCTGTACATTTATCGAAATATAGTTTGAACAGATGCGTTGTAATCTTGGTTATGTTGTCTATAACTTTTTTCAATTAGTTTCTACCAAACCCTAATGTACAGGTCACAAATTGGCTTCCAAGTTGTCATTTTAAAATAGTTTTTAATACTACAGAAAACAGGTTTTTTGCTAACTTCGTCTCGACTTTTCGAGCAAGTTAGTGGGTCATTTTGAAATCCGTCTGAAGGATCTCGAAGAGGGTCATGTGGGATTCGCATAAAATTTTGCAGAACCAAAAACAAACAAACAAACAAGCATGAAAAAATCAGAACGAAAAGATGGGTACCTCGCTGTATTTTTGAAACAGAGTGTTCTGTTTCACGGCTCGATTTGTCGTCATTATCCAGTGATGCGGCGGTCGACGGCTAGGTGCAGGCGGCGGGGTAGATGTGCTGGGTTGCTGGCATGGCTCGGGTGCAAGGAATTTAGGTTGGGTGGAGAATTGAGAGAGAATTTGGATGGAAACTCAATTTTTGGTTTTTGTGGTATATAGTGATTTAAATCCGAAAATTGCAAGGATTTGATTGGGATTTAAGTTCAATCTCGAGCTAATCTGGTAGAGAATACATATAGGTTTTACTAGGAAAATATTTGGATTTATTTGGTTTAGATTTGAGTGAGATTTGATTAGTTTCGGGTTTGAATATACGCGAGTATCGGCCTTGGGTTCAGTTCAGGGGGGCTCGTGAAAACGAAGCTATTGTAGCTTCGACTACAGTAGCGCTTTAATATATATATATTTTCTTTTTCTTTTTCTTTTATCTTTTCTAATTCTTTTTGTTTTCTTTTCTAATTCTTTTTACTAATCTAATTTCTTTTTAAATAATTTCTCTTATATCTATATACTCATATATATTCACTTATATATTCATATATATATATAATTCTTGTTGTTATTATTTATTATTAATATTCACATTCTTATCATTTATTCATAAATTGTCTTAGCTAATATTTATAATTACTTAATTATTTTAATTGCTTTTAAAAAATAGAGGGGTTTTACATCCAATCCAACTTAAAGAAATTTCGTCCTCGAAATTAAACTAGGTAGGGGGATGCAATGCAATACAAGGAACTATTAAGAACTAACATGTGCAAGACATACCTTGGTTGTCAAACAAATAAGGGTAGCGATTCCGAATGTCGTCCTCGCGCTCCCAAGTAGACTCTTCCGACGAGTGATGCTTCCATGCCACGGGAACCAACGGTATAGATTGATTCCGCAACACTTTCACTCGACGATCGAGGATACCTATCGGTTTCTCTTCATACGACAAGCTCGGTCTAATAGTGATTTTGGAGTGATCGAGCACATGATTGATGTCTGTCACGTACCTCCTCAGCTGAGACATGTGGAATACATCATGTACTCCTTCAAGCGACGGGGGCAACGCCAATCTATAGGCAACCTCTCTAACCTGTTCCAAGACATCGAAAGGCCCGATGTATCTTGGGCTCAACTTGCTACGTCCTCCGAATCGAATCGTGTCTCTAGTGGGGAATATCTTCAAGAAAATAAGGTCACCTTCCTTGAACTCCAAAGGTCGACGACGATTATCTGCCCACTGCTTCTATCGATCCTGCGCTGCTCGCAGGTGGTCTTGTATCTTCTTAACCTTTTCCACTGTGCTCAAAACCAACTCAGGTCCTAATATCTGTCGTTCTCCTATATCGCTCCAACAGACAGAAGATCGATACTTCCTACCATACAACGCTTCAAACGGAGCCATCTAAATGCTCGCTTGATAGCAATTGTTGTAGGAAAACTCTATAAGATGAAGGTGGTCTTCCCATGATCCGCCAAAGTCAAGCATACACGCTCTCAACATATCCTCTAGCGTCTTAATAGTATGCTCTGACTGGTCGTCTGTCTGTGGATGGTACGCCGTGCTAAACTTTAAACACGTACCCAAACTGTCATGCATACTCTTCCAAAAGTGTGAGGTAAACCTCGAGTCACGGTCCGACACGATGCTAACTGGTACACCGTGTAGCTTCACTATTTGCTTCATGTACATATTCGCCAAAACTTCTGTGGACTGCCCCACTCTAAAAGGTAAGAAATAGGCCGACTTGGTAAGCCTATCAACAATCATCCATACCGCATCTCGTCCACTAGGACTCCGAGGAAATCCTGTGACGAAGTCCATCTTAATGTGCTCCTACTTCCACTCGAGAATAGGTAGCGGCTACAATAATCCGGCCGTCCTCTGGTGCTCGGCCTTCACTTGTTGGCATACCAACACTTGGCCAAAAAATGAGCTATCACTCGCTTCATTCCGTGCCACCAATAATACTGTCGTAAGTCCCGGTACATCTTAGTTCCTCCGGGATGTATAGAGTAAGTCAAACTGTGTGCTTCCATCATCAACTCCTGTCATAACTCTCCATTAGGAACATAGATATGATCACCACATCGCAATGTCCCGTCGAGATGAATTCTCAATCCCGTCTGCTCTCCTACTTCAGTCCTCTCTCTAAGCCGTCGAAATCTAGCATCCGTGGACAATGCCACCTTGATCCTCTCTACTAGCGATGATTGCACTTAGAGATTGGCTAATACGCCCTGCTCCAGGAAACTACCTCAATACCAAGCTGCTGCAAATCTCTAATCAACTCTCTCTGTGTGGACAAGAAATGAGCCATGGGCTTACGGTTTAATGCGTCTACCACCAAATTAGCCTTGCCCGGATGATAATGTAGCTCGATCTCGTAATCCTTCATCAACTCCAACCAACGTCGTTGTCGCATATTCAACTCTTTTTGTGTGAATACGTACTTGAGGCTCTTATGATCAGTGTAGATGTCAACCTTCTCGTCGTACAAGTAGTGTCTCCATAGCTTCAAAGCAAAGATAACCGCTGCGAGCTCTAGATCGTGGGTTGGATAATTCTTTTCGTGCACCCTCAACTGTCTTGATGCATAAGCTACTACATGACCGTGCTGCATCAATACGCATCCTAATCCTTTCCTGGATATATCGCTATAAATCACAAATCTTTGGGCCTGATGGTAGTGTCAAGATAGGTGCAGTGGTCAATCGCTTCTTCAACTCATCGAAAGCAGCTTGATACTCGTATGTCCATACAAACTCCTGATCCTTACAAGTTAGGCGAGTCAAAGGCTCCATTATTCGAGAGAAATCTTCCATGAACCTTCAGTAATAATTCGTAAGTCCGAGGAAACTTCTCACCTCAGTTGCTGATGTGGGAGCGGGCCATGCCTTGACTGCTATGATCTTCTCAGGATCTACTGATATGCCGTCTCCAGTAACAATATGAACAAGAATGATACCTCCTTGAGAAAGATGACTACAAATTTGTCCAAGTACTGGTGAAAGATCTTATTCATTAAGTTCATGAAGACCACGGGAGCATTGGTCAAACCGAAAGGCATAACCAAGAACTCGTAGTGTCCATACCTCGATCGAAATGCCGTCTTCGAAATATCTTCCTTCCGAACCTTCAGTTGATGATAGTTCGATCGTAAATCGATTATGGAGAATACTTTTGCTCCACTCAGTTGATCGAATAGATCGTCTATACGCAACAAGGGGTACTTATTATTTACCGTCACTGCATTCAATGCTCTGTAGTCAATGCATATGCGTACCGTCCCATCTTTCTTAGGCACAAAAAGAACGGGTGCTCCCCATAGTGATACACTGGCACGAATAAAGTCTTTCTCCAATAAGTCATCAATCTGCGTCTTCATCTCTACCAACTCCTTGGGTGCTAGCCAATAAACTCGAGATAAAATAGGCTCGGCTCCCGGAACAATCTCAATGGAAAACTCAATGTCTCTGTCCGGTGGTAGTCCCAATAAATCCTCGGGAAATACATCTTCGAACTCCGTAATGACAGGATGTTGAGGGGTGTCATGCATCATCATATGAGTCCCTAATGTGGGTGCATCACAACTCTCACCATCTTTCTTAGTGAACTTGAACTCCGTCGCATTCGGTGGTCTAAAGACAATACTGTCCCTTTGGCAGTCTATAAGAGCAAGATGCTGGCTCAACCAGTCCATTCCAAGAACTACGTCGAATGTCGGCATAGGGAATACAAGAAGTTGTGCCTCTATCTCTCTACCACATATCACTACAGGACAAAGTCTACAAACACCACTAACAGGTACAACTCCTCCTCCAGTGAGGATTCTAATGTTCTTAGATATGGGTGTGATGGGAATGCTGTGTCTAGTGGCAAAACTAGTAGCTATTAATGAATGAGTGGCTCCAGTGTCAAACAAAGTAATAGCAGGAAATGAAGCAACTAAAACCATACCTGCTATGACCTCTGCCTCTGTTTATGTCTCTGTATCCACAACAGCTAGAGAGAATATCTGCCCATAATTCTGTCCTGGGCCCTGAACTCTGGCCCTCTCGAACTATGTTGACTGGGGTGGTAATGGTGGGCAAGGTGCTCCTGCTGCTGGCCGAGGTACTGAAAGTGTTGGGGCTGTCGGCCTCGAGTTCCATTGAGCATAAACTAAGGACTATTGCTCTGGACAATCCTTCACCTTGTGTTGTCCTGACTCGCATCTCAAGCATGCTCCAAGTCGAGTACGACAGTCCTTCATAAGGTGTCCCTGCTTTCTACAATAGTTGCAGGTGGGCTTCTGATATGGTATGGGCCTCTGCTGGAACTGTCTTGTGGGCCTCCTGATAGGTCCACTCTGAGTAGGTCGGGCTGGTGTCACTGCTGGTGTATGTCGTCTCATTGTTTGCTACTGCTCCTTGCAAAAAATCTTCTGAGCATGAGCTTCTTCCAAGACAGCTGAATGAGAGACTCGGAACTGTGTAGTCGTATAAGACTTGAGCTCTGGTACAAGCCCCTGATGGAATCTCCTTGCCTTTTCTAACTCTGTCGGGGTGAATCTCGCACCAAATCTACTCAGGCGGTTGAACTTTGAGTCATACTCATCCACTGTCATGTTTTCCTGCTTCAGATGAAGGAACTGATCGTATAAACCATCTCGAACATTAATAGGGAAGAATCTCTCATAAAATGTATCATAGAACTGCTTCCAAGTGATCCCAGCGCCTAATTGCCTCTCTTTTGCCCTCTATCAGTGGTGAGTATTATCCTCTAGTAGTAGATCCATTGTTGTCATCCAATCCCGAACTGGCAACTGGGATGCTTTTAATAACTTTTCTATACTAATAAGCCACTGTGACACCTCTAGCGGCTTCGTTATTCCTTTGAAGGGCTTGGGATTCATGTCAGTGAAATTCTTGATAGAGCCCTCATAAGGATGCAGAGCCGGTGCTGGTGCTGGCACTGGTACTGGTGCTGGGGATGTAGGTGGAGTTCTAGCCATTGCTGCCATCATAGTTTGTCTCATCAGCTCGGTCTGCTGCCACTGTGCCTGCATTATGGCATACATTAACTGGGTAGTAGGGCTTCCATCATTCGGTGGCGGAGGCATCTGTGGGCCCGACTATGTTAGGAACTGCTGAGGGAATGGTGGTGGTGGAGGTAGTGGTACATTCTCTTTTGGTGGCACCGTAGAGGTCTGCCCAGTCTGGCTGACTGGGGATGCTTGGGTCTCCTGGTGCATAGTAGGCTGCGACTGTCCTGGCTGGTATGGTGTCACCGTAGTCATCGAATGATTCTGTCCCTCCAGGGTAGCCGCTTCACTAGATGTGAAGGCCAAGGCAGAGGTGCGTCCGCTTCTTAGATGCATATTGTTAGCATGAAGAAAATAGGATGGTATTAGAAAAGGTTAGATATGGGGCAATTCAAATAATCAAGGAATTTGAAGAGATTTGGAAGTCAAAGGAGGTAGTAATTCTGGATGAGATACTATTCTTATTCTTATATACAGGCTTATTGGGCACAGTCATGTAACCCAACAATATATTCTGACCTGCATGGGCCACCACAAAAACATGTAACGCCCCAGTCCCAAAATACTTAGGACCAGATACATAGACATGCCAGCTGCATATATACGAAGAATACTCCAATATATGGAATCTTCGTATACGTACATAAGCTGTATATATAATATAATCACAGGCCAGAATATAATCATCAAATCTCATCACAGATCAACACAAAAGATAATAAAGTCTAAATAATAAATAAGTGTATCAAAGAGATAGCCGGGTGGACATACCCACTCCAAACAGCTATGAAAAATAGTCACAATGATCGAAGTCCAACCTCCACAAAATAGAAAGAAAAAGAGATATAAAATATCCACTAAAATATTTCAAGGAATCAGTAAGCTAGAAGTCAGCAGGAGATGCCTCGTCATCGATGTAAGAAGGATCCAAAGCCGCTCCATACTCCTACAAAAAATCGTCTAACCCTGGAGAGATAACCAGGTCCTCGGAGGGATGTAACAAGATACAAGAAAATACCATACCATATAAACTGTAATAATATAATAGAAAAAAAAGGATGCATGCAATCGGGTGCCTACCAGTTCTACAGTGACAATGCAGTCAAGAACAAACCTTCAATGCATGGGCACTCTGGCTGCAGGAAACTCAGCTATGGTCCCACCAGTATACCAGGGACCTCAAAACATAACATTCATCGAATGTCAGAGGCCAGCAGGATCAGGAATAGGAAAGTACATACGTGGCCCATACGTGAAGGAACTGATCTCCCACCCAATGCCTAGTAGGGTCATATCCATGACTCATAGAACCTCTAGTAACTGCCAAGTCTATTAGCATGAAATTCTATTGGCAGTTACTCCTAACCGTCGTACGCCTCATACGTATCGGTAGCCAGCTGACTACGCGAGCACGTGTCCTACATGTGACTCACAACATGGGATAAAGCATGTGTCAAGGCCGTATGAGATATACCAATATCTCATCATCAATGGGTGGTCACTAGACTAAGTCAATGCAAGAGAAATAAACGAAAAGCAATAAAAACGACCGATAGAGTCGCTCGCACCCAAGTGTGACTTGGACGTGCAGTAATATAATACTAACAACAAGTAAGTAATGCTGAATATAATTAAATAAAAAAAAGAATAAGTAAATCACAGAGAAGGTGGCAAGGTATCTTGCCTGGTGGTGCGAAGGTGGCAAGTCCAAGAATCACAATGTCAGCAAAAGAAATATCATAATCTCTAAATGACTTTGGATGCTGAAATAAACATCAAGAACATTTTCGAAATAAATGATATGCCTAGGAAATGTCCGTCCAAAGCCTAATTCTAGAACAGGGGCAAAATCGTAATTTCGGGTCAAAATGATATTCGTCGTTGGACCCGTTTTGTACCGAAATACGTGGCAAAGTCTATGGTCTCTAAAGTCATCAAACTACATGTCTACGGGTCCGGTTTAAGGAGACAAACCCAACCGTATATCCAAAGTTTGATTCTGGTGGACTGTATACAATTTTACCTATTGGATCGGTCGCGAGTCCGCTAAATTAGCGTTCCGGTCAACCTTCTCATAATCGGACCAAACTTGGCACACAGGACCAGAAAATCGATGCGGTCCTGCTGGTGCAAGTTTCGTCTCGATCCGACGACTGTACACCAAGTTATGGCTTAATTTGCAAAGGGTCGATACGGGAGTATCTTGACGGATACGTACTGATTTCGTCGCGCACACGCAATAAAACTGAGTTCCGTCAGTTCCCACACATCGGCAACATCCATACGTGCCTTTCAGTGCATATAACATACGAACATGTTGCCCGATTTGTCGGAGCGTACGTCGTATCGGATAGTTTTAATGAATTTTTAATATTTTAGAAACAGTTTTTCTGTCAACTTCAACAACTCATAACTTTCTGTATATTTATCGAAATATAGTTTGAACAGGTGCGTTGTAATCTCGGTTATGTTGTCTTTAACTATTTTCAATTAGTTTCTACAAACCCTAATGTACAGGTCACAAATTGGCTTCAAAGTTGTCATTTTAAAACAGTTTTTAATACTACAGAAAACAGGTTTTTTGCTAACTTTGTCTCGACTTTTCGAGCAAGTTAGTGGGTCATTTTGAAATCCGTCTGAAAGATCTCGAAGAGGGTCATGTGGGCTTCGCATAAAATTTCGTAAAATCAAAAACGAACAAACGAGCATGAAGAAATCAGAACGAGAAGATGGGTACCTCGCTGCATTTTTGAAATAGAGTATTCTATTTCGCGGCTCGATTTGTCGTCGTTCTTCGATGATGCGGCAGTCGACGGCCAGGTGCAGGTGGCAGGATAGCTGTGCTGGGTTGCTGGCAAGGCTCGGGTGCAAGGAATTTAGGTTGAATGGAGAATCGAAAGAGAATTTGGATGGAAACTCAATTTTTTGTTTTTGTGGTACAAAGTGATTTAAATCCAAAAATTGCATGGATTTGATTGGGATTTAAGTTTAATCTCGAGCTAATCTGGTAGAGAATGCATATAGGATTTATTAGGAAAAGATTTGGATTTATTTGGTTTAGATTGAGTGAGATTTGATTGGTTTCAGGTTTGAATATATGCGAGTATTTTACGGCCTTGGGTTCGGTTCAGGGGGGCTCGGTTAAACGAAGCTACTGTAGCTTCGGCTACAGTGGCGCTTTATTTTTTTTTTCTTTTTCTTTTATCTTTTCTAGTTCTTTTTCTTTTCTTTTCTAACTCTTTTTTACTAATCTAATTTCTTTTTAAATAATTTCCCTTATATCTATATACTCATATATATTCACTTATATATTCATATATACATATAATTCTTGTTGTTATTATTTATTATTAGTATTCACATTCTTATAATTTGTTCATAAATTGTCTTAGCTAACACTTATAATTATTTAATTATTTTAATTGCTTTTAAAAAAATAGAGGTGTTTTACAGTGCACACACGAACGTGTCGACACGAAATTGGTACCGATGCTATGCTCCATAAGATGGTCCCAAATAACAACATTGATAGTTCCATTGAGTCCAAAATAGTCCAAATAGCCTAGTTTGATATATAGAAATCCAGAATCAGGATTTGGCACGATAATCGAGATAAGAAATAGGAAATGACTATAATAGTCCCGATTTATGATTTCGAAGGGAAAAATATAACTAAATAATTATAAAAAAATTTAGAAATCATTTAAAATGTCTAGAAACTATATTTTTATTAATCGAGATATTTTCAGATAATATTTTGAAAAGCCAAAAAATCTTTTAGTGCTACGACTCCAATTGTCAAATATAACATAATTATTAGGAAAATATGTATAACAGTTTTAGAGAACATATCTATAAATTATTCACAAACTATTTAAAATCAAAATTAAGATATATTACATAATACACCCTAGTAGTTTCATAACAATATAACTTTAGGAAATATTATAAATTTATCTTTAGAATTTAATGATATATTTTGAAGACATGCTAAATTATAACTCGTTATAACCATCGATTATTATTAGTTAAAAGAATAGGTTTTTAGAAATTATAATACATAATTGTCCAAAAATGAATTGGTCAAGTCCAAAATAATATAGGCCTAATGATGGTCCAATATAAGCAAACCCCAAATCCTATTAAATTATTATATAAAAATCAAGGATAAACCACACATTAATTATAACTCTACTTAACCTTTAACTAAAAATAACATTAACAAAAATAAAAGAAATAAACTATAGATATAAACTCAGCAACCGAACCTCTCTCTCTCCTTCGATCAAATCCCTAAAAATGGGTTGTGGAAAAATGAGTGATAGAGAGGTAAGGAGAGAGCGAGTTTGATAAAGAGAAAAAGGAGAAGAGTGAGGGATCGAGAGAGAAAAGTGAGGGGGTCTCACCTGATAGAACTGGGAATTCCTATGACCCTTACTTTGGTGTGCGTATTGATCGATAGAAAGTTAAACAGATTTAATACGTATTCTAACCCATCATAGGCGAAAAATAGGGTTCACAAATTATACCTGCGGCGAGAAGATGACAAGTAGTTCCTGGCAATCTCGAGCGGACGACCCCAAGATCTTCTGCACATATTCCTTCCTTGAGTTGGATGTCGTGTGGGCGACGATCTCCCAACCTTTTCTTCTCCTTGGCAGCCCTCTTTTTCTCTCCTTACATGAATCACGAATTTAGATAAAGCTTCAAATTTCTGATCTGTAATTTGACGGCCAGAGAATAGAGGATATATATAGGCTACAGCAGGTACCATGAGGAGAAATTAGGGTTAGGTCTCCTAACGGATCTGGATATCCCGTGTTCAGCCCGAACACACAAACCAGGCCCATTAACAATAGCTCGGTCCAATAATAAGCTATTATTGCACTACTTTCCTAATCCCAAATTATGTTTATGGGCTCCTTTTAATATATGCTCGTTTGGCTCCCCATGTTTAAGATATCGAATGTCCGTCGATCAAATTAAGTTACTAACAACTATATTGATTCGACATCTTTTATCCTTAAGTAGTACCGCTCAACTTTATTTGTCATGTCGGATATAATCCACCTACAGGGTTTACATGACAATTCTTATGAGCTCCTTAAGGGGACATCATCAACCCGATGTATCGGGACATAGATTCTATTTATAATCAACAGCCCATCATACATACAATGTTATTACCCAATTCATAGAGGTTGTTGACCCACAATGAATCTCATTCTTTTATGAGTCAAAGTAATGCACATTGTATATACATGTTTGTTATTATATCCTGATTAAGAGCATAAGCATCCATAATAACTAAGGTGTTTGTTCTCTTATGTAGTCAGTACAAAGAGAACAACCTCAAGTGGTCATGTTCAATACACACAAAGTATACTAGTATAAACCTATAGTCAAGATAGACTAATACCATATTACACTACAACATTTTCAATAGATTGTCCAAGTCCATCTAGGTTGTGAACTATTTATATATTCCGTAGGGAACTGATAATATGATCTTCTGTGTGACACCACATACCATATTATCTACAATATAAAATATCAGACATTTGCATTAACACTTGCAACAAATATAATATACAAATATTTGCCCATATGATTCTCATTCAAAATTTAAGGAAATAAGGTTACTACAAAAGTAATATTTTTAGTATATAACCCTAACAACCGAGGGGTCGGCACAATGCCACGGGGACGGCCGAAGGAGGCTCGGGCGCTATTGGAAGAGCGTAGCTGCGACTGGTGGCACGTCCCGACGCCGGCTCTGGAGGCGTAGTGGCGGCTCTGCGGCAAGGGGCACCGGATCCACACGAAGATCCGACAGATCCGGTGGCCATGACGTGGATCTGGCTGACATAGGCGGCGCAAAATAGTACAGAAGAGAGGAGTCAAAGCGGTGGCTGCAAGGAGGAAATGGAGGAGGTTTTGGGTCAGGATGCCCTCGTGGACGCGGCAGAGCTCGGGGACCGAGCGGATCAGGTGAGTGTCTTCACCTTTGGTGTTTGGTTGTGTTGGCTTGGTGGTGGGGAAGACAATTATGATGGCTGTGGTGACGGGGATTGGGGTAGCGCTGTGATGAACAAAAAGGAAGGTCCGGGGGAGTTCGGATATGAGGAGGCGACAGTGGGGGTGGTGGTTTGGTGATGAGTGTTGGTGGTGAGAGCGGAGAGAACAGAGGGGTGGAGCTCGGGTGGTAGCAATGTCGGGGCTCGGTGGTGAGGCTAAGTTGGTCGAGGAGGAGAGAAGCCCCGGCGATGGCTGCGTGGTCAGTCTTGGCCGGGAGGGGTCGGCCATGATGGTGGTTATGGCAATATGGTGCCGGAGTGGTGTTGTCGGGGATAGACAGGAACTGGAGGCAGTGAGCGTGGTGGTAGTGTTGTCGGCTTCTAGGGAGGGGATAGAGAATGGTAGCTGCCAGAAATTTCTAGGGATTTAGAATTTGTCTTGTAAAGTATTGGGAGATGTCCAATACTTATAGGATAGGTTAGAAACCCTAAGGGCCACAAATATAAATGTAAAAGTTATAGGAAAAATAGTGAAAAAATGCTAACTACTAATACTAACTGTTAGCCTTTGTTGCTATCCACTTAATTATGAGTTAATTAATACTAATTAATTATTAGCTAGCTATAAATATTAATAATTAGTTAATTAGTTAATAAATATATTTATTTTACAAAACATATTTTATCAATCATTTTTATTTACTAAAAATATTATTCATAATATATACATATATACATTCATGAAATTAAGTAGAACAAAAAAATCATTTATGATAAACCTCTTTTCAGATACAAAAGTAAATACTTATTACTTTTCAAGAAAATGACAGGGATTTATTTAGGACAAGAAAAATCTCGAAAAATATAGTTTTCTCAAAACCAAGGCCAACAAGCACCAATAGCATAATACGCTCAAAATACGTTTCATTTTACGATTTCAAAGATTTAGAAAAAGGTTCATAAAATAAAAAATTTAAAGATTCGAAAAAAATTTAGAAATTCGGTAAACGAAGGTTACAGATGCGCCTGTATTGAGAAGATGAAGTAATGTACCCTTGACGAGGAAGTGATTCGCTCGCGACAAGGAATTGATTCATTTGTGACGAGGAGGTGATGCGCTTGTGACAAGAAAGTGATGCACCTGTGCTGAAACGTAAAAGTGATGTGCCCATCCGTAGAGTTTAGAGTAGGTTGTAGTAGATTTTCTATAATAAAAAAGTTTTTTTATGTATAGACTTGCCATATAATAAAAAGTCTTCTTTTTATACACTTTTGTCTTTGTTATTCTTTTTATGATGCGCCAAATTTTCTGTCTCTGGTGCATGTGTTTTACCGCGCATACGGATGCGCCTTCTTTGGACTAGGTTTCTGGGCGCATGAATTTCCATGCTTCTACATAGAGTAGTAAATTTCTTCCAACTTGATGAAGGCCTAGCCTATATAGGAATAGTGTTGAGTTAGTAATAATTTATCCTTATAGAGTTGCTGATCAATAGCACCATGATGGTACTTAGGACTCTTTAGGAAGCCCTTGAATTTATTCCGTAATATCTAAATTTGAATTCCTGATAGGAAGTGATATCGTCTTCGACCTTGATTTTGTGTTATCATACATAAGTTAGGATGAATCTAGAACTAAGGGTACCTTATTTCTTGATAGGTAAACTTAGAATCTTATTGGTATTAGCTTCCTCTAGAAATTGTGTTTGATTAGTTTTTTTTATAGCATATTTTATGTTTTAATTTTGAGGACAACATGGAGGGTCGATCAGACATCCAGAAGTACAACTTCAGCAGAGGGTCATCCCATACCTGACAAAGGAGCTCCCGACTTGTCACTTTTGTGGTAGAAAGAAACATGATCAGAGGGATTACAAGATGAAGCTGGAATTATGTCATTGATTATTTATTAGTATTAATATTATGTGTTGTTATATTATAATATGCCTAATTTTGAGGACAAAGTTTTCTAAGGTAGGTAGGTTGTAAGCTCGCTGGATTTTTTTAAAGTTTTTTTAATAGTTATTAATATTTTTCACTATTATCTTCGATCATTAAATACTCCTTTTCGTAGCTTTAATTTTTGGAGCACAAGAAATGTCAATCTCTAGAAACGTCATTCATGTGTTTTGACCTAGACTTGTTTATCTTTGATTTGATATATCATCTCCCACTCAAACATGTCATCTTGTATTCTATTTTTGTCGCATAACTTTTGGGTCAACTTAGGCCAAAAGGTTATCACCGTAAAACTTGTCGTACTTTCCAACTTAATTTCGGAACTCAACATTGATCTAACCTAAATGACCCAATATATGATTTTGACTTTGACCTATTTTGAGCCTACCACACACATGCATATGGTGTCACACTCAATTGAGTTTCCATGTGCTATTTATTTTAAAATGGCACATGAGACCTATTTATAACCTTTTCGGTGTTCAATTCAATTTAAATAATTGTTTGGACCATAACTGTCACCCTCATTTCCCGTATTTCTCGTATTTTTTCGTATTTCGTATTTTACCCGTATCTGGATTTTTGGCATGTATTTTTATTTTTCTCAGCCTGTGGAATTTCGGTATTTCTCGTATTTGGATTTTGGCTTGGCTCGGTTTTATTGGTTTGGTTCGGTTTATTTGAGCATTGGATCACCCTAGCCCTATGCTACACCCTCAATCCACCACAACTCCCCTCTTTATATCCCCACCAACCACTCTCTCTCCTCATAACTTCCACCATTAATTTCCTTCTTCTTCTTTTTCTTCCTCCACACAACTCCCCAACTCCTAGGCAAGTGCATCTTGCCACTACATGAGGACCCTCTTTTCTTTGTCCATTTGCTAGTTTAGGTCATGGAGATCAACATTAGAACTTGGTGTTTTGAGATTTGAAGTCTCATTTGCTCTAGATCTAGGTTTAGCTATTCTCGGATTTTGTATGGTTTGATCTACTTTAGTTGGATTTTATGGGTTTTTTATGCTTCCATGTGGAAGAGCTTTCAGTTTCACTCCAGTTGGAGCCTTGGTAATCCGAATTTGGAGTTCGGATGGCCAAGTTATGAACTTTTGAAGTTTTGGTTTCAGCCATGTGTTCTTCCTGTTTGGAGAAGACAGTGAGCAGTGTGCAGAGCGGTTTAGCTACGCACATTGAGCTACGCGCGCTCTTTAGCGCTGCGTACGCAGGCTTGAGTACGCTTCCTGTTGGAAGCGTGTCTCCTTGAGCGTGCGTGACTTTCATACATTGCTCCCTGTAGCGTGCGTGACTTTCACGCAGCTGCTCCCTTGAGCGTGCGTGACTTTCACACACTTCTCCCTGTAGCGTGCGTGACTTTCACACACTGCTCCCGGTAGCGTGCGTGACTTTCACACACTTCTTCCTGTAGCGTGCGTGACTTTCACACACTGCTCCCTGTAGCGTGCGTGACTTTCACATACGCTGTCCTCCCTGAGCGTGCGTGACTTTTCATGTACGCTGCCCCTTGAGCGTGCGTGACTTTTCACCCACGCTGCCCCTTGAGCGTGCGTGACTTTTCACCTACGCTGCCCCCTTGAGCGTGCGTGACTTTCACATACGCTGCCTTCCTGCGTGCGTGTTATAATACGTATGCATTCCCTCCTGCGTGCGTGCTTTTGTGCATACGCATCCCCTGACCCGTATTTTGATATTTTATTAGATATTTCATGCCCATTTTATATCCTTACGCCTTTTGTCATGAACTTGATTTTACTTAATATGTTGGAATGACTATGGTACATGGCTTGGTATGACAAGGAACTAGCATAACACGACAGTGACCCGTAGTGGTGCACTCCTGACATGACCAACCTGACATGATAGTGGCCCGTCTTGGCGTACTCCTGACAAGTACCCTGACATGATTTATCTTGATAATTTAACTTGACCTGCCTTGACACCGTGGGTGGTTCTTCTTGCTTGTTTGTTAAATTCACTTGTCCTATCTTGCATCATGTCTAGGAGGGGACTCCTGAGTACCACGGTCAGGAGTACCTACTAAAATGGATTAAGGTTAATAACTAGAATAACACAGTAGTCATGAAGAGATTGACACAGCTACAGGCAATCCCGTTACCTGGGCGCTCTTGGGATCTGTAGCCTGCCGTCGAGTAGGGCACATTTCCAGCGCACCGTCGAGTGTTGCACCCTCTAAGTCACCTAAGGGTACATTTGTCTTCTGGGCGATGTACCCACCTGAATTCAACCCTAATCCTTCGTCCTGGGTAGCCTGGATGGTCTGCAGGGCTTGTGGCTGTGGAACAATCTCACTGCATCTTGTTAGAAATTAGGTCTATGATAACCCTAGTTAGTTAAAGTAGCAAGCCGTAGTATCTGCTTGGCCGTGATTGATTGAATGAGGTATAACCAGTCTAGTCATGTCTTGATCCCATGCAAGATTGCTTCCTGTCTTGATTACTTACATTACTTATCTTGTCGATAAATGGTGGAAAACCAAGCTCTGTTCAGATGAAGGGTTACAACCCCGGTCCTTATTTGGTTTGCGGATTGTAACCTGGCTATCGGAATAGTTCCATGGTTATCTCGTCGTATATCATCCTGGCATGTTTTCGTAATTCTAGTTTTAATATTAAATTTTCTTGTGCTGATTGCTGGCTTTTGTTCTTATTTCGTGGCCCCCTTGTGGCACTTGCTCTTTCTGGGGTTGACCCAGCTGGTTTTGTGTGGCCAGATTTCGGAGCAGCTCCCGAGGATCTACCAAGCTTCCAGCCCAATGGTGGCGACTAGAAGGAACCCGGGCTACGAGTGGGTTTTCTATTTTGTTTCGCTCACTCTATTATAAATTTATTCTTTTGAGGCATTTAGCCGACGAGCACCTGTTAGCTCGATGTACTTTACTTACTGTCTGCCTACGGGCTGTAAACATGATTAACAATTCCTAGGGTTGATCATGTATGACTAAACTCTTGCTAGTCCTAACATTTTGTAACGACTAGCTTCATGATCAGCTGAATATGTAATATTTGGGATGCCTTATTATTGTATATTTAATGATCATACATCTTGCGACTTTACTTACTTGTGGTGATTGAGACACTAGGCTTGTTCATGACCATAAGAGACTGTTGGCTTGTAGAAAACCCTCACATATCTAGACAGCCGTGACCGTATATCGAGGTGGGTTCTATTTCAATATACGTAGCTGGCTATGTCTGCCCCCGCTTTCCAGTATTCTGGTTCTGGGGCGTGACATGGTTTAAGTGGTGGCCCATGCAGGTCTTGTTAATCAAGAAATGTGAGGGTTTACCGAATAGATGTCTCAATCAGTATTCGCCCTTGATCTCCGCCCGTATTTTCAAATCCCTGAAATTCTTGCCCTGATTACATGCTTGTATCGTTGATCTGTCCTGGTCCTTCCTTATTGTTTTCCTGTGTCGTCTTCCTCAGCGGTACTGTACCTGACCCTGCCGATCAGCAAGGTAGAGCACCTTCCATGGGCCAGCAGCAACCTGGAGATCAAGCCCAGTATTCCGGAGTCGCCTCCAGAGTGATACCTACTGGAGGGGAGTCACCAGTTCGGCCCGTCCAGCCCGCAGAGCCAGATGATGGTACCTTAGTAGGCCTCATCAGAACCTTGATAGCTTCCCAGGATCGTCGAAGTGACGCCCTGCACCAAACAGTTCAAGATGCTTTGACCCGAGGCGGACATCCAGGGAACCAGGCGGCCAACAGCTTCAAGCGATTGAACCCTCCTTTCTTCGACGGCACCGAGGATGCGATTGCCGCGGATGCATGGCTTCAGGAGACCGAGGTGATTCTGGAAGCAGCCAGGACACTCGAGAATGAGAAGATGGCAGTGGTACGCCTACAGTTGTTGGATTTAGCTCGCAATTGGTGGGCGGCGCAGGCCATTGGATTAGTGGCACCCATTGCTTGGGCAGTATTTAGGGAGAGATTCCAGACGAAGTATTTCGATGCTATGGCTCGGTACGACCTGCAGACCAGATTTACCAACTTGAAGCAAGGAGGCAGATCAGTCGACAGTTATGCATCGGAGTTTTCTAGGCTGAGTAGGTTTGCCCCTACCTTGGTGGCGACCGAGTTTGATAGGGCCCAGCGGTTCCAGCAGGGACTGCATTTAGAGATCTTGCTGGCGGTTGAGCAGTTCGAGCACCAAACGTTCGATGCAGTCTTGAGAGCAGCTAGGAGGCATGAGTACACCTCCCAGAGGATCGTAGATAGGACCGGAGGTAGGAAGCGGTCCCACAGTCAGATGCACCAATCATCAGCTCCAGCCCCGGCAGCTAGGGGATTGACCATTGGAACTCCGAGGCGGACAGCCTCCGTAACGTCGGTTCAGCATTCGACCCCGACGTACCCGCAGCAGCAGAAGCAGAAGCAGACTTCCGCGATAGGATGTTCTCATTGCGGGAAGCCAGGGTATGTGGTGGCAGACTGTCGCAGGGTACAGGAATTGTGCCTGGCTTGTGGAGCAGCAGATCATAGGATAGGGGCTTGCCCGAATAGGGGTGGTTCATCAGCATCCAACCCTTCTAGCTCTTCGGTGAGAGGACCGACCCCAGCACCAGTTCAGCAGCAGCAGTATCAGTCTTCGAGGCCCTTGCCGCCTCAGTCTCAGGCATTCCAGCAACAGCACCCCCAGCAGTATGCACAAGCCCAAGCTCAGACTCAGAGTAGGCAGAGAGGGTTCCAGCAGAGGGGACCCGCAGCTAGAGGTCAGGCCATGATGATGGCTATGGAAGAAGAAGTTGCACCAGGTGAGGTTGTGGCAGGTACTATTCTCGTCAACTCCTTTCCAGCTTCGGTATTATTTGATTCTGGTGCATCGCATTCATTCATGTCTTCACGATTCGCGACACGGATAGGATTGAAGCCTAAGTCATTATCAGAGAGGCTCAATATACTTACTGGTAATGGTCTTGTGGGAGTAGATCGAGTGTTTTCCTCGTGTCGGATCGTAGTTAGCGGTAGGGAGTTCCCCGCTAGATTCATAGAGTTTCCTATGGCAGACTATGATGTAGTCCTAGGCATGGATTGGTTGAGGAACCGGTATGCTAGGATAGACTGCCATGTTGGCAGAGTTGTCTTTAGTATCCCCGGCGAGCCAGAGTTTTCGTTTTCCAGAGGTGCAGTAGAGCCATCTTTCCCAGCATTACGGATGGCAGTAGCAGCAGTGCAGTTACCCCGGATAGTTGAAGAGTTTCCAGATGTCTTTCCAGAGGAGCTTCCAGGGATGCCGCCAGAACGGGAGATTGAGTTCACTATAGACTTGATTCCCGGGACAGCACCAGTATTAGAGCGAGTCTACAGGATGGCGCCTTCAGAGTTGGAAGTTTTGTACAAGATAATTGAAGAACTGAGGACCAAGGGATTCATCCGTGCAAGTAGATCGCCTTGGGGAGCCCCGATGCTTCTTGTGAAAAAGAAGGATGGTACGTCCAGGCTATGTGTTAATTATCGTACCTTGAATTCGGTGACAATCAAGAACAGATACCCTCTTCCGAGGATAGATGACTTGTTTGATCAGCTTAGAGGGGCTTCAGTGTTCTCGAAGATCGACTTGCGGTCGGAATACCACCAGATCAGAGTCAGAGAGCAGGACATCCCGAAGACAGCATTTAGATCAAGATGACATCCTGGTCTACAGTAAGAGTGAAGCAGAGCATGAGCAGCATCTCAGAGTCGTCCTTCAGACGCTTCGAGAGCATCAGTTGTACGCCAAGTTCAGTAAATGCGAGTTCTGGCTCGATCGCATTTCGTACTTGGGTCACATCATTACCCGAGGAGGAGTGGAAGTGGATCCCCAGAAGATTGTGGCTATCGAGTCATGGCCGGTACCCAGTTCAGTGGCAGAGGTTCGCAGCTTCCTTGGATTGGCCGGCTACTATCGGCGGTTCGTTTCAGATTTCGCAAGGATTTCAGCGCCGATGACCCAGTTGACCCGCAAGAATGTGCCGTTTGTTTGGACAGCAGAGTATCAGGAATCATTTGAGAAGTTGAAGCGAGGTTTGATAACGGCTCCCATTCTCACCCTTCCAGATGGGATCGGAGGATTCACAGTTTATTGCGACGCTTCAGGCAGAGGATTGGGGTGTGTCTTGATGCAGCATGGGAAGGTAATATCTTATGCGTCACGTCAACTTCGTGATCATAAGAAGAATTACCCGACCCACGACTTGGAATTGGCGGCGGTAGTGTTTGCTTTGAAGTTGTGGAGACACTACTTGTATGGAGATAGAGTGGAGATCTTTACTGATCATAAGAGCCTGAAGTATGTTTTCACCCAGAAGGACCTTAATATGCGGCAGAGAAGATGGCTCGAGCTACTAGTAGATTATGATGTAGATTTGCAGTATCATCCCGGGAAGGCCAACGTTGTAGCAGATGCATTGAGCAGGAGAGCCGGAGTTTATTTCCTGACGGCGCAACCAGAATTATTGGCAGATCTTTAGAAGATGGGAATTGAAGTGGTTCTTCCTACCAGTGTGGCATTGATGGCCAACCTACAGGTTCAGTCCAGCATAGTTGAGAGAATCCGGGTGGCGCAGTCAGCAGATTCCAAGATCCAGCGACTCAAAGCAGAATGTGAAGCAGGAAGAAGGCCAGAGTTATGTATCCATGAAGACGGTACCCTTCGGCACGGTACTCGTCTTTGTGTACCCAGTAGAGATATCAGACAGGAAGTCATGACAGAAGCCCACAGTTCTCAATATTCTATTCATTCGGGTGGTACGAAGATGTACCGTGATATTCGTCAGCATTTTTGGTGGAATGGCATGAAGAGGGAGATAGCCCGGTTTGTCTCTCGGTGTTTGGTTTGCCAATAGGTTAAAGCTGAACATCAGAGGCCCGCTGGACTTCTTCAACCCTTACCGATCCCAGAATGGAAATGGGAGCATATAACCATGGATTTCGTGACCGGATTGTCCAGATCTCCGGCCGGCAAAGATGCTATTTGGGTAATTGTGGACAGGCTTACCATGGTGGCACACTTTCTCTCGTTCAGAGTTGGACAGTCGACGGCGCAGCTAGCAGAGATGTATCTCAGGCAGATCGTCAGGCTTCACGGTGTGCCAGTCAGCTTCACCTCAGACAGGGATTCAAGACTCACATCACACTTTTGGCGCAGCTTGCAGAAGAGTTTAGGGACTCGCCTTCAATTCAGCTCAGCTTATCACCCGCAGACGGATGGTCAGTCAGAGCGCACAATCCAGACCCTTGAAGATATGATAAGATCTTGTACCCTTGACTTCAGTGGTTCATGGGAGAATTATCTGCACCTGGTGGAATTCTCGTACAACAACAGTTATCAGGCCAGTATCCAGATGGCACCCTTCGAGGCTCTCTATGGCAGAAAGTGCAGATCCCCGCTAGCATGGGACGATGTCGGGGAGAGGCAGATGCTCGGACCCGAATTGATTTCCCAGACGGTTGAAGTGGTCAGGAAGGTTAGAGATCACCTCCGAGTTGCCCAGGACCGCCAGCGCCATTGGGCCGATGCTCATCGGCGTCCCTTAGAATTTGCTGTCGGTGACCATGTATTCCTTAGGATCTCGCCTAACCGCGACGTCATTCGCTTCGGCGTGCGGGGAAAGCTTAGTCCTAGGTATATAGGGCCGTTCGATATTCTGTAGCGAGTAGGAGATGTATCCTATCGTCTCGCTCTTTCGCCATCGCTAAGTGAGGTACATGATGTATTCTATGTGTCCCAATTACGACGGTATATTCCGGACCCGAGCCACATCCTAGACCATTCGGAATTGGTTGTTGGTACCAACCTTTCGTATAAGGAGAGGCCCGTGTCTATTTTGGACCGGAAGGAAAAGATACTCAAGAACAAGACTATTAAATTAGTCCATGTTGCTTGGGGTCATCACTCTCTAGGTGAGTCAATGTGGGAGCGTGAGGACGACATCCGATCGCGATATCCCTACCTGTTTGACTCGTGAGGTATAATGTCTTTCTTATGCCTTACATTTTCCCTTCCTTGCCTGTATTGTATGATTGTATGATTGAACTGCTTAGTGTAACTTGCCTGTGCTTAGTGTAGCTTGTCGTGGTAATCTCTAGCTCCTTGATTAAATTCCGAGGACGGAATTCTTTTAAGGTGGGTAGAGTTGTCACCCTCATTTCCCGTATTTCTCGTATTTTTCCGTATTTCGTATTTTACCCGTATCTGGATTTTTGGCATGTATTTTTATTTTTCTTAGCCTATGGAATTTCGGTATTTCTCGTATTTGGGTTTTGGCTTGGCTCGATTTTATTGGTTTGGTTCGGTTTATTTGAGCATTGGATCACCCTAGCCCTATGCTACACCCTCAACCCACCACAACTCCCCTCTTTATATCCCCACCAACCACTCTCTCTCCTCATAACTTCTACCATTAATTTCCTTCTTCTTCTTCTTCTTCCTCCACACAACTCCCCAACCCCTAGGCAAGTGCATCTTGCCACTACATGAGGACCCTCTTTTCTTTGTCCATTTGCTAGTTTAGATCATGGAGATCAATATTAGTACTTGGTGTTTTGAGATTTGAAGTCTCCTTTGCTCTAGATCTAGGTTTAGCTATTTTCGGATTTTGCTTGGTTTGATCTACTTTAGTTGGATTTTATGGGTTTTTGATGCTTCCATGTGGAAGAGCTTTCAGTTTCACTCCAGTTGGAGCCTTGGTAATCCGAATTTGGAGTTCGGATGGCCAAGTTATGAACTTTTGAAGTTTTGGTTTCAGCCATGTGTTCTTCCTGTTTAAAGAAGACAGTGAGCAGTGTGCAGAGCTGTTTAGCTACGCACACTGAGCTACGCGCGCTCTTTAGCGCTGCGTACGCAGGCTTGAGTACGCTTCCTGTTGGAAGCGTGTCTCCTTGAGCGTGCGTGACTTTTACACACTGTTCCCTTGAGCGTGCGTGACTTTCACACATTGCTCCCTGTAGCGTGCATGACTTTCACGCAGCTGCTCCCTTGAGCGTGCGTGACTTTCACACACTGCTCCCTGTAGCGTGTGTGACTTTCACACACTGCTCCCTGTAGCGTGCGTGACTTTCACATACGCTGCCCCCCCTGAGCGTGCGTGACTTTTCATGTACGCTGCCCCTTGAGCGTGCATAACTTTTCACCCACGCTGTCCCTTGAGCGTGCGTGACTTTTCACCTATGCTGCCCCCTTGAGCGTGCGTGACTTTCACATACGCTGCCTTCCTGCGTGCGTGTTATAATGCGTATGCATTCCCTCCTGCGTGCGTGCTTTTGTGCGTACGCATCCCCTGACCCGTATTTTGATATTTTATTAGATATTTCATGCCCATTTTATATCCTTACGTCTTTTCTCATGAACTTGATTTTACTTAATATGTTGGAATGACTATGGTACATGGCTTGGTATGACAAGGAACTAGCATAACACGACAGTGACCCGTAGTGGTGCACTCCTGACATGACCAACCTGACATGATAGTGGCCCGTCTTGGCGCACTCCTGACAAGTACCCTGACATGATTTATCTTGATAATTTAAGTTGACCTGCCTTGACACCGTGGGTGGTTCTTCTTGCTTGCTTGTTAAATTTACTTGTCCTGTCTTGTATCATGTCTAGGAGGGGACTCCTGAGTACCACGGTCAGGAGTACCTACTAAAATGGATTAAGGTTAATAACTAGAATAACACAGTAGTCATGAAGAGATTGACACAGCTACAGGCAATCCCGTTACCTGGGCGCTCTTGGGATCTGTAGCCTGCCGTCGAGTAGGGCACATTTCCAGCGCACCGTCGAGTGTTGCACCCTCTAAGTCACCTAAGGGTACATTTGTCTTCTGGGCGATGTACCCACCTGAATTCAACCCTAATCCTTCGTCCTGGGTAGCCTGGATGGTCTGCAGGGCTTGTGGCTGTGGAACAATCTCACTACATCTTGTTAGAAATTAGGTCTGTGATAACCCTAGTTAGTTAAAGTAGCAAGCCGTAGTATCTGCTTGGCCGTGATTGATTGAATGAGGTATAACCAGTCTAGTCATGTCTTGATCCCATGCAAGATTGCTTCCTGTCTTGATTACTTATATTACTTATCTTGTCGATAAATGGTGGAAAACCAAGATCTGTTCAGATGAAGGGTTACAACCCCGGTCCTTATTTGGTTTGCGGGTTGTAACCTGGCTATCGGAATAGTTCCATGGTTATCTCGTCGTATATCATCCTGGCATGTTTTCGTAATTCTAGTTTTAATATTAAATTTTCTTGTGCTGATTGCTGGCTTTTGTTCTTATTTCGTGGCCCCCTTGTGGCACTTGCTCTTTCTGGGGTTGACCCAGCTGGTTTTGTGTGGCCAGATTTCGGAGCAGCTCCCGAGGATCTACCAAGCTTCCAGCCCAATGGTGGCGACTAGAAGGAACCCGGGCTACGAGTGGGTTTTCTATTTTGTTTCGCTCACTCTATTGTAAATTTATTCTTTTGAGGCGTTTAGCCGACGAGCACCTGTTAGCTCGATGCACTTTACTTACTGTCTGCCTACGGGCTGTAAACATGATTAACAATTCCTAGGGTTGATCATGTATGACTAAACTCTTGCTAGTCCTAACATTTTGTAACGACTAGCTTCATGATCAGCTGAATATGTAATATTTGGGACGCCTTATTATTGTATATTTAATGATCATACATCTTGCGACTTTACTTACTTGTGGTGATTGAGACACTAGGCTTGTTCATGACCATAAGAGACTGTTGGCTTGTAGAAAACCCTCACATATCTAGACAGCCGTGACCGTATATCGAGGTGGGTTCCATTTCAATATACGTAGCTGGCTATGTCTGCCCCCGCTCTCCAGTATTCTGGTTCTGGGGCGTGACAATAACCTAGTCAACCCAATTTGGTGGAGCCTACCTAGGATTGCCAAAATCAATTAGAGACATATCTAATAGATATTTGGGGATTTAATAGCAGCCCACATTCATTAAACGTATGCATCTTTGACTTAATCTTCCACCTTTCCAAATATAGAATCTCACTAAACCCATCTTGTCATATTAGTTGATTGGATGACCAAATCTCCATCAAATCAATTAAAACCTCCTCCATACAAACCTTAGAATCTAGGAGAACCAAATCCTATAAATATAAACCCCCATAGGCTGGTCACCTCCTCTCCATATACCGAAACCTGACCCCCTTCTCCTATTAAGGCCGACGGCCACATGCCTTTGGCCAACCACCCCAAAGCTCCTTCTGCTCGACTTTTGTGTACCCCACCACCTCTATGAAGACTCAAAGTAACCCTATCAAGCCCCGGTGGAGTTTTTTCAACTTATTTGATCGTTTAGAGGCCGAACTTGATGGTTATATCTATTCGTAACAAAAAATTGGAACCCATGTTTGTCATCTTCTAAAATAGATTTTAAATACTTTTTCTCATCCAATTTGCCTGAAACCAAATCTAATGGATATCCCTATATGTCTTCTATGATGTCTAATCGCTAATTCACAAATGTTCCACTCCGTTTGCCTATGGCGTCCGTTGCACTAAAGTTGGTCCAAATTTGACCTATTTTGGTGCAAAGATCTTTTCGATGACTTTCGAACCCGTTTGATCTCAAACAAATCCTTTTTAATGTCTCTAACATCATATTTAATTATCTAGTAATGTTCTTTGTTCATATTTACAAGTATTTCATGCGTTTATGGCATCGTTTTTATGATACTAGTTTTGCGGACACCGAAAAGTCCACCGTAATTCGACTACTTGATCTCTAAACTTCAAAATAGTTTAATATGATTTAGACATGATTCATTGAGATGGAAATTCATATTTTCTCTAATTTATTCTGATTATTTCCAGAATATATATTTTTATATTTTATGTCGATTCGCTTTTCAAATTGAAACCTCGTATGGCATATATAGTTGTGTAATTTATGAACTAGTTCGTGTTAGACTTGTTTTTCCTAAAATATTTGTATATAAAATATTTTTAGAAACTAATGTTTATTTTTCCAAAACTAAAATAATATATTTTGTGGATTTAAATATTATTTTTCTAAAATAACATGGTGCTATATATAGTAACATTGATAATATATATGGTTAAGTGTTCATTTATGGTTGTTGACTAGTTCTACCTATATATAGTATGTGATCTTTGTTGTATAATTTTGACATCAATTCCTACTATTATTTTTCCAGAATATATATTTTTTATATTTTGTGTCGATTCGCTTTCCAAATTGGAACCCCGTATGGCATAGTTGTGTGATTTATGACTAGTTTGTGTTTGGCTTGTTCTTTCCTAAAAGATCTATATGTAAAATATTTTATGAAATTAATGTTTACTTTTCCAGAAATAAAAGAATATATTTTGGGGATTCAAATATTATTTTCCTAAAATAACGTGGTGCTATATATAGTAACATTGATGATATATATGGTAAGTGTTAATTTATGGCTGTTGACTAGTTCTACCTATATATAGTATGTGATCTTTATTGTGTAATTTTGACATCAATTCCTACTATTTCTCAAATTACTTATATTTCTTTCAAAATTTAAATATATTAGTTTTATATTATTTGGTTTCGATTTAATTGACAAGTTGGCTTAATAAGCCAATTAGTTAGTATTTTATGAGATGTTATTTTTCTATAAATATTATGATTAAATATTTTTAAGAAATATTCAAGGATTTATGATTATTACTTTTAGTTTATAAAAACACTCATTTTATCTAATAGCATGATTATATTTGTGTATAGAATAGTTAAAGTATGTATATATTTATTTATTTCATAAAAATATATATATATATATAAATATTTTTCCAAGAATATTTATTATTATTTCAAAATTTAAAGTAATTATTTTCAAATTATAGAATAATATTTTTGTCTTGCTATATAGTATAATATTATATGACTATTCTTAGATAGAAACTAGTTTGGTAGATTATGTCGAAGTAGAGACTATACATGGTAAGTGTATACATAGTATGTGTGAGATCTTTAAGTTAGCATTTATTTTAGTTTATTTATATTATTAGGTGTTCGCGATTGTTAGACTACAGTTGGAGCCGGACCGATGATTATTTTGTTTCTGAAATGCCAGACAAGATATCTTGCCTTTGTTCTCTATTTAAATTAAGTTTCTATTTTTGTGCTTGTTGTTTACAGTCATAGTTGTCTGCGTTCAAATTTGACTTGGGTGCCATCGATATTGTCATCGATGTCTCGGATGTGTGAGTTGACCTAGAGTTAGTAGACTTACCTTTAGTTGGAAAGTTATTGATTTAACTTCTATGGCCTTGACACGTGTTACTATACGGCACATGAGTGAAGATTGATATGCATGAGTTGCGTATCGACTGGTCCTTGGTACGTTGACTCACTGGATAATTAGGTCGTATATATGTATGGTGACTTGCATTGAGATGTGGATTGTTCGAGTCATGGATATGATTTGTGCGATGCATGGGTAGGGAAGACTTTTAGTAGGCGTATGAGATACCTCACTTGGCCTCAGTGTTGCCTGGTTGTAGGTTCATAGTTTCCCTGTTATGGGTGTGTCATTAGAGGATATATTCGACAGCGGCCAAGACTACGCGTCAGATATGGTCGGAAGGTATGCTAGTGATACAAAGTATGGCTAGGGGATATATCTATTCAGTGGCCCTGACTGCGCATCAGATATGGTCTAGATGTATACTAGTTCATGAGGAAGCCTCTAGCGGATGCTATGCTTTATTCGTTTACCTACTGTCACGACCCGCACCCACTGTGAGGGTACGAGAACGTAACAACGCCCAGTCTATGCCGCAGTGTCGGCGGTAGAACGCTGTCCTAGGTCAACATACATCTAGCAATATAACACTAAGCAGTTTATACTCCCCGAATGGGGGTGACATAGCAGTAAATGAACTCAATCACAACTAAGGAAGAAGAAGCACGATATGATATAGAACTCAAGGAAATACCGAAGATAGAATAGTCTAAGATAATATCCCAGCAAATATCCAGAGTACATATCTCAGCTACTGAATATGAAAGAATATATACAACTCAACATCTCTGAACAGAAGTAAAGTCTAGCTAAAAGTCTCAAGACAACATAAAAATAAGATAAGGCCTAACTAAACTAGTCTAGGCAGTGGGGGTGATATCCTCAGCTAGAGCTGTCCCGTAGAAGGTATCCTCTCAAACCTCCTCCTCGTCCTCAGTAATATTTTCAACAGGTCCAGTCAGGACAGGAGCGAGTACAATACATCTCAACAGTTCATAGCAGGTTAGAAAATATAATCATACAGTAAAGTAAGATATAGATACCGAAAAAATACAGTATGTAAACAGAGAGAGAGAACTATAATAGAAATATCTACTATAAGTAAAGAGCTACCAGTGACTAGTGATTTAGAGCACAAAGTCGACATGTGAACGGCTTGATTGTACATGGCTATACTAAAGAGGCGTACATGGCTATTCTACTTGGAATTGTTTACATGGCTATTTATACTCTCCCGTACCCCCAACTAATACACAAGGATCCAACCAGGTTATGTTATGATTCTATGTAACAGCCCCCGAAGGGTGGTAAGCCCCTAAAGGGTGATATGCCCCCAAAGGGTGATATGCCCCCAAAGGGTGATAAGCCCCCGAAGGGTGATATGCCCCCAAAGGGTGATAAGCCCCCAAAGGGTGATATGCCCCCAAAGGGTGATATGCCCCCGAAGGGTGGTACATAGTAGTCCCATAAATAGGAATTCTGATAGACCCAATAAATGGAATAAGGATTCAGAGAAGACTCTGTGATCATATGAGTATATGTCACAAGTGATCAAAGAACCAAAGAAGCATATGATGCGCCATGTAAGTAAAACGCACAGAACATAGAGTGCCCAATACTCCCTAAAGGGATAACATCTCAAGAAGGGATCCATGTAGTACTAATCCGTGTGACCAACGTGACAGTATCAAGTAAAGTAATTTAATGCAGGAAATAATTCTAAGCAGGATATGAAATGATCAGAGAATGTATTCGCCTGTATCTGAGTGTCCGGATGAAATGTACTGTCCGAGGAGAGGTGTCTGGCTCCTAATCAGAACAGCACAGGTCACAAAAAGTCTAAAATGATATAATAAAGTTCTACTATGCATTCTACATGATTCTAGGTCAATCTATACTAAAGTCAACACTCGGTCAACTCTAGTCAACTAGACTAGTCAAACTAGGTCAACTAGGTCAAACTTAATCCAAACAAGTCTAATAAGTCTCACTAGGCCTAACCAAGCCTAGTCTAGCAATCACACACCAATCACAAGGCTATACAAGCCAACACAAGTCACACATCAAGATACATCTCCATCTATCATGCATATTCAATATTATATATATATATATATATATATATATATATATATATATATATATATATTTATATAAGAGAAAGGAACTAACATCTAAAGCTATGTGTGTGTGTGAACATGGAGGTGTACATGAAAAGAGAATCAACACTAGTTATGAGTTTACACTACACATGGCACAAAACTAACCATCTACATTACACAAGTATTTATACTTAATATGTATGGCTACAAGTATACATCTATATACATATACACATAGGAGGTTAGAGAGAGATATGTAAATAGGCAAATGCCATATCTATTGTATTCCACATTAGGCTATATACATCATACTCACATGTGTATATCACATTCACATAGGCAATTGCATTGTTCCTTTCACATTACCCATCACATTACACATTTTCACTAGATTAGATATTATCTATATATACATACATATATACATACATAGAGGAAAAATATGTATGTCAAGAATATGTGTGTGTATAAATGTGTGGCTGTGTGTGTGTTAATATTACAGGACAGTGAGCTTGTGTGTGTTTAGGCTAGACATGTGTGTGTGTGAGAGAGCTAGTGAGAGTGTGTATGTAGGTGCATCAAGAGTGTGTGTCAAAGTGAGCAGTGCAAGTGAATGTAGGTGTACAGTCCAGAATAGACAGGGGGTCACAGTGTACAGAACAGTCCAACATATCCAGATATCAGTTAAGTCTATGTGAAATGAAAGGAACCTACATCAAACCTTCAACTTACTGTTAACTGTCCAAAACAGTCTCAAACCAACATCAAAATCTACCAAATTTGCCATACAAGTAGATTATATATAGGTACATATATTAGGATCTAAAACATGCCATTAGAAGTAATAAATTGGATTAAAGCTGTTGCTAAAATTCATTTTCGAAATCTGGAATTAACTGAGAACTGAAGGTTATACTAGGTATTAGGTGTCACATGGGTGTATGTGTGCTAGGCTAGAGTGTGTGAGTGAGCATAGTGAGGAACAAAACAGTGACAGGAAAAACAGTGAAGGTTTAAAAGAAAAAAAACAGTGAGTGATAGGAAATGTGGTACAAATATCAGTGAAGCATTGAAACAAACTTTTATTTCAGTTAAGGATCGGAAACCAATTCCTTAAGCAACTACTCAGTTAGATATGGGAATTTAATTCCACATGACAGTTAACATATGAAGTCTACACATTAGCCCAAAGCCATTCGAACTCCTATCACCCCAAATTCCTATGTTCATCAACATAAAATATGCATAAATTACAAAGTAGGTGAATACTTAGAATAGGTATGTTTATGTGTGTTTGGACAGTATGTCTCAGGAATTAAATTCCAGTGTCCAGTGTGTGTCAGTCCCTGTGATAGGAATGTGTAGAGCTAATACAAACAATGTGTGTACTTAGGATTTCCAGATTTGTGTGTGACAAGTAACTAGAGGATCAACCCCTGGTTTCAGTTTTCTGGCTCAGTTCAATGCAATGAACCAATCTCCAATTCCTTAACAACCAAAACTTAGTTAAAATTATTTACATGATTTAAAATCTCAGGTTTTTAGTTCATGATTATTCAAACTTTAAAACCTCATTTCATATATCAAAACACAACCAAAAGACCCACAAATTGAACCATAGATAGATTACAAGTAGGAGGTCCATATCAAGGACTTAAACCAACTATTAACAACATTTAAACTAGGTGAAATGATTGCAAAAGTCCAATTTGTAAACTGAAAGAAAAACTGGGAATGACATGTATCAGGAATTGGGGGATTTGGAAAATCTGATGAATAAAACAAACTAAAATAAGCTTTCAAAGGTTGGTAATGGTAAACACACATGTGCACGTGTCCTAGGATCTAATTCGTGTCTACCATAGTGTGACACGACGTGTCCAATTCACAGAAATCTAAAACGAGCACAACACAGACACTGAAATCGAGTGCAGTCTCGTGCACGAGTGCATGCGTGTCGTGCACTAGACACAGGGCACATCGTATCTCGTGCACACACCCACGTGTTCGCCAGGTGTCAAGCTACGTGTCCAACACCCTGAATCCCCGTGTTGAGTCGCACAGGCATGTCCAGGACAGCGTATCAGTGTACGAAAATCCGCTGAACGAAACAGTATAAAATCAATGCACAGCCTCGTGCGTGTCCGACACGACACGAGAGTGTCTCAAACTTTGAGGACCTCGTGTCAGTGTCTGCCCCTAGGACTGTGTCAAATCTTAGGTGTCTATGTGTCGTGTCCGTGTCGCAATCGTACCCGAGCAGCAGGGCATGAACAGTGCCCGTGCACGCGCGCAGGCGACAGCGTGTTCGCATGTCCGTATGGACTCGACACGACACTAAAACTACACAAAGACACAGGAAACACACAAGCGAGATCAAACCCTAATTTTCTATTCAATTACAATCCTAAAATCAGGTCGAAATGTCCTTTGGGACATTTCATCAAACACCTAGTTCTATAGGCTGATACGTGTCCATTTAGGACACGAAATGGACACAAAAACTAGGTCTAGGCATACCTATAGGACTAGGACACTTAGGGCTAGGTCTACATGCAAAGAAACTAGAATTTTAATGGTGTTTACATTGATTTACCTATTGGTGTTGAAATGCAAGAAAAACCTCAAATGGGGGGTTCCTCTTGCTAGCAAACTTCTCCAAATTGCCCCAAACCTGAGAATACTCTCCATGAACAGCAAGAGGGAGACAATTAGAATCTAATGCAAGTGGTTTGAGCCAAAAAGGAGTTAAAATGGGTAAGTTATGGATTGGGAAAGATGGCTATACCTCTTTCTTCAAAGCTTGAGAGAAAATAATAAAAGAGGCAAGAAAAAATGGAAGAGACATTAAATAGGGTGGGAAACCCTAGGTTGGCTGCCATGGGCTAATTAGGGTTAGGGTTTGGCTACATGGTGTGGGCCTATGGGCTTTAAGGCTAGTTATTGATTTAAGGTTTAATCACAAGTCATGGCTTATGACTTAAATCTAACTTAAGTCAAATAACCATACCATGGTTCAACTCTAGTCTAACTAGGGTTACATGACCTAACCAAGTCCAAACACAACTAGGGTTAGCTTCTAGGTTATCCTACCAAGGTCATTGCTAGTCAAAGTCAACCTAGTCAACCCTCATTCAAACAATTCCAAAATAATTTCTAAAAATTTCCATAAATTCAAATAAATTATAATAAATCCAAATAACCCTAAAAATGTTAAAAATACCCTAATCACATGGCTAGGCTCTAGGGTAGGCAGTCTCTATTGTTCACTAGCAAAACACCAAAAATCACAAGTCATGAATTTAAATAGTTTAAAAATAATTAAAAATCACTAAAAATCATAATATGAAATAAATATCATTAAATAATAATTATAATTACAAAATTTCAAAATTACCCTCTTCTGGAAAACTGGGTGTTACAATCCTACCCACCTTATAAAAATTTCGTCCTCGAAATTAAGATGGTCGCACCCTTTTCTAGGTTAAGCCCCCAGCAATCATAGTCTCAGAAATCTATCTTAAATCATACAGTTGGAAAGTGTAACCTATGGGGTCATGGCATGTAATATCTGTCCGAAGTCTCATCTAGTTACACCAATCATGCTACAGTACTATGCAATCACAAGGTATCAAAACATACAAGCAAAGGATGCATCAAATATTCTCAAAAAGGGATACTAAGGTTAGGTCAAAACTCACCTCCAGCTAGGTCTGAGAACCAGAACTCCCTTCTGGAAGCAGGGACCTGGTTGGGGCAGGTATAGCAGGGCAGTGTTGTACCCAGTGTGCAGCTGAACCACAGAATAGGCACAATCCTAGTCTTTTTCTACAGTTGTTCCACTTGTGTCCAGACTTCTTACAGTAGGCACAGATAGGATCTGGCTCAGCTGGCCTCTGCTGGACAGGAGACTGGGCTGGGTATGATGATATAGGCTGGATATATGGGTACTCCTCAAACTCTGGGTAGGACTGGGTACTGCTCCTCGTCCTCTTGGAGCTAGGCTCTCCTCCTAGAAGCACAGAGTCCCGCAGACGTAGCAACCTCTAGATTTGCTCCCCCATGGCCTCCTCATGAACTCTTTGTGACTCCAACACCCTCTCTTGGAAATATCCAAACATCTGGGCTGCGTCAAGTAACAAACCTCCGGGTGGTACTATATGGAGTACAAGGGGTAGGGAAGGGCTCTCGGTTTCAGGCAAATCTGCAGCTCTCTCCTGAACGACAGGAGATGAAGAAAGACTCTCTGGCGAGGCTACCATCACCTCCTCAATGGCAGGAGGTGCCACCACCCCTGATCAGATAGAGGGATCACTACCTCCTGAACAGTAGGAGGTGGAGGCACACTCTCAGTAGCCACAGCTGCTCTCAGGCGACGGGCTCGGGTCATGGGTGCCATACTGAAAGAAAAGAAAAGAAAATAAAAATAAATCAATCATCAAGGCTAAAAAACTAGTAAATAAAACAAAGGAGAACCAGCTACAAGAATCACTATTTTTAAAGCCAGGCTATACTATCATTCCTAAGATAAGGGCCTAATCACAAGTCATCAAATCATCACACTAAGAAAGAACTACATATGCATAAGCTCTATAAAGCTAAAATATCTCGACTCCTAAATTATTTGATGATGGAAAACAATTTATAATAACAGAAGGGCACGATAGAGATGATATGTTTAAAAAACCTTCTCAGGATATAATCTGATAATCATATGCGTCTGTCCAAAATTATGTTACTCAGAGTCCTCACCATGCCAGTAAGCAAGGCTGCGATAAACAATAGGTCCCATAACTGGGGCATGCACCTCTATAATCATGTCGTCTGGAATTCTCGCTATGCCGACTAGTATAGCTGCAAGAAATTCCAAATCTCATAACCAAGATACGTACATCCGAAGTCAGGTCTCTATGTTTCTGCCATGCCAGCTAATATAGCTGCGATAAACTACAAGCTCCATAATCAAGTAGATGTTTTACCATTCATGTATTTCCGTTGACATATGTTATCAGAAAAATATCGTAACTCAGGCCATAAAAATTCATATCGATAGGAAAATCAAATCAACAACGATCCAACAAAATCAAATTCAATAATAAAGGAGTGAGAGCAACAAAACAAGGAAAATGATTCAAATTGAAGTTTAAATAAGATTCTCAAGGGTCGTCCCAGGAATCTTTCAAGGAATCCTAACTGTGATTGAGTACCTTCAAAATATATATCCTAATCCTACTACAGGCTGTAGTGATACTCTAGTTCGAATACCACTACATAAACTTGACCCCCACTATGAGGGTACGAGAACGTAACAACGCCCAGCCTACGCCGCAGTGTCGACGGTAGAACGCTGTCATAGGTCAACATACATCTAGCAATATAATACTAAGCAGTTTATACTCCCCGAATGGGGGTAACATAGCAGTAAATGAACTCAATCACAACTAAGAAAGAAGAAGCACGATATGATATAGAACTCAAGGAAATACAGAAGATAGAATAGTCTAAGATAATATCCCAGCAAATATCCAGAGTACATATCTCAGCTACTGAATATGAAAAAATATATACAACTCAACATCTCTGAACAGAAGTAAAGTCTAGCTAAACAGTCTCAAGACAACATAAAAATAAGATAAGGCCTAACTAAACTAGTCTAGGCAGTGGGGGTGATGTCCTCAGCTAGAGCTGTCCCGTAGAAGGTATCCTCTCAGACCTCCTCCTTATTTTCTGTAATATTTTCAACAGGTCCAGTCAGGATAGGAGCGAGTACAATACATTTCAACAGTTCATAGCAGGTTAGAAAATATAATCATGCAGTAAAGTAAGATATAGATACTGAAGAAATACAGTATGTAAACAGAGAGAGAACTGTAATAGAAATATTTACTATAAGTAAAGAGCTACCAGTGACTAGTGATTTAGAGCACAAAATCGACATGTGAACGGCTTGATTGTACATGGCTATACTAAAGAGGCGTACATGGCTATTCTACTTGGAATTATTCACATGGCTATTTATACTCCCCCGTACCCCCAACTAATACACAAGGATCCAATCAGGTTATGTTATGATTCTATGTAACAGCCTCCGAAGGGTGGTACGCCCCCAAAGGGTGATATGCCCTCCAAAAGGTGATATGTCCCCAAAGGGTGATAAGCCCGCGAAGGGTGATATGTCCCTGAAGGGTGATAAGCCCCAAAGGGTGATATGCCCCCGAAGGGTGGTACATAGTAGTCCCATAAATAGGGATTCTGATAGACCCAATAAATGGGATAAGGATTCAGAGAAGACTCTGTGATCATATGAGTATATGTCACAAGTGATCAAAGAACCAAAGAAGCATATGATACGTCTTGTAAGTGAAACGCACAGAACATAGAGTATCCGATGCTCCTTGAAGGGATAACATCTCAAGAAGGGATCCATATAGTACTAATCCGTGTGACCAACGTGATAGTATCAAGTAAAGTAATTTAATGCAGGAAATAATTCTAAGCAGGATATAAAATGATCAGAGAATGTACTCGCCTGTATCTGAGTGTCCGGATGAAATGTACTGTCCGAGGAGAGGTGTCTGGCTCCTAATCAGAACAGCATAGGTCACAAAAAGACTAAAATGATATAATGAAGTTCTACTATGCATTCTACATGATTCTAGGTCAATCTAGACTGAAGTCAACACTTGGTCAACTCTAGTCAACTAGACTAGTCAACTAGGTCAAACTTAACCCAAACAAGTCTAATAAGTTTCACTAGGCCTAACCAAGCCTAGTCTAACAATCACACACCAATCAAAAGGCTATACAAGCCAACACAAGTCACACATCAAGATACATCACTATCATGCATATTCAATATTATATATATATATATTTATTTATATAAGAGAAAGGAACTAACATGTAAAGCTATGTGTGTGTGTGAACATGGAGGTGTACATGAAAAGAGAATCAACACTAGTTATGAGTTTACACTACACATGGCACAAAACTAACCATCTACATTACACAAGTATTTATACTTAACATGTATGGCTACAAGTATACATTTATATACCTATACACATAGGAGGTTAGAGAGAGATATGTAAATAGGCAAATGCCATATCTATTGCATTCCACATTAGGCTATATACATCATACTCACATGTGTATGTCACATTCACATAGGCAATTGCATTGTTCCTTTCACATTATCCATCACATTACACATTTTTACTAGATTAGATATTATCTATATATACATACATATATACATACATAGAGGGAAAATATGTATGTTAAGAATGTGTGCGTGTATAAATATGTGGTTGTGTGTGTGTTAACATTACAGGATAGTGAGCTTGTGTGTGTTTAGGCTAGACATGTGTGTGTGTGTGAGCTAGTGAGAGTGTGTATGTAGGTGCATCAAGAGTGTGTGCCAAAGTGAGCAGTGCAAGTGAATGTAGGTGTACAGTCCAGAATAGACAGGGGGTCACAGTGTACAGAACAGTCCAACATATCCAGATATCAGTTAAGTCTATGTGAAATGAAAGGAACCTACATCAAACCTTCAACTTACTGTTAACTGTCCAAAACAGTCTCAAACCAACATCAAAATCCACCAAATTTGCCATACAAGTAGATTATATATAGGTACATATATTAGGATCTAAAAATGCCATTAGAAGTAATAAATTGGATTAAAACTGTTGCTAAAATTTATTTTCGAAATCTGGAATTAACTGAGAACTGAAGGTTATACTGGGTATTAGGTGTCACATGGGTGTATGTATGCTAGGCTAGAGTGTGTGAGTGAGCATAGTGAGGAACAAAACAGTGACAGGAAAAATAGTGAAGGTTTAAAAGAAAAAAAATAGTGAGTGATAGGAAATGTGGTACAAATATCAGTGAAGCATTGAAACAAACTTTAATTTCAGTTAAGGACAGGAAACCAATTCCTTAAGCAACTACTCAGTTAGATATGGGAATTTAATTCCATATGACAGTTAACATATGAAGTCTACACATTAGCCCCAAGCCATTCGAACTCCTATCACCCCAAATTCCTATGTTCATCAACATAAAATATGCATAAATTACAAAGTAGGTGAATACTTAGAATAGGCATGTTTATGTATGTTTGGACAGTGTGTCTCAGGAATTGAATTTCAGAGTCCAGTGTGTGTCAGTCCCTGTGACAGGAATGTGTAGAGCTAATACAAACAATATGTGTACATAGGATTTCCAGATTTGTGTGTGACAAGTAACTAGAGGATCAACCCCCGGTTTCAGTTTTCTGGCTCAGTTCAATGCAATGAACCAATCTACATTTCCTTAACAACCAAAACTCAGTTAACATTATTTACATGATTTAAAATCTCAGGTTTTCAGTTCATGATTATTCAAACTTTAAAACCTCATTTCATATATCAAAACACAACCAAAAGACCCACAAATTGAACCATAGATAGATTACAAGTAGGAGGTCCATATCAGGGACTTAAACCAACTATTAACAACATTTAAACTAGGTGAAATGATTGCAAAAGTCTAATTTGTAAACTAAAAGAAAAACTGGGAATGGCATGTATCAGGATTTGGGGGATTTAGAAAATCTGATAAATAAAACAAACAAAAATTAGCTTCCAAAGGTTGGTAATGGTAAACACACATGTACACGTGTCATAGGATCCAATTCGTGTCCACCATAGTGTGACATGACGTGTCCAATTCATAGAAATCCAAAATGAGCACAACACAGACACTGAAATCGAGTGCAGCCTCGTGCACGAGTGCACGCGTGTCGTGCACTCGAGTGTGGGCATATCGCATCTCGTGCACACACCTATATATTCGCCAGGTGTCAGGCTCCGTGTCCAATACCCTGAATCCCCGTGTCGAGTCGCACAGGCGTGTCTAGGACAGCGTATCAGTGCACGAAAATCTGCTGAACGAAACAGTGTAAAATCAATGCACAACCTCGTGCGTGTCCGATACGACATGCGAGTGTCTCAAACTTCGAGGACCTCATGTCAGTGTCTGCCCCTATGGCTGTGTCAAATCTTAGGTGTCCACGTATCATGTCCGTGTCGCAATCGCACCCGAGCACCAGGACATGAACAGTACCCGTATACGCGCGCACGACAGCGTGTTCGTGTGTCCGTGTAGACTCGACACGACACTAAAACTATACAAAGACACAGAAAACACACAAGCGAGATCAAACCCTAATTTTCTATTCAATTACAATCCTAAAATCAGGTCGAAATGTCCTTTGGGACATTTCATCAAACACCTAGGTCTATAGGCTGATACGTGTCCATTTAGGACACGAAATGGGCACAAAACCTAGGTCTAGACATACCTACAGGACCAGGACACTTAGGGCTAGGTCTACATGCAAAGAAACTAGAATTTTAATGGTGTTTACATTGATTTACCTATTGGTGTCGAAATACAAGAAAAGCCTCAAATGGGGGATTCCTTTTGCTAGCAAACTTCTCCAAATTGCCCCAAGCCTGAGAATATTCTCCAAGAACAGCAAGAGGGAGACAATTAGAATCTAATGCAAGTGGTTTGAGCCAAAAAGGAGTTAAAATGGGAAAGTTATGGATTGGGGAAGATGGCTATACCTCTTTCTTCAAAGCTTGAGAGAAAAATAATAAAAGAGGCAAGAACAAGTGGAAGAGACATTAAATAGGGTGGGAAACCCTAGGTTGGCTGCCATAGGCTGATTAGGGTTAGGGTTTGGCTACATGGTGTGGGCCTATGGGCTTTAAGGCTAGTTATTGATTTAAGGTTTAATCACAAGTCATGGCTTATGACTTAAATCTAACTTAAGTCAAATAACCATACCATGGGTCAACTCTAGTCTAACTAGGGTTACATGACCTAACCAAGTCCAAACAAAACTAGGGTTAGCTTCTAGGTTAGCCTACCAAGGTCATTGCTAGTCAAAGTCAACCTAGTCAACCCTCATTCAAACAATTCCAAAATAATTTCTAAAAATTCTCATAAATTCAAATAAATTATAATAAATCCAAATAACCCTAAAAATGTCAAAAATACCCTAATCACATGGCTAGGCTCTAGGGTAGGTAGTCTTTACTATTCACTAGTAAAACACCAAAAATCCCAAGTCATGAATTTAAATAGTTTAAAAATAATTAAAAATCATTAAAAATTATAATATGAAATAAATATCATTAAATAATAATTATAATTACAAAATTTCAAAATTACCCTCTTCTGAAAAACTGGGTGTTACACCTACTCATACGTGAAGTAACGTGTAGGCAACTCTAGAGGGGGTGAATAGAGTTTGTGTCTATAATGACCAATTAAAAATAACTCTATGCAAAGTCCAGAAAGCAACTATATAATCAGAGAGTAATAATGCGGAAAGTAAGAGAGTTTAGAAGAGCAAATGTAAACACTCTTGCACAGAACTTCTAGCTGAATCGCACAGAGCACCTTGGGGCTTAGAAAGTTTTATGGCTAGGAGATTTGGAAGAGTAGGGCTTAGAGCATATAAGGCTTTAGAAGATAGAAAGCTTGAAAGTGAGAGAAGATTTAAAATGAAAGAAATGAAGCTCTATTTATACTAGTCAGGGGAGGCAGAGTTCGGCCAGAATTCTGTTCTAAATATTCAAAAATTTGAACGTTGGACAGCTCGTAGCAAGGTGTTCCTAAAAAATTAGATTACTAATTTTAAGGAGGCAGAGTTCGACCTGAGTTCTGCCTTAGGCAGAGTTCGGCTCGAATTCTGTCTACCTCAGACCAGAAGTCCTATATGGATAAGGGTGGTTTGGTTTGGTTCAGGAATTGGTTTGTTTTGTATGGTGGAGCTTGAAAAGATATGTCTAGGGTTTGAGATGACTCAGTGCGACTCAACGTACATTTTTCTAGACTCAATAAATTAAAAAATTACAGACTGAGAACAAAAATATTTGTAATATAACAGCTTGTAGACGACGTATGTCTTGAACTTGATGCATTATATTTGATCATAGATAATATTCTGTCTTGAAATTGATGTGTCATATTGGATCATATCAGATATCAGTTTGTTAATTATCTAAATCGGGTTGACTGTGATCTAGTTTGGGTCAACAATACGCACCAAAGTTGTCTTCAATTTGCATTCATATAGCGATTAGGTTCAGTTTGTATTATGGCATGGGATAGTGTCTTATCTCGAAATGGTGTACCACTCCTTGTCCTTGTTTGGTTGTAGGGATGGTTCGTTGTTTCGGTGGTAGCATATTAGACCTCGTTATGACCCGAGCTATTTTTTTTTTTATATTTATTCAGTTTACATTAGCATATCTTTTTCGTATCTTATTATGTCCCTCTGAGGACCTGTGATCTCTCCAGTTATTGGCTGCGTAGTTAGTATAGTGTAGTTGAACATGTGTTGATTGCTGCATCAAGATTTCAGGTATATGGTTGGTATTTTCATTTCATTCTTTCTATCTTGTCGTCATTGATTTACTCCGCTATTTTAGCCTATTATTTGCAAGCTTATATTTTTCTCGAGCTTGTTTGAAGATGTATATTACTCGTGGCCAACTTTAATGTATTATGTTCATTCTTGGTTTTCGTTCATTATTGTAGATTGAGACATAGATTAGCTAGCATATGTTACTATACTAGATAGTGTAGTACGTCTAGCATAAATCTATTAAATTAGAAACTTATTCTAGTTCGTATGTTGGCATGTTCGTGTTTCAGTTCCGCTGTATTTTTGGACAGGGGCATGACAAAATTACATTTACTTTGGACAGTTTCGTGGAGCAAACTTCATGGATTTATTTCTCTCTCGTCGAATCTTCATTTTTACTAACCACCAACTCCACTGTATAGCAGGTATAACCACCTTCGTGACATAAAAATTTCAGTTCAATAGGATATCGTTTGGTGTTTGAAATCGACGCCAAACGTTGTTGTTCAAAATTATAATTTCCAACATATAAAATTATGATTTTGAACTTGGGACATCGGATTCTAAATCTAACACCACCATTGGACTCGTGGCATTGTTCTGGCGAAGATTGACATATAATTGGCCAAATTTGGACAACCTTTGTCATGGAGTAATTTTCGGTGCAAAGTGGGTCCAATAGCGGACGCGATTTTGAGCCAAAATTATCGTTTTGCCCCTGTGTCCAGAATTGGACTTATGGGTAGCTAATCTTAGCTATTTCTTATATTCTGGGACTGACGACGATGTATGTTTTAGCATCCGAAGTTGTTTGCAAAAGATTCACTTTTGATGTTTCTGTTGATTTGACGGTGTTGTCGCGAGATGTCGTCTAGTCACCGTGCAACCTCCAGGCAAGTACACCTTGTCGAACTTTACTGTATTTACATGCATTTTTATATTGTTGTTACTTATATGACTTACTTGATCACATACTTCCTCTGATTTATCTTATTATTCTTTCTCGTTATCACTGTTATTTTCTCGTTATATGTGTACGTAGTTGTTCCTATTTCCTACCTTTACTTGTTACAATTATCTTTTGTGCACATGCATCTTATGATTTATCATTATATATTCTTAAGCCAGGTTCCTTTGACATGATTGACCTGGACTTGACTTGTTGACTTGACCTGACTTGTTTGACCAGTAGTTCTAGGTGAGTACCTTGTTATAGACGATGACTATACTTGACCACTCTCTATTGTGATCCCCCACCGAGCTGTGATAGAGACTTACTATAGGTTATAAGCTCCCACCAAGCTGTGATCTATAGGGCTGTTAGCTTCCACTAACTTGTGGTTTTACCTCGATATACATGTCATCACGTTTATCAATACGATTCTCGACGACATGTCCTTTTTATGTTTTCATTCTTGTACTATACTTTCTTCAATCTTTACTTTCTTGTACTATTTTACATCCTTCCTTGCATGCTATTACTGTCAAAGTAGGCTTGTATATTATGTGTCTTGCTAGTCCTCTGAGGACCTGGTGATCTCTCTAGGTAGTTAGTCATGCAGTGATTGTAAAATCCCTAAATTTCTACTAATTTTTTATTAAATTTGGTACTGATTTAAAAATTTTGTATTGTACGTCGCGCAGTCGTATTGTACGTCGCGCACGAAATTTTATTTTTCGAAATTGCTCGACGAGTGTGAATATGTGCGAGCGTACATATTTTAGAAAAACATTTTGTTCTATATTTTTTATAGTTTCAAATAATAGATATAATAATTAGTTTTGCTATCATTTCTAAGCTTGTTATTTACGTCATTTCTAAAATTTATTAATAATAAATAATATTTTTGTATACTAGAAAAGCATAATTATGTAAAGAATATTTGTGCATACATATATTTCGTAATTATTTAATAGTTATTTATAAATAAATAATGTAATTTTTGAAATTATTATTATAGTATTTTTTTGGAAAATATATTTTGACATTATTGTGGCGATTTAAATCTTGATTTGAATTTATGGATTTATTTAAATAGTTAACTATTTGAAATTTAATTTATCCCGTTGGTTTTAAACTAAAAATTTAATTAGATTTAAATTGGATTTGTATTTGTATTTGGATTTTATTGATTTAAATTAAATTACGAATTATTTATTTTTGGGTTTAAACTAATCCTAATCCTTATCTTAATGGAAATTCCCACATCCTATAAATAGGCAGGTACTTCTCCATAAACTTTTATCATCCACAAATTCTTTAAACACAATCTAGCCACCACCATTGCAACCATTAATCGTGTCGTACACCGTGTCCGTGTCTACCCAAATTCTTCCACTATTTTTCATTTACAATTACATTCACCCTCGTTGTGTCTGACACAACGGACACGATAATAATCCCTTTTCTGTGTCATGCAGGACACAATTTTTCCAATTTCTTTTCTGTCTTCGCATTGCATAGGACACGACATGCCAACATCAATCCCTAATCCTAATCCAAACCCAAACCCTAACCCTAAATCCTAATTTGGCGAGTCAGCCGCCAACCGTCGGGATTCCTCCAAGCTCTTCCATGACCGTCATCCGTCTTCGGTAACAAACATCCCCAGCACCCACACTGCCGAGCCCGACCAACACCCTTCCAGCCACTGCGTGGCCACCGCCACCAATCCCTCACAGTACCCAGAACCTTGCTTAGCTATCATCATCGTCTTCATCATCTCCACCACCTACTTCCCCAGCACCATCACCATGACCGCAACCAACCTCACCGCCGTGTTCGACTGCAACACCCAAACCAAACTCCACCGCTGTCGAAACCCTCTCCGACCAACCCAATCACAGCCCATCCGTCGTTATCCCGACCACGACCACCAACAGCAAAAAAAGAAAAATAAATCTCCGTCACCACCTTGGCTTACCTCCACCAGAGTCGCGCCCGGCCGCCGCTCCGAAGAAGCAGTCGCCACCGCCGTCTCCCTCTGGTGCGCGACCGCCGTTGATCCCCGACCAACCGGACCGCCCTCCGCGCGCCGGAGACAGCTCTTCCTCTGCCGCGCGTAGATCCAGATCCGTACCACCAAACCCTCCGACGAAACCCCATATATCCCCTCCGCCTATTCCTCCGTCGGTGCCGGACCCCCGACTCGCTGCGAGCGGCGCCATGCTTCGACACCAGCGCTGGAAGCCGCCGCCCCTTCCTCGGGTGGCCGTGCCGCCCGCCATGCCGTATCTGCACCCTCGTCACAGCACGCGACCGCGACCGCCACTCTCGGTCGGCAGCTCCGCCGGAAACCCCATCGCGTGCTACCCTGACTCCAGCCGCCGCTTCGTCGAACCGCCCTCCGCAGTGCTGTGAGCACCACCGGCGCAGCCCCGACGCCGATCTTCCGTTTTCCGAGTCTTCCGCCGCCCCTTCCTCTCTCTTCTTCACTCTCACTTCTCTCTCTCGGTGGCTCTCTAAACTCTCTCTCTCTCTCTCTCTCTCTCTCTCTCTGCTCCTCCTCTCTCTTCCTCTCTTTAAACCTCATGTCTTTCTAAAAAAAATTTCTTTTCTACTTGGAGAGTGGTCTCCTCGAAAGAGGAGGACCACAGCCCCTTTTTTCTTTCTTTTCTTTATTTTATTTTATTTTTTTTGTTAATAATAATTATTATTAAGGTTATTATTATTATTATTATCATCATTATTATTATATTATACTATCTTCGTATTCTGTAAATTATATATACAATGGTATTACTCATAATAATTATTATTATTATCATTATTTCTTGATTTCTTGGTTTTCTTCCAATATATTCAGCTGATGATATTTATTGATAATTTATTATTAAAAATACTATTATTGTTCTAGTATCTTCATTTATGATTATTCTTGTTGATACTATTAAAATTAGTAATTGCTAATATTATTATTTTAGTATTTTTGTAAAAATATTATTTTTTACTATTTTTAAAGGTAGATTTTACCAAAATATTACTTTGACAAAATCTATTTTATCTATTGTTTTCTTTTTAGATTTTATAAGATATATTGGTCAATAAAAGTAGTCACCAAGTATACTATAAATTTCTAATTTATAAATTTTGGCTAATAGAAATATGTAGTTCCTACTAAAACTTTATTTTGACAAAATTTAGGGTTTTGGCCTAAAAACTATTTTTGTACTCAAGTATGTAGTATATAAAATATTTTGGTAACGAATTACAGTTTTAAGTAATATAAATATTTATCTAAATATCTTTTGATTATCCTCCTGTTCGTGACAACAAATTTCGTTATTCCTATTCCTTCGCATGTCCGAGACTACCTCATATCAACCCTAACCAATTTGACCATCCTGGACCCAATGGAACAACCTGTACCATCATTGGAGGCTGTTTGGCGTAGTTATAACACCAAAGTCGCAGTTCGTGCCACCTTGATCATTGCAGCACACCAGGCGTCCTATCTGGCAAAACACCTTGCCATTTGCTGCTTATTTATTTTAGCTCATATTTCATGCATTATTTATTTTCTTTATGCAAAATAAACTGTGATACATGGCATAACCTGTTAGAACTTACTGTTCATTTATATTCCTGGTATATATTATTTTTCTTACACATTCAACCTAGATTTAAGGGACCACCTTTGTGTGTTGCATTCATTGGCCTTGACACGTTGTAACACGAAGTTGTGTGTCGCATGTAGAACACGAACGTGCGTGATTGGCTGGCCACCAGTACGTATAAGCCGTGCGATAGGAATAACCGCTAATAGAGGTTGCATGCTAGTTTGACTTAGCGGTTATAGAGGTTTACTGTTATGGATACAACATAGTAGGCATTGGACGGGGAGGACAATTCCTTAGCGTATGGGCTTCAATGCACTTTCCCTTGTGACCCGGATTCTCCGCTGGAGATACGGGGCTGATGACCCATGATTACTGATGGCCACTGACGTTCTGCGGAACGTCATGCTCTTATTGATGGGGCCTCTGGTGCCCCAATGGAGGACCATGCCGATTCTATTTAGCCAGGACCCATGCGTAGGAAGGATTGTTCTTAACTACATCTCACTTAGAATGGTTAGGCACCTTTATCCGTTAGGTACAAGTACTTTTGGTTTGGGTACTTATATCTGACCGTGGCTTGGAACAATAATTTGTCGCAGATTAGTTCGTCACATCTTGTCCTTGTTTGGTTGTTGGTGTGACTTACTACTTCGATGAGAAAGTATTGAACCTTGTTGGGGTCCGGATACCATATTGGATTCATGGCATGGAAAGATACGTCACCGTGAATTAGTTTACCATCTCCTGTCCTTGTTTGGTTGGGGGGATGGTACGCTCGTTCAATAAGTGCGTATTAGACCATGTTATAATTCAATTGACTTATTTATTTGAGCAATATTTATTCAGTTTATATGGCATGATATTATGTGTCTTGTTACGTCCCTCTGAGGACCTGGTAATCTCTCCAGGTGTGTGCTCTTATCTTTCGCAGGTGCTTTAGCTCTAGCCGTGACCATCTCCATTTCTTCGAGGATGATTGCGCTTGGATCGTCTTCGCATCGCTCGCCAAAATCTTTCTTTGTTATGTATTTTTTTTCATAGTTGGTATTAGATTTGTCTTTGCCCAACTACATGTACCAAATGACAATTTCATAGTTGATTATATGATATCTTCTATTTTTTTATTTTGTGTGGATGAGATTAGTTATGGTTCTACTGCATTTTACAGCTTATGTATTCATATGAGGTTTCCATATATTGGAGTATACATCGTATGAATACAGCTGGCATGTCTACGTTCCTAGTCCTACGTATTTTGGGACTGGGGTGTTACAGTTATGGTCCGCAGATCATGGAGATATGGCTCTATTCGACTCAGGTATTTTATCATGCTTTTATATTGTATCTATTATTTATAATCTGTTTGTAGCTTAGTTTTATAGACCCATGTCATTCTTCGGGTCTAATCGAACATATATGTTATTGGGCTGTAGACCACGACATATACAGTTCATTCTTGATATTTATTCATCATGTGGATTGAGATAGATATTCGGTGATTTGATTGATTGATCTAGAAAACCAATATAGCTTATACATACTCGAGCTGGGCTGGAGTCCTCTCGATACATAGCTAGCATGTACACGTTCTCCTAGTCCTACGTATTTTGGGACTAGGGCGTTACAGTTCGGCTGAATCATTATCTTTCTAACCGGTAGTTCAACAGTTCAGGGCGCCAGCACCGGTTCAGCAGCAACAGGCTCAGAGGCCATTACCGACGCAGTTCTAGCAACAGAGGCCTCAGCAGTATGCTCAGGCTCATGCTCAGTTTCAAAGGCAGAGAGGCCAGCAGCAGAGGGTTCCAGCGCCTAGAGGTCTGGGTCAGGCTTTCACGCATTCCATCGAGAAGGCGCTTACAGTAGGGGAGGTGGTCGCGGGTACCATTCTCGTTCACTCTCATTCAGTTTTAGCTTTATTTGATTCTGGTGCTTCGCATTCGTTTATATCTGTACTATTTACGACACGAGTTAGATTGGAGCCCGAGTCACTACCTGTAAGGTTGAATATACTTACTGGTAACGGTCTCGTGGGAGTAGATCGAGTTTATGCCTCATGTCATGTCATAGTGTACGAGAGGGAGTTTTTCGCGAGTCTGATAGAGTTTCCTATAGGCGATTATAATGTCGTCCTAAGTATAGATTGGTTGAGTGCTCGACATGCTATAATAGATTGCCATGTTGGCAAGGTTATCTTTCGTGTTCCGGGTTAGGAGGAGTTCTCATTCTCTAGAGGTGAGGTGGAGTCGTCACCGTTTGTGATATGGATGACAGTAGTTGAGGAGGTACAGTTGCCAAGAATAGTTTATGAGTTTTTTGATGCATTTTTCGAGGAGCTTCCGGGTATGCCTTCAGTTCGAGAGATTGAGTACTACATTGATTTGATTCCGGAAGCAGAGCCAGTATCAGTGAGAGTCTACAGGGTGTATCCTTCAGAGTTGTTGGTGATGTATTAGTCCATAGAGGAGCTTAGGACTAAAGGATTCATTCCTCCCCAGGGGAGATCTGGCCCTTCTTGTAAAGAAGAAGGATGGTTCATCGCGTATGGTCATTGACTATCGTCAGCTTAACGTAGTGACCGTGAAGAACAAGTGTCCTTTATCCATGATTGATGACTTGTTTAATCAGCTCAGTGGAGCAGCTGTCTTTTCGAAGATCGATTTACGGTCTGGGTACCATCAGATCAGAGCCAAAGAGCAGGATACCCAAGACGGCATTTAGATATCGTTAGGGCCGTTGGGAGTTTTCTGTTATGCCTTTTGGTGCGACCAATGCACCAGCAATTTTTATGGATCTCATGAATTGCATCTTTATGTCCCACTTAGACTAGTTTGTGACAGTGTTCATTAATAATATCTTGGTGTATGGTCCCATTCAGACCACTTAGACCATGCAATAATTCCTAGTCAACATGCATAACAAAACTTAACCATGGCTAAGGCAATTTATATAAACAACAAATATTGTTTTAAAATATATAAAAAAATCAAAAATTAGTATTCAAGACAAAATAAATAAAAAATACTTTAAAATATGGGGTTTTACAAAAACCCTTCTCCTTCTCTACCCAAACAGAACAACAGCCACCCCTTTCCTTCTCCTCTATAAACCCTAGCTCTTCAAAGCCTAGCCCTAGATTTCTTCCAATTCTTAGGGCTTCAACCCTCTAAACTTTGGATCTAGAAGTTTTGTAAGGATCTTTTCTATCTACATCATTTTCTTGAGGTATAATCTCTCAACTTCTCTCAATTTTCTATGGCACTAAAGTTATTTTCCAAGAAAAAGAGACGAGTTGATGAGGCTTCCTCATCTAACCCTCCTCAAGATCTAATATCCAATTTATTTAGCCCTTCGAAACCCGATGTCATGTCCCATAACCAGAATACTGGAGAGCGAGGGCAGACATAGCCAGCTATGTATATAGAAGTGCAGACCACCTCGCTATACGGTCACGGCTGTCTAGATACATGAGGGTTTAACTACAAGCCAACAGTCTCTTAAGGTCATGAATAAGCCTAGTGTCTCAATCACAAGCAAGTAAGTAAATGTTACAAGATGTAAGATCACCAAATATACAATAGTAAGGCGTCCCAAACATTACATATTCAGCTGATCATGAAGCTAGTCGTTACAAAACGTGAGGACTAGCAAGAGTTTAGTCATACATGATCAACCCTAGGATTTGTCAATCATGTTACAGCCCGTAGGCAGACAGTAAGTGAAGGTGCAATCGAGCTAAACAGGTGCTCGTCGGCTAAACGCCTTAAAAGAATATTTTTCCAATAAAGTGGGAGAGCCAAAAATTGATGGAACTGGGGATTCCCAGGACCCTTCCTTTGGTGTGCGTATTGATCGATAGAAAGTTAAACAGATCTAATACGTGTTCTAACCCTTCATAGACGGAAACTAGGGTTCACGAATTATACCTGCGGCGGAAAGAAGATAAGTAATTCCTGGCATTCTCGAGCGGACGACCCCAAGATCTTCTGCACGTATTCCTTCCTCGAGTTGGACGTCGTGTGGGCGACGATCTCCCAACTTTTTCTTCTCCTTGGCAGCACTCTCTTTCTCTCCTTACGTGAATCACGAATTTAGAGAAAATTTTAGATTTCTGATCAGTAATCTGGCGGCCAGAGAATAGAGGATATATATAGGCTACGGCAGGGACCATGAGAAAAAATTAGGGTTAGGCCTCCTAACGGATCTGGATATCCCGTGTTCAGCCCGAACACACAATCCAGGCCCATTAACAATAGCTCGGTCCACTAATGAGCTATTGTTGCACTACCTCCCTAATCCCAAATTATGTTTGTGGGCTCCTTTTATTATATGCTCGTTTGGCTCCCCATGTTAAGATATCGTATGTCCGTCGATCAAATTAAGTTACTGACAACTATATTGATTCGACATCTTTTATCCTTAAGTAGTACCGCTCAATTTTATTTGTCATGTCGGATATAATCCACCTGCAGGGTTTACATGACAATCCTTATGAGCTCCTTAAGAGGACATCATCAACCCGATGTATCGGGACATGGATTCCATTTATAATCAACAGCCCATCATACATACAATGTTATTACCCAATTCATAGAGGTTGTTGATCCATAATGACTCTCACTCTTTTATGAGTCAAAGTAATGCACATTGCATATACATGTCCGCTATTATATCCGGATTAAGAGTACAAGCATCCATAATAACAGAGGTGTTTGTTCTCTTATGTAGTCAGTACAAAGAGAACAACCTCAAGTGGTTCTGTTCAATACACACAAAGTGTACTAGTGTAAACCTATAGTCAAGATAGACTAATACCAGATTACACTACAACCTTTCCAATAGATTGTCCAAGTCCATCTAGGTTGTGAACTATTTATATACTCCATAGGAAACTGATAATATGATCTTTTGTGTGACACCACACACCATATTATCTACAATATAGAATATCAGACATTTGCATTAACACTTGCAACAAATACAATATGCAAACATTTGCCCATATGATTCTCATTCAAAATTTAAGGAAATAAGATTACTACAAAAGTGATGCTTTTAGTATATAACCCTAACACCAAAAATAACCCACTCGTTGCCCTGGTTACGCCTGGTGGTCACCATCGGGCTGGAAAGTCGGTAGATCATCTGGAGCTGCTCCGAAATCTGGCCATACAAAACCAGCTGGGTCAGACCCCAGAAAGAGCAAGTGCCATAAAGGAAGTTTCACTTAGGAACTAAAACCAGCAATTAGCACAGAAGATAATAATAATATAGTAAACTAGAGAAATATAACATCACGAGGATATACGGTAAGATAACCATGGAACCATTCAGATAACCAGGTTACAACCCTTAAACCAAACAAGGACCGGGATTGTAACCCTTCATCTGAACCGAACTTGGTTTCTCCCATTTATCAGCAAGATAATAGAAGAAAATCAGAACATGTAACAATCTTATACAGGATCAAGTCAAGACTAGACTGATTATTCCCCATTCAACAATCACGGCCAAGCAATAAGTACGGCTTGATACTTTAACTAGCTAGGGTTATCACAGGCCTAGTTACTAGCAAGATGCAGTGAGATTATTCCACAGCTACAAGCCCTGCAGACCATCCAGGTTACCCAGGTCAAAAATTAGGGGTTGAATTCATGTGGGTACATCGTCCAGGAAACGCATGTACCCTTAAGTAGCTTGAAGGGTGCAACACATGACAGTGTGCTGGAAATGTACCCTACTCGACGGCAGGCTACAGATCCCAAGCGCGCCCAGGTAACGGGATTGCCTGTAGCTGGAAGATCTCTTTATGACTAATGTATTAATCTAGTTATTAGCCTTAGTCCATTTCAATAGGTACTCCTGACTGTGGTACTCAGGAGTCCCATCCTAGACATGATGCAAGACAGGACTGGATTATCTGTACAAGCACAATCGCCCACGGTGTCCAGGTTATTTATACAGGTCATGTCATGTCAGGTAGCCGTCGCAACAGCTTATCAAGATATGCCAGGTTATCATGTCAAGTTTTACTTGTCAGGAGTGCGCCACGACGGGCCACTATCAGGTCATGTTACGTATCAAGAATGCCCCATTGCGGGTCACTGCCGTGTTCATGGTACATGTGCAGGACATCATAGTGTAAGCATTCAACCAGGAGACCCAAGTTATGCTGAGGTTACAAGACATGAGTTATCATAAAAATCAAATAATAATAATTTAATCATAGAATACAAGTCTATAGAAAAGCCATGCGGCTCAGGCATATGCGGCCAAGGAAGGAATCTATACGGGAGCAGCTCATGCGGCTGAGGACGGGAGCAGCTCATGCGGTTTAGGACTAGAAGGAGGCGCATGAGGCTCAGTTGGAAGACCATGTGGCTAGGTTCGGTCAAGGGCGCATGTGGTCAGGAGGAAGTAGGTGCCATGCGGCTCGCGGGGGAGGAGTTCTCTTGCGGCTGGAACGGACCTAGGCTCATGCGGCTCGCAGAGCAAAGATCCATGTGGCTCGGTTTACAACGGTCTCATGCGGCTCAACTGAGTGGAGCCCCATACGGCTGGGTCAATGTGGTTACTCATGCGGCTGCGAGTGACGGGTGTATATACGGTTCAGGAAGAAGGGCCCTCATGCGGCTGGCGAGAATGGGTGCATATGCGGCTGACGGGGGAAAGTCCATGCGGCTAGGAATACAAGGGTCTCATGCGGCTGAGAGCGACTTGCCGCATGAATGTTCATGCGATCAAGTACTGCCATGCGGCCAGAGAACTGTTCTTCTTCTCCAAATTTCCGAGAAGAAGAACACCATGAACCCATGCTTCCAAGCTCCATAAAACCTTCATCAAGAGTCCAAATCCGAACTTCCATAGGTCAAAATGGGGCAGAACAAAATTCTCTAAAATATGGAACCATCAAAACTTAGAAATAACAAGATTAAGTAGATCAAAACCCAAGAAATCCAAAAATAAGATAAACTTAGATCTATAAGAATCTGGCCATGGAAAGTAAAAATGCCAAGTACTAAAGTATGTTAGAATGCTGTAAAGAAGAGAATGGAATAATAAAATTAGAGTTCCTCCATGAAGCAAGTTGCACTTGCCTAGACCTCTTTTTCTCTGGTAGGTGAAGAAGTTATGGAGGAGAACAAGAAGAGTAATGAGGAAAGAGAAAGGAAAATGGGTTAATAAATACTAATGGTGGTGGTAGGTAGGGGTTCACCTTTGGTTCATGATGAACCAAAGCAAAACGAATCCAAGCCGAACCAACCCAAAGATAAACCAAGCCATGAAGAAAAGATAAGCAAGGAATCATGCAATACAAGATAAAATACGTACACGTATTCTAAAAATACGTAATACGAACCACAGACATTACAACTCTACCTACCTTAAAAGAATTTTGTCCTCGAAATTTAATTAAGAGGCTAGAGAGACGAGGACAAGCTATATTAATCACATGCAAGCTATAACTAGGCAGGCAATCACTCATTCAAGCAAGGAATCGAAGGCATGAGGCATAAGAAAGACATTATACCTCACGAGTCAAACAAGTCGGGATATCGTGATCCGATATCATCCTCACGCTCCCACGTTGACTCACCCAAGGAGTGATAACCCCAAGAAACTCGGACTAACTTGATAGTCTTGTTCTTGAGTATCTTCTCTCTCCGGTCCAATATAGACACGGGCCTCTCCTCATACGAAAGGTTGGTACCAACAACCAATTCCGAATAATTTAGGATGTGGCTCGGGTCCAGGATATACCGTCGTAGTTGGGATACATGGAATACGTCATGCACCTCGCTTAGCGATGGCGGAAGAGCGAGGCGATAGGACACATCTCCTACTCGCTCAAGAATATCGAACGGCCCTATATACCTAGGACTAAGCTTTCCCCGTGTGCCGAAACGAATGATGCCACAGTTAGGCAAAATCCTCAGGAATACATGGTCGCCGACAGAAAACTCGAGAGGGCGCCAATGGGAATCGGTCCAATGGTGCTGGTGATCTTGGGCAACTCGAAGATGATCCCGGACTCTTCTGACCACTTCAACTATCTGGGCAATCATTTCTGGACCGAGCATATGCCTCTCTCCGACATCGTCCCATGCTAGCGGGGATCGACACTTCCTACCATTCAGTGCCTCGAATGGTGCCATCTGGATACTAGCTTGGAAACTATTTTTGTACGAGAACTCCATCAGATGCAGGTGATCTTCCCATGAACCATCGAAGTCAAGTGTACAGGACCGTAACATACCTTCAAGAGTCTGGATCGTGCGCTCCGACTGACCATCTGTCTGCGAATGATATGCTGAACTAAACTGGAGGTGAGTTCCCAAACTCTCTTGCAAGCTACGCCAAAAGTGCGACATGAATCTTGAATCTTGGTCCGAGGTGATACTGACTGGCACTCCGTGCAACCTGACAATCTACCTGAGGTACATCTCTGCTAACTGAGCTGTCGACTGACCGACTCTGAACGGGAGGAAGTGAGCTACCTTCGTGAGCCTGTCAACTATAACCCAAATAGCATCTCGACCAGCTGGGGACCTAGGTAATCCAGTCATAAAATCCATGGTCACATGTTTCCACTTCCATTCTAGAATCGGCAAGGGCTGAAGAAGTCCAACGGGCCTCTGATGTTCAGCCTTAACTTGTTGGCAGACTAAACAACGAGAGACAAACCGGGCTATCTCCCTCTTTATGCCATTCCACCAAAAGTGCTGTCGGATATCACGGTACATCTTCATACCGCCCGGATGAATGGAATACTGAGAACTGTGAGCCTCTACCATGATTTGTTGTCTGATATCACCACTGGGTACACAAAGATGCTTACCATGCCTAAGTGTACAGTCTTCATGAATACACAACTCTGGTCGTCGTCCTGTCTCACACTCTGCTCTAAGTCGCTGAAGCTTGGAATCTGCTGACTGCGCCATCTGGATCCTCTCGACTATGGTTGACTGAACTTGCATACTGGCCAGCAATGCCATGCTGGAAGGAAGAACAACTTCAATACCCATCTTCTGAAGATCTGCTAACAGCTCTAGTTGCGCTGTTAGGAAATAAACTCTGGCTCTCATGCTCAATGCATCTGCAACGACGTTGGCCTTCCCGGGATGATACTGCAAGTTGACATCATAATTCACAAGAAGCTCCAGCCACCTCCTCTGACGCATGTTAAGATCCTTCTGGGTGAAAACATACTTCAGGCTCTTGTGGTCGGTGAAAATCACCACCCTATCTCCGTACAAGTAGTGCCTCCACAACTTAAGTGCAAACACTACTGCTGCCAGCTCCAAGTCATGGGTTGGGTAATTCCTCTTATGATCACAAAGTTGTCATGACGCATAAGCTATTACCTTCCCATGCTGCATCAGAACACATCCCAAGCCTCTGCCTGAAGCATCACAATATACTGAGAATCCTCCAGTTCCATCTGGAAGTGTGAGAATGGGAGCCGTCATCAAGCCTCGCTTCAACTTCTCAAAAGAATCCTAAAATTCTGTTGTCCAAGCAAACTGCACATCCTTGTGGGTTAACTGGGTCAGGGGCGCTAAAATCCGAGCAAAGTTCGAAGCAAATCGCCGGTAGTAGCCGGCCAAACCAAGAAAACTACGAACTTCTGCAACTGTGCTGGGCACTGGCCATGTCTCAATGGCCACGATCTTTTGGGGATCCACTTCTACTCCTCCTCTGGTGATGATATGAACCAAGTATAAAATGCGATCGAGCCAGAACTCGTATTTACTGAACTTGGCATACAACTGGTGCTCACGAAGAATTTGAAGAACCACACGGAGATGCTGCTCATGCTCCGCTTTACTCCTGCTATAGACCAGGATATCATCCAGAAATACAATCATGAACTGATCCAAATAAGGCATGAAAATACGATTCATGAGATCCATGAATACAGCCGGCACATTGGTCGCTCCAAATGGCATCACTAGGAACTCCCAATACCCATACATAGACCTGAAAGCTGTCTTCAGGATGTCCTGCTCTCTGACTCTAATCTGATGATATCCTGACCGTAAGTCGATCTTCGAGAATACTGCCGCCCCTTTGAGCTGATCAAACAAGTCATCTATCATCGGAAGAGGGTATCTGTTCTTGATTGTCACTAAGTTCAAGGTACGATAATCAACAAATAATCTGGACGTACCATCCTTCTTTTTTATAAAAAGCATCGGGGCTCCCCAAGGCGATCCACTAGCACGAATGAATCCCTTGGTTCGAAGTTCTTCAATCATCTTGTACAAGATCTCCAATTCTGACGACGCCATCCTGTAGACCCTCTCCGATACTAGGACTATCCCAGGAATCAAGTCTATAGTGAACTCGATCTCCCGCTCTAGCGGCATACCCGGAAGCCCTTCTGAAAAACATCTGAAAACTCTTCGACTATCCGAGGCAACTGCACTGCTGCTACTGCCATCCGCAATACTGGAGGAGAAGGCTCAACTTCCCCCCAGGAAAAGAAAAACTCTGGCTCGCCTGGAATGCTAAAAATAATCCTACCAATATGGCAGTCTATTCTAGCATACTGGTTCCTCAACCAATCCATCCCTAAGACCACATCATAATCGACCATCGAAAATTCTATCAATCTAGCGGAAAATTCTCTACCGCTAACTACGATCTGACACGAGGAAAACACTCTATCTACTCCCATAAGTCCGTTACCAGTAAGTATATTGAGCCTTACTGATAATGACTCGGGCTCCAATCTAACCTGTGTCACGAATCGTGCAGACATAAATGAATACGATGCACCAGAATCAAATAAAGCTGAAGCTGGAAAGGAGTTGACGAGAATAGTACCTGCCACTACCTCTTCTGGTGCCAATCCTTCCTCTGCGGTCATCACCATAGCCTGACCATGCCCTCGGGGTGCTGGTCCCCTCTGCTGAAATCTTTGTTGCCTATTCTGACTCAAGGCTTGGGCTTGAGCATGCTGCTGGGGGTGTTATTGCTGGAACGCCTGGGACTGAGGCGGTAAGGGCCTCGGCAATAGATACTGCTACTGGACTGGTGCTGGTCCTCTCACCGAAGAGCTAAAAAGGTTGGATGATGATGAACCACCCCTATTTGGGCAGGATCCAACCCTATGGTCTGCTGCTCCATAAGCCAGACACAATCCATGTGCCCTGTGACACTCTGCCACTACATGGCCTGGCTTCCCACAATGAGAACATCCTACTGCGAAAGACTGCTTCTGCTTCTGTTGCTGCTGCTGAGGGTACGTCGGGGTTGAATGCTGAACCGACGTTACTGAGGCCGCTCGCCTCGGAGCTCCAATGGTCAAAGCCCTGGCTGTCGGGGCTGGGGCTGAAGACTGATTCATCTGGCCGTGGGATCTCTTTCGACCTTCGATCCTATCCACGATCCTCTGGGAGGTATACTCATGCCTCCTAGCTGCTCTCAGGACTGTATCAAAAGTCTGATGCTCAAACTGCTCAACTGTCAATAAAATCTCCAAGTGAAGCCCTTGCTGAAATCGCTGGGCTCTATCATACTCGGTTGCCACCAAAGTGGGAGCAAACCGACTGAGCCTCGAAAACTCGGCCGTATATCCGTCGACCGTCCTGCCTATCTGCTTCAGATTGGTGAACCTCGTCTGTAGATCGTACCAAGCTACAGCATCAAAATACTTGGTCTGGAATCTTTCTCTGAATACTGCCCAAGCAATGGGTGCTGCTAATCCAACGGTCTGAGCCGTCCACCAGCTGTGGACAAGATCTAATAACTGCAAGCGCACCACGGCTACCTTCTCATTCTCTGGGGTCCTGGCTGCTTCTAGAATCACCTCTGTGTCCTGAAGCCAAGCATCTGCGGCGATAGCATCTTCACTGCCGTCGAAGAATAGAAGGTTCAAGCGCTTGAAGCTGTTGGCCACGCTGTTACCCTGATGACCTCCTCTGGTCAGAGCATCCGTCACTGCCTGGTGTAAGGCATCTCCACGACGATCTTAGGAAGCTATCAAGGTCCTGACGAGACCTACCAAAGTACCATCATCAGGTTCTATAGGCTGAACTGGCTGGACTGGTGGCTCTCCGCCAGAAGGCACGACTATGGAGGCTACTCCTGAATGTTGGGCTTAATCTCCAGGTTGCTGCTTGTCCACAGGAGGTGCTCCGCCTTGCTGGTCGGTAGGTCCAGGAACAATGCCGCTGAAGAAGATGACATGGAAAACAATAAGGAAGGTTCAGGACAGATCAACGATACAAGCATATGATCAGGACAAGAATCCAGGGATTCAGGAGATACGAGCAAAGATCAAGGGCGAATACTGATTGAGACATCTATTCGGTAAACCCTCATATATCTTGATTTACAAGACCTGCATGGGCTACCACTTAAACCATGTCACGCCCCAGAACCAAAATACTGGAGTGCGGGGGCAGACATAGCCAGCTACGTATATAGAAGTGCAGCCTACCTCGCTATACGGTCACGGCTATCTAGATACATGAGGGTTTAACTACAAGCCAACAGTCTCTTAAGGTCATGAACAAGCCTAGTGTCTCAATCACAAGCAAGTAAGTAAATGTTACACGATGTAAGATTACCAAATATACAATAGTAAGGCGTCCCAAACATTATATATTCAGCTGATCATGAAACTAGTCGTTACAAAATGTGAGGACTAGTAAGAGTTTAGTCATACATGATCAACCCTAGGATTTGTCAATCATGTTACAGCCCGTAGGCAGACAGTAAGTGAAGGTGCAATCGAGCTAAACTGGTGCTCGTCGGCTAAACGCCTCAAAAGAATTTTTTTACAATAAAGTGGGAGAGCCAAAAATAACCCACTCGTTGCCCTGGTTACGCCTGGTGGTCACCATCGGGCTGGAAAGTCGGTAGATCCTCTGGAGCTGCTCCAAAATCTGGCCATACAAAACCAGCTGGGTCAGACCCCAGAAAGAGCAAGTGCCACAAAGGAAGCTTCACTTAGGAACTAAAACCAGCAATTAGCACAAAAGATAATAATAATATAGTAAACTGGAGAAATATAACATCACGAGGATATACGGTAAGATAACCATGCAACCATTCAGATAACCAGGTTATAACCCTTAAACTAAACAAGGACCGGGATTGTAATCCTTCATCTAAACCGAACTTGGTTTCTCCCATTTATCAGCAAGATAATAGAAGAAAATTAGAACATGTAACAATCTTATACAGGATCAAGGCAAGACTAGACTGATTATTCCCCATTCAACAATCACGGCCAAGCAATAAGTACGGCTTGATACTTTAACTAGCTAGGGTTATCACAGGCCTAGTTACTAGCAAGATGCAGTAAGATTATTCCACAGCTACAAGCCCTGCAGACCATCCAGGTTACCCAGGTCAAAAATTAGGGGTTGAATTCAGGTGGGTACATCGTCCAGGAAACGTATGTATCCTTAAGTAGCTTGAAGGGTGCAACACATGACAGTGTGCTGGAAATGTGCCCTACTCGACGGCAGGCTACAGATCCCAAGCGCGCCCAGGTAACGGGATTGCCTGTAGCTGAAAGATCTCTTTATGACTAATATATTAATCTAGTTATTAGCCTTAGTCCATTTCAATAGGTACTCCTGACCGTGGTACTCAGGAGTCCTATTCTAGACATGATGCAAGACAGAACTGGATTATCTATACAAGGATAATTGCCCACGGTGTCCAGGTTATTTATACAGGTCATGTCATGTCAGGTAGCCATCGCAATAGCTTATCAAGATATACCAGGTTATCATGTCAAGTTTTACTTGTCAGGAGTGCGCCACGATGGGCCACCATCAGGTCATGTTGCGTATCAAGAGTGCACCATTGCGGGTTATTGTCGTGTTCATGGTACATGTGCAGGATATTATAGTACAAGCATTCAACCAGGAGACCCAAGTTATGCTGAGGTTACAAGATATGAGTTATCATAAAAATCAAATAATAATAATTCAATCATAGAATACAAGTCTATGGAAAAGCCATGCGGCTCAGGCATATGCGTCCAAGGAAGGAATCCATGCGGGAGCAGCTCATGCAACTGAGGACGGGAGTAGCTCATACGGTTTAGGACTAGAAGGAGGCGTATGCGGCTCAGTTGGAAGCCCATGTGGCTAGGTTCGGTCAAGGGCGCATGTGGTCAGGAGGAAGTAGGTGCCATGCGGCTCGCAGGAGAGGAGTTCTCATGCGGCTGGAATGGACCCGGGCTCATGCGGCTCGCAGAGCAAAGATCCATGCGGCTCGGTTTACAACAGTCTCATGCGGCTCAACTGAGTGGAGCCCCATGCAGCTGGGTCAATGTGGTTACTCATACGGATGGGAGTGACGGGTGTATATGCGGTTCAGAAAGAAGGGCCCTCTTGCGGCTGGCAGGAATGGGTGCATATGCAGCTGACGGAGGAGAGTCCATGCGGCTAGGAATACAAGGGTCTCATGCGGCTGAGAGCGACTTGCCGCATGAATGTTTATGCGATCAAGTACTGCCATACGGCCAGAGAACTGTTCTTCTTCTCCAAATTTCCGAGAAGAAGAATACCATGAACCCATGCTTCCAAGCTCCATAAAACCTTCATCCAGAGTCCAAATCCGAACTTCTATAGGTCAAAATGGGGCAGAACAAAATTCTCTACAACATGGAACCATCAAAACTTAGAAATAACAAGATTAAGTAGATCAAAACCCAAGAAATCCAAAAATAAGATAAACTTAGATCTACAAGAATCTGGCCATGGAAAGTAAAATTGCCAAGTACTAAAGTATGTTAGAATGCTGTAAAGAAGAGAATGGAACAATAAAATTAGAGTTCCTCCATGAAGCAAGTTGCACTTGCCTAGACCTCTCTCTCTCTGGTAGGTAAAGAAGTTATGGAAGAGAAGAAGAAGAATAATGAGGAGAGAGAAAGGAAAATGGGTTAATAAATACTAATGGTGGTGGTAGGTAGGGGTTCACCTTTGGTTCATGATGAACCAAAGCAAAACCAAGCCAAGCCGAACCAACCCAAGAATAAACCAAGCCATGAAGAAAAGCTAAGCAAGGAATCATGTAATACAAGATAAAATACGTACATGTATTCCAAAAATACGTAATACGAACCACAGGCATTACACCCGAAGATGGCAAGTTTGATATATCTTTGTTTAGAAACTTAGAAGTTTCTTGTGAATGGTTTAAAGATTTCTAGAAAAGAAATATCCGTCTGGGAACCCAATCAGTTTTACTATTTTCTCGGATCATCTTTCATTTTAGTGTTCTTGGCATTGTCGATCTAGTTTAAGTTGCAAACCCTATTTATTCCAATAATATTCGTATGTTTTGCTGCAACTTGCAACGCTCGCACGGTTCTACATATTCATGGGTTTGCGGTATTGAAATTGAATTTGATGATGATGATGACTTGAGTGATATACTCCATATTTCAACATCGGAGATGCTCTAGTCGATATTACAAAAGTCAATTTTGGTAACGACATGGCCCTTGAATCATTCAAGGACGCTATATGTGATCCGTACCCTCGACCTCCTTGTAGACTTATGTCCAAATCTCTGAACCAATATTTTTTGATATACATCGTATGATTTTCTCTGCTATTATACTAAGACGGGATCTACTGATGAGATCACGTAATGGATATGTCAGCTCTTCACTTTTTTAGTCTCCCAAAGACTATGATTGAGGCTATGGTCCGTTGTCGCAAGAAAGGGCAAAATCTACTATATTTCATGCACCTTCCTTTTATTTTCCAAAGGTTTTTGACTCTCTTAGACTCCTGTCCATTCGATGACACTCCATCATAACTCCTCAAATCCTATAGGACTAGCCCTCAGGCTCCTAATTTCGATGAGGTTGTTGCTGAGGACGTTCCACCTGATGTCCAGGCACCCCTCATCCTCCTACTGATGCTCCTCCTGATCCAGCCACACTTGATGAGATTCGTACTATGCTACATGATCTTTTTTGGCTTGAGGATGAACGTCACAGATGCGAAGATGAGTGTCATAGGAAGACAGGATTCATTACTACTCTTCAGGACTAGGATCTTGGGAACTCGATTACGAACTCGATTACTAACATACAGTGGAGTATAGTCCATGCACCTGGAGGCCCTATTCATATGATCTGTCACCCTCACCTATCAGGACCTAGATTCGACGACCATAATGCCTAGCGTTACTTCATTCTTGGCTCTGCATTCTATAATCCCAACCGGTCAGGTAAGACTAGTGACGATACTCATTGAGGATTTTGCTTTGATTATGGGATGTTGTAGTTGCTGCTGATGATGGACTTATGAACTAGTGACATTATATGCTTATTTTGGTTATGTTTTTAAGTCGTAGACTTTGGTTTTTCATTTTGAGTCGTATCAGACTTTATTTATGCACTTCCATGGTTATGTTATGCACTTTACCTTATTTCTGCAATTTATGCTTATTATTCTGCTACTAGATATTTGTTGATTTATGCTACTTGTGTTTTCTCACTCTACTTTTGTTATATGTGCTCTATGTTTGCGGGGAGCCTACATTTTGCACAAATGACAAATGGGGAGAACATTGAGTACCAAATAAAGAAGAAATGTACCATGTACCTAGTACTATTTTTTATTTTATTATTTGGTATATCAATTAGAGTTTGTCAATTATCAAAATGGGAGGATCGCTGGAACATAGGTCATGGTCATACTATAAGCGCCCTAATTTTTGGCTATTATTTTTACTTCTTTTTATTTATTTAATATGGTTATTTTAATATTAAACAATATTTTATAATTAATATTAACTATAGAGGTACTTTACCGTAGATTTGATTTTTGAAGCACAATAATTATCAATTTCTCAAAACAAGTTCCATATTCGTGTTCTAGACGAGTCCAACTTCATTTTGATATATCATGTCTCACTCAAACATGTTTGTTTGTACTACATAGTTTTTGTACAACTTTGGGGTCAAAATGGTCATTTTAGCCCTTACCGTAAAATTAGATGTATTTTCCAATTTTGATTTGAGGCCCAAACCCGATCCAAACCATTCAACCCGATATATGGTTTTGACCTATTTTGAGCCTACTACACATATGTTAATGGTGTCCCACTCAATTGAGTTCCTATGTGCTATTTATTTTCAAATGGCACACAATACCCATTAAATAGCTTTTCGGAGTCAATTTCAATTCCATAAACTCTATAGGCCTAGAACTAGTTCAATTAGCCTTGGTTGAGCCTATAATAGGTTAGCATAACTAATTAGGATGAATTTACATTGATTTTTAGAGGATTTTGTATAGCCATAATAGATTTCAAACAACCCACCAATGACTCTAAATTAGGAAACCTATTAATTACCTATTGATTCAAATATGCATATCTTTCAAATGGTGCAACTAAATCTCACCAAACTTTTCTAAAATCTTTCATAAAAAAAATCTTAACATATATAAACCTCATAGATTATATTTTATCCTAATATTTCAGTTGCCACCTCCCCTCCCCCAAAAGCCCAATCCCGAAATTCCCTCCCAGCCTCGGCCGCCGACAACACTTTATGGTGTACCGACAGTTTCGACCCCTTTCCGACCTCCCGTGACACTCCACAAATATTCGTTGTGAAGCCACCCGAAGTTTGGAAACCAAGTATGAATTCGTCACAAAAGGTACAATGTTTTATTAATAGGGTTTCATGTACTTTCTGACCTCATTTTTTGTGAAAACAAAACTAATAGAAATATCTATGTGTCACGACCTGCACCCTAGAGTAAGGGCACGAGAAGTGGGTTCGTCCAGCCTACGTCGCAGTATCGGCGGTAGAACGTTGTCCTAGGTCATAACATCTAACAATATAAAGCTAAACAGTTTATACTCCCCGAATGGGGGTGACATAGCAGATACAGTCTCAATCACAACTAAGGTAGAGCATAATAGAAGATAGATAAAACATGAAATCCAAAAGGGATACAGCAGATAGAAGTCTAAGTGTCTAAGATACACAACCCATAAATATATCTCAAAGCTCAAATACAGTAATCCATAAAATAAATACAACTCCAGACAACTGAAAATAGCTAACTAAACAACCTCTAATGTGTCTCCTCTAGGCTAGCAGGCAACCTCCAGGCTATCTGTAAAATTTATCAATAGGTCCAGTCAGGACAGGAGTGAGCACAATACATCTCAACAAGTCATAGCAGGAAAGGAAATGTAATCATGCTAGAGAATAAAATACAGGATCTGAAGAAATAGCAAAATGTAAAAGAGAGACTGTAAGTAAATATCTATGATATATATAAAGAGAGACAGTGCTAGTGATTCAGAGTACTGCATAAACATATGAATGGCTAAGGACTGATTCATGATTACACTACTGGAAATTGATTCATGATTACACTACTTAGATTTATTCACATGTTCATTTATACTCCCCCATCCCCAATCAATACACAAGGATCCATTCAAGTTACGTTAAGATTCATGATTATACTACGTTGCCCATAAAGAGTGATTCAGGAATTGATTCGTGAAGGCTCGGTGATCATGAGGGTACATGAGTCACTAGCTGATTCCCGAAGATTCATGATAATAGAAGCATGAGATACGTGATGTAAGTAAAACACACAGGACAAAAGTATCTGATGCTCCCGAGAGGGATAACATCTCATGAAGGGATCCATATAGTATTAATCCGTGTTACCAACGTGTCAGCATCAAGTAAGATAATCTAAAGCAGGAAATATAATCCTAAACATGATATAAAATAATCAGAGAATGTACTCGCCTGCTATCTGAATGTCCAAAGGAAATGTACTATCCAAGGAGAGGTGTCTGGCTCCTATTTAGAACGGCACAAGTCACAACAAGTCCAAAATGGTAAAATAAAGCTCTACTATGCATTCTACATGATTCTAGGTCATTCTAGGTCAAAGTCAACTCTTGGTCAACTCTGGTCAACCGTACTAGTCAAATTAGGTTAACTAGGCAGTACTAGGTCTAAACCTAGACTAACAAGTCTCATTAGGCCTAACCAAGCCTAGACTAATACTCACACAAAATCACAAAGCTACACAAGTTATCAAACACACATTACATATATATTCATATATATTTTTATTACAAGCAAGGTGCACAAAGACAAGGAGTGAGTGATACATGAATTTGGATATGGCAATGTGTACATAGCAGTACAATGTATTCAAGTGTGAGGGTATTATGTTAGAAGGATAACATTTAGCAAGGGTTCATTGTGTCACATAGAAGAAATAACATGTAAAGCATAGGTTTAGCATGTGTGTGTGTGTGGGTGTTAATCATAACAAAAGGGTTTATTTATACATCAAAGGGTTTACTCATAACAGTAAGTAGGTTTTATGTGTATTCATGCTTGGGGTTACTGTCAACATGTAGAAGGGGTTTTAACATATGAACATGGTGCTAAGTGCTAATATGGTATCATACATTCCTATCATGTTGGCATTCATATATAGCATATATTCATACTTGATTACGTTACTTACTTACATATGGATACTTGCATACATGTTTCAATACCTTGCATTACCCACATGCTTGCATTTCATCCATTCATTCATGCATTGCATTCATTCATTCATTCATTCATGCACCTATACATACATATTTGAATACATTATATACTTTCATACATTATATCATTTATGCATACTCTATATTATATTACATTCTCTTAACACACACACATATATATACACATGCATACATACATATTTATACATACAAGGATACACAAAATGCATATGTCGTATAGTAATCTTCTACTTAAAATCAATACTGTACAAATTAGGCATTCATTAAATTTTAGGATTAAATTATGTTATATATCTTTGTGTTAGCTTTCCGAAACTTTAAACGGATCGCATTTTCGTGTCCGGAAGCTCCCAGAATCGCAAAAACACCGAAACGCGTTCGTCTTTCGTACAGCTGACACTCAAATAATTTTACAGAAAGTTTCAGAACGAATTTGGCTTATTAAAATATATATTTGGAAAGCTAACTTCGATATGGTTTTCTTAAAAAAACGGAAGATAAATCGGAGTTTTAAGCTAAAAGTTATGACATTTCTAGGTTGCTATTGCTACTAAAAACGTGGATAAATATTATGACGAATTTAGGTAGTTTGAGACAAAATAAACACAAGTATATAACGTAATATATCAAGAAGTCACTCTCTACACTAATATATATATATATGAGACACTATAGAACACATTTTTCCAATACAAAAATATGAGATTAAACATGTAATAATTCATTCATACATAACAACAACACATAGTGTGTCCAAATTTGGGGTTTTCCCACATGGACACAACCACAACACAAAGGACACTCCTATGACCTCCAAATGGACACGAAATGTACACAAATAGAGATACAACCATGGGGGTCATTCCTATGGGTTCAAAATATTCCTATATGCATGTAGGGATGGATTAGAGGAGAGATTATACCTTCCGGGAGAGAGATTCAAAGAAAAATCCTTCTGACACGACACTGACACGTAAAGATTCTAAAAGGACACGAACGAGCTCCGAATCCTCCCAAACTTGGCTAGCACCCTCTAACCATGGAGTAGAGGAGAAATGAAGAAAATTTGGTGGAAGAAAGGGTTGATTTGGAGATGAAATCAATGTAGGTTCATCTCTAAATTAATTTGGGGAAGAACAAGAGAGAGAAAGTGGATGAAAACAAATGAATGAAGGAGTGACTCACTCCTTATCCCCCCCATAGGTGGCTGCCCAAAAATGGTTAGGTGTCCCCTATTTAAATGTCCAAAATACCCTCCACTAATCTATTTGATTTAAATTACGAATGGGTTAAAGGTTGAGGTCAATTTAGTCTAGTTTTAAGTCTCTAATTAAATTAAACCTATCCATAAATAATTAGTCTAACTACTAACTAAAATTAATATCATGTGGACTAAAATTAATATCATGTGGGCCATGCCTAACTAGTATGTGGGTCCCACTAGAGTCAAACTACCCCCCGGGTCCCCGTTTCAAGTCGGATCGAGTTGAAATTCGAACCCGACTCAAATAACCCCAAAACAATATCATAAATAATAAAATAAATTTCAACCCCAAAATAATATCATAAATAATAAAATAAATTTCAAAAATATTCAAAAATATAAAATGACAAAAATACCCCTGTTTCTGAAAACTGGAGGTGACAAATCTATCCACCTTAAAGAAATTTCGTCCTCGAAATTAAAATAAAGCAATCATAGAAAACACATGCAGAAAACAATCTCATTCAAATACTTTTCAAAAAAAATTAGCAATAAAAAAAATTTCATTGAGGCACATCAAACATTTGTAAATAAAAACTGATACGTGTCCGATACGGACACAAAACCATCACAAAATCACACCTATCAAAGGTCAAAATCAACAATCACCAACGCAATAAATATTAAAATAATTCAAAGTGGTCAAATGCAAAATATCCTTAGGCCAGAAATGACATTAAACATCCTAATCACATGGTTAGGCTCTTGGTCAAACAGACTATAGGGTTTCACTAGCAAAACATCAAAATCACAAGTCATGATTTTAAATAGTTTTAAAATGATTTAAAATTACCAAAAATCATATCATGATTTAAATGTCAAATCAATAAATGATTAAAATTACAAAATTTCAAAATTACTCTCATTTTAGAAAACTGGGTGTTACAAGTCTACCCACCTTAGAAAAATTTTGTCATCGAAATTAAAATGTTCATACTCCCGCTAGGTCAAACACCCACAATCAAGTCCCAGAACTTAAACAATTCATACCATCAAAAAGGACGGCATACAGGGTCATGGCATACGGTGGTAGTGAAAGTCTCATCTAGGTATACCAGTCATGCTAACCGAAATGGTCATAGGGTATCAAAACACACAAGCAATCTAGGGTGCTAAACTAGAAAAGTTACAAAAATAACAAATCATCAAAACTGTAAGGCAGTCTACCATCCTACATGAAAATTGGTACTCATCAAAAAATAAAATAAAGATAACCACTAATTATCTATTAAGGGATACTATTCAAGAAAATTAAAATCAAAGTTAAAGAATGAAAGTCAATTGCATGGAATTCAATCACAATATGTATATATAGAGAGTGTGTTAGAGAGGGAAAAGCTAGTATTATGTAAATGTTATGTGGCTCGTGTGTGTATGGGTATATATGGACATGTTCATATGGTTAGATAGTAGGCATGGGTGTATGTGGAATATACATGAAGAGTATAGGAGGATTTGGGTTTCAAAACAATAGCTATCCAGTTACACTACTCATGGTATATTGGTTAAACAATCTACAACATACACCCTATTTACTCATAACGTGCATGGCTAACCATATACATATATATATAAATATATATATATATATATATATATATATATATATATATATATATATATATATATATATATATATATATATATATATATATATATATATATATATATATATAAAGAGGTAGAGATTTAGTTATGTATCTATATACATTATAACATGTATGCATAAACTCTATATATATCTATACAGGTATATGAACATATCATAGAGAGGAAAGGTTAGGTTTATATGGCAGTGTATACTAAGTTAGGGTGTGTGTGTCCTTGTACAAGGTTATAGCTTAGTATTGAAAGGTTAAACCCAGTTTTAGTTCAGCATTTACATACAAAATCTGAAAATAAGCTAACATTTAAACCAGGATAATATTAACATAATGCAGTTTTAGATTTTTAGGGATTTGAAACATCACAACTAACTCAATGCTCCCAACACATCCTAACATGATGGAGATGAAACCCTAACATACTATCCATACATTTATCTATGCACACAGTTCAATATTACATATTAAATCTGAAATTGAACTAAACATTGGAAATCAATATAAAAAAATGTCAACATGTATTCAGTTTTAGGATTTTGGAGAAATTCGAACATCAACCAACCCAATGTTTATCACAACCTAACATGTAAGAATACGAAACCTAAATTTATATCCCTACTTACCACAATGTATATAGCTCAAAATATTACATTTGAAAAAAATAAAACAACAAATTGAACTAAACATTTGGAATCCAGTATTAAGGGTTAATATGCACACAGTCTCAGATTGGACAAATTCAAACACAAAACTCAACCAAAAATTTTTGAATTGAAACCCTATGTATAACATACATGTGCAGTGATGTAAACATAACTAATAACATGAAACTTATATTTAAATTACGAGTTTAAGCTGGAAAAAGCAGAGAACCAGAAATATTAAGGTTTTGACAATTTAAACATCAACAACATATTAATATGTATTTAGATAGGTGGAGAAATCAAGTGTAGCATGCATACGTGTCAGACAAAGAGTCTGTGTCCACTATATATTCTCATGTCCCAATATAAAAATCAAATTCTATATCAAGAGCAATATTTAGATTCCTAACAAGATTGCAAAGTAGGTGATTGGTGTAATCAAGACAGTTTTATTATTATTATTATTATTATTATTATTATTATTTAATACAAGAATAATAGCAAGAAAAAAATAACGATAAAATCTGTTTGCTTATTTGTTTAAAAGAAGGAACCCTTTTGAAACCCAGAGCTAAACTATCAAATCCAAGATAAGGTCTAGTAAAAATTATCGATTCATTGTATTATGAAGAAACCCATAGCAAAAAGTTATCCAAGGTTTATAAAAATAGCTAAAGCTACTCCTAAGTTAAATAATGAGAAGCAAAACAAAATAAAATAATTAATATTTTTTTTTTGAAGGACTGAAACAAAAGTAGAGAAAACATGTTCGAAAATATTTAAGGTACAATCTGATAATCATATGCGTCTGTCCAAAATCATGGTACTCTAAATCCTCGTCATACTAGTAAGCAAGGCTACGATAATCACAGAGTCCTCGACTTAGGCACATACCTCTAGAATCATGGTATTTAACATTTTTGCGATGCCGCTAGCTTGGCTGCGAAAATCTTAAATTCCCACACCCGAGAAATATATCCAAGTCAGACTATATGTCCTCACCATGCTGGCTAATATGACTGTAGAAGACTAGATTCCATAACTTAGATGACCTAGCCCATATAATTTTATTTTGACAAAATTTAATTTAAATCAACAATGGATACCCAAAAATCAAATTTATCAATGAACATCAAGATTCAAAAATGAACAAAAATCCATTAAATCATATAAATACAAACTCAAATTCAACCATAATCCATCAAAATCAAATTCAACAACAGAAAGTAAAGATAAATCAAATCAAGGGAAGAAGAGTTTTCAAATCGAAATTAAAATAAGATTCTCAAGGGTCGTCCCAGGAATCTCTCAAGGGATCCTAACTGTGATTGAGTACCTTCAAAAATATATCCTAATTCTACTACAGGCTGTAGTGGTACTCTAGTTCGAATACCACTACACAAACTCGACCTGTATGGGCCACCACTAAAAATGTGTCACGACCCGCACCCTAGAGTAAGGGCACGAGAAGTGGGTACGTCCAGCCTACACCGCAGTGTCGGCGGTAGAACGTTGTCCTAGGTCATAACATCTAACAATATAAAGCTAAACAGTTTATACTCCCCGAATGGGGGTGACATAGCAGATACAGTCTCAATCACAACTAAGGTAGAGCATAATGGAAGATAGATAAAACATGAAATCCAAAAGAGATACAGCAGATAGAAGTCTAAGTGTCTAAGATACACAACCCATAAATACATCTCAAAGCTCAAATACAGTAATCCATAAAATAAATACAACTCCAGACAACTGAAAATAGCTAACTAAACAACCTCTAATGTGTCTCCTCTAGGCTAGCAGGCAACCTCCAGGCTATCTGTAAAATTTATCAATAGGTCCAGTCAGGACAGGAGCGAGCACAATACATCTCAACAAGTCATAACAGGAAAGGAAATGTAATCATGCTAGAGAATAAAATACATGATCTGAAGAAATAGCAAAATGTAAAAGAGAGACTGTAAGTAAATATCTATGATATATATAAAGAGAGACAGTACTAGTGATTCAGAGTACTGCATAAACATGTGAATGGCTAAGGACTGATTCATGATTACACTACTGGAAATTGATTCATGATTACACTACTTGGATTTATTCACATGTTCATTTATACTCCCCCATCCCCAATCAATACACAATGATCCATTCAAGTTACGTTAAGATTCATGATTATACTACGTTGCCCATAAAGGGTGATTCATGAATTGATTCGTGAAGGCTCGGTGATCATGAGGGTACATGAGTCACTAGCTGATTCCCGAAGATTCATGATAATAGAAGCATGAGATACGTAATGTAAGTGAAACACACAGGACAAAAGTATCTGATGCTCCCGAGAGGGATAACATCTCATGAAGGGATCCATATAGTACTAATCCGTCTTACCAACGTGTCAGCATCAAGTAAAATAATCTAAAGCAGAAAATATAATCCTAAACATGATATGAAATGATCAGAGAATGTACTCGCCTGCTATCTGAATGTCCAAAGGAAATGTACTATCCGAGGAGAGGTGTCTGGCTCCTATTTAGAACGGCACATATCACAACAAGTCCAAAATGGTAAAATAAAGCTCTACTATGTATTCTACATGATTCTAGGTCATTCTAGGTCAAAGTCAACTCTTGGTCAACTCTGGTCAACCGTACTAGTCAAATTAGGTTAACTAGGCAGTACTAGGTCTAAACCTAGACTAACAAGTCTCATTAGGCCTAACCAAGCCTAGACTAATACTCACACAAAATCACAAAGCTACACAAGTTATCAAACACACATTACATATATATTCATATATATTTTTATTACAAGCAAGGTGCATAAAGACAAGAAGTGAGTGATACATGAATGTGGATATGGCAATGTGTACATAGCAGTACAATATATTCAAGTGTGAAGGTATTATGTTAGAAGGATAACATTTAGCAAGGGTTCATTGTGTCACATAGAAGAAATAACATGTAAAGCATAGGTTTAGCATGTGTATGTGTGGGTGTTAATCATAACAAAAGGGTTTATTTATACATCAAAGGATTTACTCATAACAGTAAGTAGGTTTTATGTGTATTCATGCTTGGGGTTACTGTCAACATGTAGAAGGGGTTTTAATATATGAACATGGTGCTAAGTGCTAATATGGCATCATACATTCCTATCATGTTGGCATTCATATATAGCATACATTCATACTTGATTACGTTACTTACTTATATATGGATACTTGCATACATGTTTCAATACCTTGCATTACCCACATGCTTGCATTTCATCCATTCATTCATGCATTGCATTCATTCATTCATGCACCTATACATACATATTTGAATACATTATATACTTTCATACATTATATCATTTATGCATATTCTATATTATATTACATTCTCTTAACACACACACATATATATATACACATGCATACATACATATTTGTACATACAAGGATACACAAAATGCATATGTCGTATAGTAATCTTCTACTTAAAATCAATACTGTACAAATTAAGTATTCATTAAATTCTAGGATTAAATTATGTTATAGATCTTTGTATTAGCTTTCCAAAACTTTAAACGGATCGCATTTTCGTGTCCGGAAGCTCCCGGAATCGCAAAAACATCGAAACGCGTTCGTCTTTCGTACAGCTGACACTCAAATAATTTTACAGAAAGTTTCAGAATGAATTTGGCTTATTAAAATATATATTTGGAAAGCTAACTTCGATACGGTTCTTTTAAAAAAAATGAAAGATAAATCGGAGTTTTAAGCTAAAAGTTATGACATTTCTAAGTTGCTATTGCTACTAAAAATGTGGATAAATATTATGACGAATTTAGGTAGTTTGAGACAAAAGAAACACAAGTATATAACATAATATATCAAGAACTCACTCTTTACACTAATATATATATATGAGACACTATAGAACACATCTCCAATACAAAAATATGAGATTAAACATGTAATAATTCATTCCTACATAACAACAACACATAGTGTGTCCAAATTTGGGGTTTTCCCATATGGACACAACCACAACACAAAGGACACTCCTATGACCTCCAAATGGACACGAAATTGACACAAATGGAGATACAACCATGGGGGTCATTTCTATGGGTTCAAAATATTCCTATATGCATGTAGGGATGGATTAGAGGAGAGATTATACCTTCCGGGAGAGAGATTCAAAGAAAAATCCTTTCGACACGACACCGACACGTAGAAATTCTAAAAGGACATGAACGAGCTCCAATCCTCCCAAACTTGGCTAGCACCCTCTAACCATGGAGTAGAGGAGAAATGAAGAAGATTTGGTGGAAGAAAGGGTTGATTTGGAGATGAAATCAATGGAGGTTCATCTCTAAATTAATTTGGGGAAGAACAAGAGAGAGAAAGTGGATAAAAACAAATGAATGAAGGAGTGACTCACTACTTATCCCCCCATAGGTGGCTGCCTAAAAATGGTTAGGTGTTCCCTATTTGAATGTCCAAAATGCCCTCCACTAATCTATTTGATTTAAATTAGGAATGGGTTAAAGGTTGAGGTCAATTTAGTCTAGTTTTAAGTCTCTAATTAAACTAAACCTAGCCATAAATAATTAGTCTAACTACTAACTAAAATTAATATCATGTGGACTAAAATTAATATCATGTGGGCCATGCCTAACTAGTGTGTGGGTCCCACTAGAGTCAAACTACCCCCGGGTCCCCGTTTCAAGTCGGATTGAGTTGAAATTCGAACCCGACTCAAATAACTCCAAAACAATATCATAAATAATAAAATAAATTTTAACCCCAAAATATTATCATAAATAATAAAATAAATTTCAAAAATATTCAAAAATGTAAAATGACAAAAATACCCCTATTTCTGAAAACTGGGGGTAACACTATGTGTCTATTTTCGTGTTCAATTGGCCACCCACACAGTTCTAAATAGTTTGTTCGGAGCGTCCGTTCTATGAAAAGGTGTCCATAATAGACCAATTTTATTGTATGTAAGTTTTCGGCCACTTCTGAACCACTTCAACCCTTCCTATATTTTTGGTAAGAAACTAGACTTCCTAATTGATTTGAAACTTCGTATACCATTACCAAATTAATTGTTGTGCATGTGTTTTTATAAGAAAAAACTATTTTAGCATAATGAATAGTATTTTCTAGAATTAATATTTATTAGGAATTTGTCATTTCGTAAGCAAAATCATGGAACAAGTCTATGCATATTGATGTAGAATTAATATGAGACTTGTGTACATATTTTTCTGTAAATAAAATATATTAATTATTATTACAAAATATTTATAAATATTTTCCAGAATTAAAAATGATACTTTTATGTTAATAATATATTACTTTTATAGGTAGATTTAATACTATATATGGTGTATTAAGTAGAGTAGTCAATATGACTAGTTTTGGTATAAATATATTATTAATGTCTATATATGGTAAGTCCATATATAGTAAGTTATTAGTGTATTACTAATAGTAGAATATTTATTATAGGCATACATGACGGAGGTAGCGAGGATCTTGGAGCCGGACCGTCATACTCGCAGTTAAAAGTTGCAGGCAAGTGTACCTTACCAAGTTTCAATATCTTTATTATTTCCTTTTATTGTTGTATATTTATTTTTTCATTCATGATCATTGAGGACGTAGGGTTAGTTGATACTTAGCGTCCGAATTGATTCGGGTGTCGATGTTGGTGACGTATATTAACATCGGATATCAACCCTAGGCATTCTGATAATCATATACGTGTTTATTGACACGATGGACCACAGGACACGGACACGATGGATGACGATGATATGAAACGTATTCTGAAATGAGATATTCGTAGCTAGGGACTTTGTGATATCTTGCTTGACTTGCTACTGGTACATGATTCATACGTGACTTGACTGGATAGTTTTAGAGCATGGGGAGGGAAGGACTCTACCGAAATATTCGACCGTCTAGACTCATGGTCATGCTTCCTTGTGTGGAGCTTATTTACTTGCGTGTTGTCATGGTCTCTGTAGCAGAGCTATGGTATTGTTTACTCGTTCGTCCATCGGTATCACAGCATGGTGCCATTAGTGGCTGGCAGTACGGTTGGGCCAGGTATTAGGACTGTCCTCAACTGTATTTTGTACTTAGATGATTATAGTAGTTACCTTTCATTACATAGATATTATTTTTGTTGTTACTTGGCATATCTTTTTGTACCTTGCTAGTCTCCTGAGGACCTGGTGATCTCTCCAGGTAGTTAGTCATGTAGAGCTGGTCCGCTGATCATTGAGTTATTGCTATATCTAACTCAGATATTTTATCATGCTTTCATATTGTTTTCATTATTTATATTATACTCTTAGCTTAGTTTTATAGATCCATGTTGTTCTTCGAGTCTAATCGAACATGTATGTTATTGGGTAGCAGGCCATAATATATTTTATTCATTCATGATTTACTTATTCTGTGGATTAAGGTAGATAGATTTATAGTTGATTAATAGGTAGAATTAGAACACCAAGACAGCTTATACATATTTGAGCGAGCTGGAGTCCACTCGATACGTAGCTGGCATGTATACGACCTACATATTTTAGGACTGTGGCATTACATTTTTGTGGCCCATGCAGGTCAGAGCATATCGTTTCGGTTACGTTACTATGCCAAGCGAGCCTGCAATAGGATATTGTATTAGGATCTCAATCCATAATTGCTTTAAAATTTCTTTTGTTATTATCTATCGCCCTTGGAACTCGAAAATTGAAGTCGATTATCTTTCTTGAACTCCTTGCCTTGGACTCTCGTCTTTTCTATTTCGGAAGGACGAATACTCGTGCTTGATGAACCATTTGGTTTATATTCCATTGTTTGATAGAACTTTGTTGATAGAAGTGTTTTAAAAAGGGAATTAGTTATCTAAGGTAGTATAAGTTAGATCATGACTTTAAAGATTAGCTAGTCTCAATCTTAGGAAATCATGATAGATAGTTTATACTTAAGAATGAGTCGGTGATCGTCGTCTTCGGACTGATTGACCACTTGAAGCCCAAGATCGCTCTGGTAAGTATAGTTTGCCATCAACCGGTTCGACCAGCTGGCAGAGTTGAAGGTATCTTATTCACTTAAGATCGGGATACCATCAGGTGACGATGCAAAAAGAGGATATTCCAAGGACAACACTCACTACAAGAAAAAATACCATGTTATAACGCTTGAAAACAAACCATTACAACGGTTCATATATAAGCATTACATGATTTCAGCAACACCACATAATATAACGGTTTCGAAAATTTTTTGGCATATTATAACGTTTTTTAATATAAATGTTATATATTGTTCATACATTTATAACATCTCTATTCACTTCGGTTATAAATTTTTACGAATACCTATTTCCCAACCCGCGTGCCCGCTCACTTTTCTAATTTTTCTCGATAAAAAAACTTTCCCTTCTCTGTGCCTCTCTTTCCCGGTGCCTCCCTCCTTCCGAAATCCCCAATCCCGAAGTCCTCCTCTTCGACGAGATCGACAACATCCGTTCGGTCCTCGGACCCAAGTCCCCGAAGGCGACGTCATCCACGCCTTCTCCGCCTCTGAAAACAACGTCGACTCTGCTTCGACGATGCAAACCCTAACCAAGAAGAAAACGGAGGATCTCGAAGAAGGATGGGGCGAAAGCATGGCGGCAGCGCGCCTCGCTCCCTATCTCAATGCGTGGCCGATCAGGGCCATCATGCCGCCGGCTGCGTTCGCCCACCGGAGAGCGCCACGGGCGCGATCACCGACCGGAGACGTCAGGCTCTCCCCGATGCTGTCCCTCCGGAGCTCGAGTAGTTCCCCGACGAGCTCGATTGGTTCCTGGTCAGGAAGACCTACGCCACGGCGCTGTCGTCCTGCTGCGGCTGGAGGAAGCTCGAAGAAGGCGAGGTCGTCCACTTCGCCTTCCTCAAGAACGACGCCAGGAAGAAGTTCTACAAGCACTGGGTGAGCGCGAACTTGTTACTCTTTTTACATTGTAAAGCTTTGCTTCAGTTTCTTCATTCTTTTTGTACATATTTGTGTTAATTGAGATTCTTGATTGGCTAGAGTTTGTTTCTTGATTCATACCCATAAGTACTTTTCTATAATTTCTTCCATGTATATATACTGCATTACTTGTATAGATCTGAATCTACTACCCCACCTTTGTCAAACTTGGTAACTATTTATCGTCTCCTTAAATTTCTATGTATTTTCTATGTATTGTATAGCTTGATCGTTTGGATCTTCCTTATTGTTCTTCCTTTATATATTCAACTTTTTGATATATCTTTACTTGAATGTGTTAGATTTTTATTGTACCCTGTCGATTCATGAGATGAAGAATATAATAAAATTGATTGCGGAAGCGTACCTGAATTCATTGCCTGACTTGATGGATGTTGAAGCAATCGTCTCTTTATGGGGTTTGATCTTCCAACCCGCTACGGCCCTTAATAACAAAGATGAAATCTTTGTTCCTCTCTTTCTTGATGGGGATACAGAAGAGAATAGAGAAAACCCTCTCTTGGTGGCCGTATGAGTTGGGGACCATAACCCTAATGAATACACATATATATATATGTGTGTGTGTTGTGATATTTCTAATTTGGCCCCTCATCAAATTAGAATTATCTCCGGTATCTACACATTAATTCCATGACAATTATACCCTTAAGCCAATTTTCCAAATAGACCACTTTAATTTGGCTTAATTATTTAGATAGCCCAAACACAATTAATTTTACATGTGTGGCCCCATAATTATTGAATAATTCTAACAACCTCCCACTGGGCCACATATGTAACCTTATAATTGTGTTAACCTTAGTGAGCTCATAAATTGCTATCTTAATTCTTAGGGTATATCCGGACAATCTCGTCCATTAACCATATCAACATAGGATCAAAGCGGCCTTCGTCACATATAGCGTAACTAAACCATAAATGGTCACATATACCAATATAGCTAAACGACATAGATCAATCATGGATGTGTAGCATGGAAATTACACGCAATGTGATCAATACATGTCTATTTCCAACTGGTCCTCCTTAACTTTAATGAGATCGATACTTTAACATAATGAAAACAGAATGAACTGAATTTCCATATATCTGATCAGATAAATATCCAAAATACTTTAATACATAAATGTGTCCAAAACCAAATAGCACCCAAATACATAAAATACAAACTCCCACTATATTGCCATATTCTTAATTAACACCCATATGAGCAGTATGCTCATGAAAGACCCTGGGTGATAATGCTTTTGTGAGCGGATCCGCTAATATGGAGTTTGTCCCAATGTGCTATATGAACACTATAACCATTCTGAATTCTTTCCTTCACAACTAGAAACTTTATGTCAATATCCTTTGACTTATACAAGTTTCTGTTGTTTTTGGAATACAGTACTGCTGATTTATTGTCACACCATAATTTTATGTGGTCTTTCAATACCGTACTGTAGGCGCAGCCTTGTAACAATTTCGCAACCATATTCCCTGAATAGATACCCCATAGCATGTTATAAACCTTGCTTTCATGATGAAAGAAATTATGAGTGCATGTTTGACACTCATCCAAAATATATCTCCATTAGTCAGCATAACCTGATGTGGATCTCCTGCTGCGTTAGCATCCAACAAAATCGGAGTCGGAATACCTTATGATCTCCAGAATTATTCCATCTCCTACAAAGAGCATATAATTTCTTGTTCTCTATTAATTACTTAAGTAGTTTGGCTGCTACGCAATGATCCATCCATATATGCTTAAATATCTGCCTAACATCCGAATTATGTACGCAATATCCTGACGCGTACATACTTGTGTATACATTAGACTCCCTACAACTGATCATGAAGGAAAAATCTATTGTATTTTTTTTAATTTTAAGGCTAACCTTAGGGCACTTATTTAAGACCGAATTTGTCTCCTTTAACGAGAGGTGTCACCTGGTTTGCATTGAACACTTCAATCAATATACAAAACCAAAAAATTATTTCTACTCCTACTGAATTTGTGATACACACAATCTTCAACAGTGTTCATCTCAAAACCAAACGAGATAATCACTTGAAGTACCTTTGACGAGAAGCTTGCTTGGGTTCATAAATAAATTTTATCAATTTGCAAACCATATTCTTTTGGTCTTTCGACATAAAGTTTTCTGGTTGCACCATATAAACTGTTTCATCAATGTTACCATTGAAAAATGTCGTTTTGACATCCATTTAATGTAATTCAAGATCAAAATGTGCAACATGTGCTATGATTGTTTTAAAGGAGTTTTTCAAAGATACCGAAGAGAAAAATTCTTTAAAATCAATCCCAAAATTTTGAGTAAAGTCACTAGCTACAAGACGTACTTTATACCTCTCCACATGACCCTTCGAATCATTCTTGGTTCTAAATGTCCATTTGCAACCAATGGACTTCATACCTTTTGGTAATATGACAAGTTCTTAAACTTTATTGTCTTGTATGGACTTACTCCTTATTTTTTGTATTAATCCACTTTGAGAACTAGAACTTTCCATGGCCCGACGGAAGATGATTATAGATCATCTTCCAGTATCCACGGTATTCCTCACGTTCCTAAAGAAATATGACAAAATAATCCGAAATTATATTTCTCATTTCTCTTGTGGACATTCTTAACATTACCGGTTCTTGAGGTTGTTGAGTTTGTTTCTTATGAATAATTACCTTATCTTGAATGGGGTGTCGTTACGTTGTCGTTGTTAAGGTATCTCAACAACGACTTATAGAGGTAATTCGACATTGTCTTATTGAGGCTCCGAATTCACTTCTTGATCATGACAGGCATAGAGTCCTGCACATCGTCAAAAGTGATAGTAGGAATCGTAATTGATTCCTTCTTAAAGACAATGATCCTGACTTTATTTCTCCCCCAAACTCAACATCCTCAAAAAATATTATACTTCTCGTCTCAAAAAAATTGCTTAGTGTGGGACCGTATAATTATTAACCCCTTGATTTGTCAGCATAGACAATAAAGTAGCTGCTTACAATTGAACTTTGGTCTGTATTTCCTTTACACATTAATATAGACATTAAAGTCTATAGAGTCAATAAAATCCAAATCTCATCAGACACAAGTCGTTCAACTCTATTTCTAGAGATGTGACCTAATCACTTATGTCATAATGAGGTTAAAAATATTTATTGTTAATTTTGTGTTTAGTACCACATGACTCCACTTGCAAGATTTCATTTAAGCTTGCAATAGTTTCAACTGAATATAGGTGATCATAAATTTTAAAGGAACCGTTACCAATAATATTTGGATTTAAAGATAGACTAAACTTATTATTTCCAAATGAACAATGATAACCGGATTTGTCCATTAAGGAAACTGAAACTGAATTTCGTCTAAAAGACGGTACAATAAAAGTTTCTATCAAATCCAAATAATAATCGGTTCCTAAAAATAACCTAAAATGTCCTATTGCATCCACTTCTACCGATTTGCCGTCACCCACATAGATGTATCTTTCACCATCAATTGGCTTTGGTAGCTCAGACAACCTTGTCTATAAATACTAATGTGGGTAGTAGTACCAGAATCTAACCACCACGTGTTTTTAGGTACTGAATCTAAATTAACCTCAGAACAGACTAAATTTAGAAATGTACTTTTCTTTATACGCCATGCGTGGTGCTTTGTACATTTTTTCTTTATTTGTCCCGTCTTATCACAAAAGAACAACCCTTAGTTTTATATTGTTGTTTCTTTTGACCTGGACCCTTAGCAGCTACTGTATTCATTTCTTTTTGCCCTTCAAGTTTATCACATTAAACATGAAAATTAAAATCTTATTGGCAGATATTTTAACAACATTAACTGTAAAGAGAACAAAAAAATAAATAGACAAACATGCTCTAATTAATAACCAAAGAGTAAAATATAGTCAAACAAATTCAAATAATGGTGAACCCCATCTCAAGATACCTAGTACATCATTAATATCAAGTCTTTGGACAGTGATATTAATTGCAAGTGGTACTCTTGGTGTAATGATCAAACATTGACAATAAGTCATGTCAAATAATAAGCCTATCTTTGGATCGGGTTATTATTCACATGTAAACCTTACAATTGTCACACATTTATCACCACAAGTATGTGTGCAATTCGGCCAAGTATTAACCTTCCTTTGGGCCGACTAATATCCGCATGAATATACATACACAAACATCCAACAACCCTCATAGACTATCTACGCAAGAGAGGTCACTTTGGCGACATCTTGTTTCAATGAGTCTACTTAGAATATTGGACAACTATTGCTAGTCATAAAAGGTACCAAAAAATTGAATCTTGACTAAATTTTATAAAACTGAATCATGTCCAAAAAATCTTATGTACATGCATAATTTTAAAATTTAAATAATCAATAATCAACATATTTGATTCCACTGAATATCATGCATCAAAAGATTATATCAAATAATCTATAAAGATTACACCAAAAATTTATCTACTACATAATAAGCAAGTGAATCTTTTGAATAACTTAAAATATGCAATAAGCAAGTGAATCTTTTGTTAAAAAAAAAAATTTGAGTGCTGGAATATATTAAAAAAAAGATAATCTATTGACCAAATATATGCATCAATATATATATATATATATATATATCAAATAAGATATACTGTTGCATATTCTAAAAGCAACCGAGTAATACTACTCCAAGTTCCAACATGTACATTGATATCATTGCTATAGGAAAAGAATAGATAATGCTAAAAGAAGCTCTTGACTCAAAGCACAAAAGAAACAAACAACCACCATCGAGCATGCATTACACACCACCGAACATGCAACATGCTAGGTCATGGTTAAAATCTCACATTAATAATCCATCCTTAACATCTTGCTTTCTTTCTTTCTTTCTTCCTTAGCACAACAAATCTTGCATATGGAACCAAAGCAAGTACCGCAGAAATTGTGAAGAAATTATGACATAACTAATGGGGGCAGTTCGGCTTGAACAGGGAGCCGGAAGATGTTCTAATTAAAGAAGCCGCCATATCTTAACTCATAAATCATAAACCATAAGCCATTGGAAAGTCATGCAGAAACAATCGAAACCCTAATTTAAATTAAATCTAACGATTTAGGGTTTCTAAACAACAACAAAAATTAAATCTGAAACTTCGAACTCATAAATCAAACAGGGAGGCTCTGATACCACTTGTTAGATTTTTATTGTACCCTGTCGATTCATGAGATGAAGAATATAATAAAATTGATTGCGGAAGCGTACCTGAATCCATTGCCTGACTTGATGGATGTTGAAGCGATCGTCTCTTTATGGGGTTTGATCTTCCAACCCGCTACGACCCTTAATAACAAAGATGAAATCTTTGTTCCTCTCTTTGTTGATGGGGATACATAAGAGAATAGAGAAAACCCTCTCTTGGTGGTCGTATGAGTTGGGGACCATAACCCTAATGAATACACATATATATAGATATATGTGTTGTGATATTTCTAATTTGGCCCCTCATCAAATTAGAATTATCTCCGGTATCTACACATTAATTCCATGACAATTATACCCTTAAGCCAATTTTCCAAATAGACCACTTTAATTTGGCTTAATTATTTAGATAGCCCAAACACAATTAATTTTACATGTGTGGTCCCATAATTATTGAATAATTCCAACAGAATGGGAACACATTTTTCTTGTCAGTATCATTCTTCAAACTTTGTAATATTGGATAGGTTTATATCTTATGTTTACAGGAGTAATCGATGATGCACCTATTTACTAATTGAGCCAATTTGAGGAATAATTGAGCCAAATTGAGGATTGGTGTTGCTGTGAATGATTTTTATATTGTACCAGTCATAGTTGAGAAGAAATAGATAGTAAAATAGCTAAGAATTGATTCTCGTATTATGGTGGCATGCATATAGGTTAGCTTCATGTGAATGACGAGAGATCATAACTCAGTAAAGGACATGTGTTAGGTGAATTGAAGAATCTTTGTGCTGGATTTTCTGTACTGGTGATTTGTTCTTTTGAAACTTTTTTAGACGCACGATTCATTTAGCTATGTTCCAACTTCAGCACACTTCGACAAATAAAGCATCACATCTTTTTCTACGACTATATACAAATTTGATTTGATTTGTTTAGAAAGTATGTTAAGTGGATCTATTAGATAGAGTTGAGATGAAAATTAGGCCAATATTATCACTGTGTGCTTATGTTCCTTTATTATTAAACTTTTTGGAGAGAATCTCATTTATGAGGAATTCAATGCCTTCAATTCCATAAAGGTTACAAAAAGTTTTCCTGGTTTATATTCTTCTTCTTCTTCTTCCAAAAGACATGTTTGAGTTTGCATCAGAACTATACTGTTTGAGTCATGCTTTCCCCTCTCAAATGCGTGCCCCTTGAGAAGTTCTAAATTAATTTTCTTGGCAATTTTTGAAGTTATTAGACTTCCTGGCAACCAATTGAGAACTTAGAATAATTTCTTTTAATCTCTTAAGTGTTGCACACAGTACCCTTTAGCACTCTGATTTCTGTAAATTTCACTTAAATTATTCAGGTAATGCTCATTTACCTCTCTGTTTACTATAATTGTGTCGTATTACATCAAAATTATAGCTCTGTTGCTATGTACAACTATCTATTAGTTCTTAACATTGGTGCATAATGTTTGACCAGGGAGAAGGTAATTGCCGTAATATCTCACGAGATGAATCCTGTATGATGGGCAGTGACGGTTTCCGACTGAAAGGCGTAAATAGCAAAAATGTTGTGTAAGTTGTGTTCAGTTGATGGTTAGTTTTATAAATTCTATTGGAGTTGATAGTATGGGTACTGATCTGTAAGTTCTTTATAGGCACTAATGTTACCAATTCTGTTACTTAGCCATAAGTTTTATATAATTAAATAGTTTGTTCCAATTTGTGTTCTTGCTCAATCCAACAATGTAGACATCTCTCTATGTGCATCAATGTCAATTAAGAACACATTTGTTGATCCGAGTACAAATTTTACACGATGACGCATTATTCTAATTATAAATTTTTTGAGTTTGGTTTCATAATATCAGTATCTCTTATGATTAAGGAGCAAGCTTCATCAATGTTTTGGGAGGTAACTCAAGGTATATGTAGGTGTTCTTTATGCGCTTCGCGACAGCTTTGCTTAAAAAATGTATAAACTTGTAATGTTGTTCGTGTAATCAACATTAACCTTGTACCCTTGCTTTTGAATCCCATATGGCTTCCTTGTTATGTCTTCCCATGTCTTGTTGTTTAGGTAATATATGCTTGCATGGATATATCATTGGACTTTTTCCTTTTGTTTGTGTTAATTATCTTCTCTTTCTACTAATAATACACGTCTGCGCAAATTTCACAAGAAATTGTGCATGTGAATATCATATTATTACAGAAAATTGATGCCCTAGTTTGGAATGTCTGTTTTGGTTTTTTATTATTGCTTTCTTTCTATGTTGCATGTATACGTGCATCAATGGATATACAGGACTTAACTACACGGGCATGGAATCAATTAGCCACGTTGTGTTTGTCACGTTGACGACATGATCTGGATACCAGATTGATTTAGTGTCCTAGCTTGCTCCACTTGTGTCCTTCATTAACATATTTATATTAGTTCATTATAGTTTTTCTTTTTTGTGGCAAGTTTACCACATCTTTAATACACTTGTGAACCTTATGCATTATGGTATCTTCTTTGGTTATATTGGTATCCGTACCAACTTCAGAGTTGGTACCAGACGCATATATGCTATAGATTAGGAAGGGGGTAGATTCTAAACTAGGGATGAAGGCCATTGGCATTTGTAAGAAACATATTGTCTTCCGAATGTGTGGGAAGTACAATTTTCATTTGAAATAGTTCATGAACTCTGTGTTACACTGCAGATACTCTTCCAATCCTAATTAATGTTTGAATATAGCAATATTTGCCACAAGCCTTTGATATTTGATCCAAATTTTTCATTGTCAATATCATTTTTTTATGTTGGCCTCTGCAACGCAGTGACTACCTAGAGGCCCTTGTGTTCATTAAGGCTATAGGACAGGAGTCAAGCGTGGTTGAATGTTTCAATTTTTAGTGATATGATCTTGATCTTGTCAAAACTTTGAATATATTTTGTTGTCTCAATAATTCTTTTTCTCTCCTTCCATTATCATTAATTAATTATTATGTAATTACTCATGTTTTTGCTCCGATCTTTATACTTGTCCTCTTTTACATGTGAAATACCATATTGCTATATTCTCACACAATGATGAGCAGTATTACAAATTCGTGTCATTTACGGTTCTCTACAACATTTTCTGCTATTATTTCCCTTCTCATCTGCATTAGGTGCTATATATTTATCATGCATGTGGGAAGTGTGACTGGAACAGGAAAAATGGTCCCCAAGCTTGTAAGTTGTTATTCTAGGTCCCCCAAGGCCCTAAATGGAAGGCATGAATTCTGTGGCACCCTAAACTGGCAGCACGACTCCCGTGTATTGGAGTCGATGATTATAATCGAAATATCAAAGTCCGAGACTTTATAACTGGATATGGCGCCGGTGAATGTTATTGCCCAATTCATTTGTGATATTTGTCAATTATATATCTCCAGGAATGCCAGTATAGTTCTGAAGCTATCAATTTTGATGTAGGATAATTGATTCACTAAGAAGGATATGAAGTAATACCAGCATGTGAGTGAATAAATGACCGATAGAGTGGGGACCGTAGTAGCTAAGATGTGCCTGCATAGCCGAGAATGTGCGAGTAAGAAACTGAAGTGGACTCGTGGTAAGTGGTTTCAAGGTATCTGCAGGCAAATGGTACAATCAATACTATGATCAACTGTTACTAGTCTAGAGCCACAACATGCTCTTGTTGAAGTTTGGAACTTTCGAGTCTCTTGCACATCGAAGTATATAATATGTCAGCTGTCATGAAAAAAAAAGAGAAGGATGCAACTAGGCATGTTGGTTTCTGTTTCTTACTAGGAACAAGTGCGAGCTACTTCTTCCTCCTTCCACACTGCTGCCTTTTGCAACTCAATTCTTCAACATTGCACAGTGAATATACCTGCAAGACCCACTCACATGTAGGTCAGATGTGGGCACCCCTCCTCTTGCAGGTAAGAAGGTTACTAGGAACTTCCTCCTTAAGTAAGCGTTATTATTTTTGATTCAATGTCATGTTACTTGTTGAGGTAGATGACCAACTTTAGCCAATATTGAATCAGAATATTTGATTCAAGCAAAGTTCGAGAATTTTTTTCACTGAATGAATACTGACTGCACAATTTGGAATTGGCTTGCCATATTATCTTGATTGCATACATAATATGGAGACCAAGATAACAATCTTTCTCTTTTTTTTCCTTCTTTTTTGCCCTTGATTATAGCTTTCAATTTTTTGAAAACTTCTTAATGTGATTAGTTTAAACATTAAAGTGGTTGTTCTGACTTATGAAATGGATAAATAGGACCGGCTTAAATGTAGTGGTTCAATCCAATTTTTTGTAGCCTACTACTTAGTTATTTTTTCCTCTTGTTGACACATACCAAGAGTTTGCTTTCCTCCAACCTTGAATGATGCATATACAAGCTGCTTCTATCTAGGAATCTGAGAACGAAGGCATCTTTCACAAAATAGATTGGTACAGAATCGTACTTGATGAAGCACACACCATCAAATCTCCAAAAGCACGAGTGTCCCAATCAGCCTTTGCACTAACCTCGCATTGTAGGTGGTGTCTTACTGGTACCCCTCTACAGGTCAGTAGTTATCTTACTCTTATTACTCGTACATTTCATTTCCACATATAATACATACTGGCTTCATTTTTCATTTGTGTAACTATTGTGTTGCCCTTAGTACTTTTTAGTATCAGGAGGCGTATGATCGGAATAATATTTGAATGCCTATAAATAGTCTTAGAGAAAAATTTATTTAATGTGATGATTAATGGATTTTACAACTGCAGAATAATTTGGAAGACCTTTACAGCCTCATTTAATTGCTTCTTACATGTTGAGCCATGGTGCAATTGGGCATGGTAAGCACAAAATGTTTTCCATGTACAATCCACAAATTATACACTTTTATATGCTTGTGTTTACATCTCTGTAGAAGCATGAAAATTTTAGCAGTCTTGACAACTATGCGCCCAAGCCAGAGAAGTCATATGCGCCCAAGCCAGAGAAGTCATATGCGTCCAAGTCACCAGAGTGAGTCATATGTGCCCAAGTCACCAGAGTGAGTCATATGCGCCCAAGTCACCAGAGCGAGCTATGCGCCCAAGTTACCAGAGCAAGCTATGCGTCCATGCGCCCACTCTAGGCTCCTCTAGAAGGGGACGCATAGCTCTGTTTCAGGCTATGCACCCAAGTCAGAACAGCCTCCGACTCGGTCAAACCCACGATCAATCGTGCACCAAAGCATACGACCACGTCAGTCTCAACGAGCAGTCGTGCACCAAAGCATGTGGCCACGTCAATCCCACGATCAACCCACGATCACGCAGTCTGCATGCGCTGTCACAACCCGCACCCTAGAGTAAAGGTACGAGAAGTGGGTACGTCCAGCCTACGTCGCAGTGTCGACGGTAGAACGCTGTCCTAGGTCACAACATCTAACAATATAATGTTAAACAGTTTATACTCCCCGAATGGGGGTGACATAGCAGAATGTAAACTCAATCACAACTAAGGAAGAAGAAGCACGATATGATATAGAACTCAAATGAAATACAGATGATCAGAAGAGTCTAAGTGTCTAAGATAACATCTCAGCAAACATCCAGAAATACAAGCCTCAACTACTGAATATGAAATAATATATACAATCCAGATCTCAAATGACAGAAATATTAAAATCTAGACTAGGGAGCCTCAGTCTCTATAGCTAGTGGATCCGGCTGGAAATCCGGATCACAGGTGTCATCTAGAGCTGTCCCATAAAAAGTGTCAACACTAGCATCATCCTCGTCCTCTCTAAACATGTCAACGGTGCCCAATCAGGACGGAGCGAGCACAATACATCTCAACAGATCATAGCAGGTTAGAAAATATAATCATGCAGTAAAGTAAGATACAGGAAACTGAAAGAAAGTACAGAATGTAAAAGAGATAGCTGTAATGGAAATATCTACTATAAGTAGAGAACTAACAGTGGCTAGTGAGTCAGAGTACAATATAGACATATGAATGGCATAGGATGATTCTGATGCTACACTACTTGGATATTATTCACATGTCCACTTCTACTCCCCCGTACCCCCAATCAATACACAAGGATCCAGCCAGGTTATGTTATAATTCATGTAACGTCCCCCGAAGGGTGGTACATGATAGTCCCATAAATGGGGATTCTAGGAAAGCCCATAAATGGGGGATTCAAGGAAGACTCTGTGATCATGAGAGTACATGTCACAAATGATTCAATGAACCATGAAGAATAGTGATACACAATGTAAGTGAAACGCACAGAACATGTGGTATCCGATGCTCCCTGAGGGGATAACATCTCAATAAGGGATCCATATAGTACCAATCCGTGTGACCAACGTGATAGTATCAAGTAAAGTAATTTAAAGCAGGAGAATAATTCTAACAGGATATGAAATGATCAGATAATCTACTCGCCTGTATCCTGAGTATCTGAAGAATATCTACTGTCCGATGAGTGGTGTCTGTCTCCTATAGAACAGTACAAGTCATTACATGTCTAAAATAATAAATTAGACTGCTACAATGCATCTACATGATGTTTGGAGTCAATCTAGGCTAAAGTCAACATTTGGTCAATTCTAGTCAACCCTAGAAGTCAAACTAAGTCAACTAGGTCAAGTCCTAGCCCAAACAAGTCTAATAAGTCTCACTAGGCCTAACCAAGCCTAGGCTAGCACTCACATACCATCACAAGACAATGTGAACCACAACAATGCATAATATAAAATAGATAATATATATAAATACATACCTTCATACATACATGCATATCCACATTACATACATATTTATATATATAGGCATATGTTACATCATGCATATTTACATAGTTACATAGATAATATACATTCATGCACATTTACATACATGCTTTTATACATTATATATGTTAACATTCATTACAATGCATTATATTTTACTTATACCTTTGATTGATTCATTCATTCATATATGACATTCATTCATGCATTTATACATTCATTCATATTCCATATGCATACATATTTCAGTTCAGGCATTATATCCATTCACATATCATTAAGTTGCATACATATACTTATTTTTATTATATACATGTCATTCATGCATGTTACATACTTACATGCATCTATACATTATATACATTGTATACATGTAAAAATAGAAGAGGGAAAAATGGGAAAAAAATTGAAAAGGAAAGGGAAGGGAAGGAAAATGTAAGAAAAAAGAAAAACAGTGGACATATACATGCTTGCATCATATATTCTACATTACCATACATGCTTTCATTATATATTGCATTATATTATTTATATATTATGCATTCATATCTATCATTACATGTATACCTTGCATTCATATCTAGCATTCATTATATACTTTCATGCATACATTATATATCATTCTTTCATTCATGTATTTATGCATTGCTTACATATATTACATTGATTGCATTTCTACATGCTTGACATACATATATATATATATACATATATATATATATATATATATATATATATATATATATATATATATATATATATATATAAAGAGGATACATATCATATATATATCATTTCATTCATCTAACATATTATGCATTACATACTCTACATTCATTTAATATCCATACTACGTAGGCTCATAGGTTACACAAAATGCCTATATCTTATAGTCACTCTTCTACTTAAAATCAATATTGTACCAATTGAGCTTTAACTAAATTCTAGGATTAGAGTATGTCGTAGCCCTTCATGTTAGCTTTCCGAAACATCAAACGGATCATATTTTCGTGTCTTTCGTACAGCTGACACTCAAATAATTTTACAGAAAGTTACAGAAATAATTTGGCTTATTAAAATATATATTTGGAAAGCTAACTCCGATACGGTTCTTTAAAAAAAGGGAGATAAATCGGAGTTCTAAGCTAAAAGTTATGACATTTCTAAGTTGCTTTGGTTAATAAAAACGTGGATGAATATTATGACGAATTTGAGTTGTTTTAGACAAAAGAACACATATAGGCCAAGATACTTGGATACAAACATAGGTATCCAAATGAAACTCATTCTAACCATCCTAACTAAGATCAATCTACTCTCTAACCATTCTAAAACTGAATTTAAATATCTATTTAAACTATTATCATACATACATACACATGGGGTGTCCTAATTTGGGATCTATCAAGTAGGACACAAGACACATATCTAAAATCCTCAAGAGAGCTCCAAATGGCCTCAAATTTGAATCCAATTGGGACACATGCATAAGGATGGATCCTACTGATTCAAAACTAATTTATATGCAAAGAAAATCGATTTGGAGGATGAGTTTTACCTATTGGGAGTGGAATCCCAATGAAATCCTTTAGGACACGGCTCCGATACGAAGATCCCTCAAAGTAGACACTCCTCCTTGCACTCCTCTTCCAATCCTTGGTAGCACCCTTCCCTTGGAGAATGAGAATGATTGAGGGAAGGTTTGGTGAAGGAATGATTTGATTTGGAGATCAAATCAATGGGAAGGCTCTCTAAAATTAGGGAAGAACAAAAGGAAAATAAAAGAGGCAAGATTGTAATGAATGAAATGAATCATTCTCCCCTAAAGGTGGCTGCCATAAAGTGTCCATTAGGGCTAATGGAAAATGTCCTAATTGTCCCTCTCTAGTCTCATATGGTTAAGTCTAGACTAGGTTCAAGTTTGGGGTCAAAATGATCTAGTTTTGAGTCTCTAACTTAACAATTCTAACATGATAAAAATTAGTTTAATTAACTAACTTAAATGTTGGGTCTTGTGAGCCATGCTTAACTTAATATTGGATCTTATCTAGAGTTTAAGCTACCCGGATCACAATACAAGTCGGAACGAGACGAAACTCAAACTCGACTAAACAAATCCAATAAAAACAATATTAAAAAAATTAAAAAAATCTAAAATATTAAAATATTAAAATATAAAAAATGACCAAAATCATAATACATCAATTTAAATATTATTAAAATAATCTAAAATTCACCAATTAATCAAAATCCTAAATAATTCAAAAGTCACAAAATGACCAAAATATTCTTAGACTAAAAAGTTGTAAATAGTCATTCTAATCACATGTTTAGGTCCCCATGGTCATGGTTAGTCTCTAGGCTCAACAGTTCTAGAGTTCACTAGCTAGCACATCAAAATTATAATTCACCAATTTTAAATAGTATTAAATTAATTAAAAAATTTCATAAATCATAAATCCTATTATTAAATAATAAACATTTTACAAAAGTTCAAAATTATCCTCATTTTAGAAAAGTGGGTGTTACAAGTCTACCCTCCTTAGAAAATTTCGTCCTCAAAATTAAGATGGTCGTACTTCTTCTAGAGTCTCGTCCCCAACAATCAAAGTCTCAGAACTTACCTAAATCATACAATTTAAAAGAATGGCATACAGGGTCATGGCATACGGTGGTAGTGTAAGTCTCATCTAGGTATACTAGTTACACTAGACCAAAACAATCATATGGTATCAAAACTTACAAGCAATTAGGGGTGTTAAACTGGAAAAGATACAGAAATAACAAATCATCAAGGCTTTAAGGCATAATCAAAATCAAAATTTAAAGCACAAATGTCGAGCATTAAAATCCAATCACAATATATATAGAGAGATAGTGTGTTAGAAGGGGAAAAGCTAGCATTATGTAAAGGTTATGTGGTTAGTGTGTGTATGGGTGTATGTGGACATGTTCATATGGTTAGATAGTAGGCATGTGCGTATGCGAAATATACATGAAAGTGTATATGAGGATTTGGGTTTCAAAACAATAGCTATCCAGTTACACTACTCATGGCATATTGGTTAACAATCTACAATGCACAACCTATTTACTCATAATATGCATGGCTAACCATATATATATATATATATATATATATATATATATATATATATATATATATATATATATATATATATATATATATATTTTAGAGTTAGAAATTTAGTTATGTATCTATATACATTATAACATATATGCATAAACTCTATATCTATCTATATAGATATATGAACATAACATAGAGAGGAAGGGTTAGGTTTACATGGCAGTGTATACTAAGTTAGGGTGTGTGCGTCCTTGTACAGGATTATAGCTTTAGTATTGAAAGGTTAAACCCAGTTTTAGTTCAGCATTTACATACAAAATCTGAAAATAAGCTAACATTTAAACCAGTGTAATATTAACATAATGCAGTTTCAGATTTTAGGGGTTTGAAACATCACAACCAACTCAATGCTCCCAATACATCCTAACATGATAGAGATAAAACCCTAACATACTATCCATACAATTAGCTATGCATACAGTTCAATATTACATATTAAATCTGAAATTGAACTAAACATTTGAAATCAATGTAAAAATGTTAACATGTATTCAGTTTTAGGATTTTGGAGAAATTTGAACATCAAACCAACCCAATGTTCATCACAACCACAATCTAACATGTAAGAATATGAAACCTAACATTATATCCCTACATACAACAATGTATATAGCTCAAAATATTACATTTAAAAAAAAACAGCAAATTGAACTAAACATTTAGAATCCAGTATTAAGGGTTAATATGCACACAGTATCAGATTTGACAAGTTCAAACACAAAACTCAACCAATTTCTTTAAGAAATGAAACCCTGTATATAACATACATGTGCAGTGATGTAAACAAAACTAATAACATGAAATTTATATTTGAATTACGAATTTAAACTGAAAAAGCAGAGAACCAGTCTCTGATACTGTACTGTATCAGAAATATTGGGGTTTTGAGAATTTAAACATCAACAACATATTAATATGTATTTAGATAGGTTGGTAATCAAAGTGTAGCATGCATACATGTCAGGCAAAGTGTCTGTGTCCACTATATATATTCTCATGTCTCAATATAAAAATTAAATTCTATATCAAGACCAACATTTAGATTCCTACCAAGATTGCAAAGTAGGTGATTGATGTAATCAAGACAGTTTTATTATTATTATTTTTAATACAAGAATAATAGCAAGAAGGAAATAACGATAAAATCTGTTCTGCTTATCTGTTTAAAAGAAGAAACCATTTTGAAACCAGATTTACAATATCAAATCTAAGATAAGGTCTAGCAAAAATCATCAATTCATTGTATTAAAAAGAAATTCATAACAAGAAGTTACACAAGGTTTATAATAACAGCTAAAGCTACTCCTTCTCCTAAGTTAAATAATGAGAAACAAAACAATCAAAACAAAACACTAATAAATTTTTTTTTTGAAAGACTTAAATAAAAGTAGAGAAAACATGTTCAAAAGCATTTAAGGTACAATCTGATAATCATATGCGTCTATCCAAAATCATGGTACTCTAAATCCTCGTCATACTAGTAAGCATGGCTACGATAATCACAGAGTCATTGACTAAGGCACATACCTCTAGAATCATGATATTTAAAATTTTCGCATTACCGCATGCGACGGCGAAAACCTTAAATTTCCACACCCGAGAAATACGTCCAAAATCTGACTATATGTCCTCACTATGCCAGCTAACACGACTATGAAGATTCTAGATCCCACAACTGAGGTGACCTAGCCCATATGATTTTCTTAGAAGAAAAAAAAACAAACAAACATAACAAAAGAGCAACATGACAAAATTAATCAATCAGCAAGGAACAGATGGAATCGGATTTTAAGGTAGTTATAAAAGACAATTGCGGGAATGGAATCGAGAAGAACGAAACTTGCAGCAAGATCTCCAATGGTCTGTGCATTCTCGACTGTCCTGACGATAGCTCGTCCTGCTGGTTTCCCCTGGTCTGCTGCTGATGCTGCATGAACCGCTGCTGCTGAGAGAAATCGGGAATGACGAAAAAAGGTCTCTGTACAGACGAAGGTGCACCTCCAATGTAGCAGAAACGCCAACCTGAGTCGGCACAACAAGAGTTGCGGTCTCGAGGCCCTAATGAACAGGACGAGAGGTGGCCAGCCTCTCGATAGTATCCCCCGAACCGGAGCGATGAGATCGTGTCTTCATAACCATCATGAAGACAGATCAAAACAAGAAGCAATTACTGAGAATGAAGCGAAAAAATCAAAGGAGGACAGTTTATATTCAAGGGAAAACAATATGCATCAAATTTAGATAAAAGGAATATGATTAAGAGTTTTTCCTAGTGTGATTGAGTACCTTCAAAATTATATCCTAATCCTACTGCAGGTTGTAGTGATATTCTAGTTCGAATACCACTACACATACTCGACCTGCATGGGCCACCACTAAAATCGTGTCACGACCCGCACCCTAGAGTAAGGGCACGAGAAGTGGGTACGTCCAGCCTACGCCGCAGTATCGGCGGTAGAACGCTGTCCTAGGTCACAACATCTAATAATATAATGCTAAGCAGTTTATACTCCACGAATGGGGGTGACATAGCAGAATGTAAATCCAATCACAACTAAGGAAGAAGATGCACAATATGATATAGAACTCAAATGAAATACAGATGATCAGAAGAGTCTAAGTGTCTAAGATAACATCTCAGCAAACATCCAGAAATACAAGTCTCAACTACTGAATATGAAAGAATATAAACAATCCAGATCTCAAATGACAGAAATTGTAAAACCTAGACTAGGGAGCCTCAGTCTCTATAGCTAGTGGATCCGGCTGGAAATCCAGATCACATGTGTCATCTAGAGCTGTCCCATAAAAAGTGTCAACACTAGCATCATCCTCGTCCTCTGTAAACATGTCAACGGTGCCCAATCAGGACGGAGCGAGCACAATACATTTCAACAGATCATAGCAGGTTAGAAAATATAATCATGCAGTAAAGTAAGATACAAGAAACTGACAGAAAGTACAGAATGAAAGGAGATAGCTGTAATGGAAATATCTACTATAAGTAGAGAACTAACAGTGGCTAGTGAGTCAGAGTACAATATAGACATGTGGATGGCATAGGATGATTCTGATGCTACACTACGGAATGATTCTGATGCTACACTACTTGGATATTATTCACATGTCCACTTCTACTCCCCCGTACCCCCAATCAATACACAAGGATCCAGCCAGGTTATGTTATGATTCATGTAACGGCCCCCGAAGGGTGGTACATGATAGTCCCATAAATGGGGATTCTAGGAAAGCCCATAAATGGAGGATTCAAGGAAGACTATGTGATCATGAGAGTACATGTCACAAGTGATTCAATGAACCATGAAGTATAGTGATACACAATGTAAGTGAAACGCACAGAACATGTGGTATCCAATGCTCCCTGAGGGGATAACATCTCAAGAAAGGATCCATATAGTACTAATCCGTGTGACCAACGTGACAGTATCAAGTAAAGTAATTTAAAGCAGGAGAATAATTCTAACAAGATATGAAATGATCAGAGAATGTACTCGTCTGTATCCTGAGTATCTGAAGAATATCTATTGTCCGAGGAGTGGTGTCTGTCTCCTATAGAACAGTACAAGTCACTACATGTCTAAAATAATAAATTAGACTGCTACAATGCATCTACATGATGTTTGGGGTCAATCTAGGCTAAAGTCAACCTTTGTGTCACGACCCGCACCCGTTTTTTTTAAACGGATACGAGACGTGTCCAAGCCAGCCTACGCCGCAGTGTCGACGGTAGAACGCTGTCACGGCCATGAAGATCAAATTCACAAATAATACTCATTTACATAATTAATTTAACTTACAATGATCACAAGTTTTACATTTGTAGAAAAATATAAACTTGTACAATATTGGAATGACTACAACTCCGTTATCTAGCTAGTTTCTAGGCTTTTGTCTGCAAGTACCCCCGTATCTCCCATGCTAAGTGAATCCACGGCTAACCTGAAAAATGTTGGTTTCCAGTCAGTAGGGGTGCAACTCGGGCGGGTCGGGTCGGGTTTGAGGTCAACCCGAGCCCAACCCGATAGATCATAAGCCTAGCCCGAGCCCAAGCCCGACCCGACTTTGGGTTCAACATATGAAGCCCAAGACCAAGTCCGGAGGATCGGGTTGGGCTCGGGTTGGGTCGGGTCCATCGGGTTTATCAGACTCTAATATGATATTTGAAATAATTTTAAACAAGAGTAATTTTAAATGCATAATCAAATAGCAATCAAGTCTCAATCATTACAAAATAAAACTGAAATGAGATTTAGGACAAGGAGTTGAAGAGTTTGGGTGAAAAAAATTATAGTTTAAACTTTTTATTTAAGTAGTATGAAACAATATATATATATATATATATATATATATATATATATATATATATATATAAATTATATGTATGTCGGATTTCGGGTTCTTCGGGTTACCCAACACATGAACCCAAGCCCAACCCAATTTTTGATCGGGTTCAAATATTTTAACCCGAGCCCAAGCCCGAACCCGAATATCTTCAACCCTAACCCAACCCATTAACGGGTTTACCCGATCGGGTTCGGGTTTAGCCCGCCCGAGTTGCACCCCTACCAGTCAGAATGGAACGAGCACAATCCACTGAATGCAATTTCAAATAAAGAAAATGACTATAAGACAAAGGTTAGGCATCAATCATGAGTTTTGAAAATAACAGTAAAGCCGTAAGAAAAATCAATAGTAATAAATAGACCAATATACTTTCCCACCGTTAGAAGTACCTTTGATATGTGATCAGTCTGGGCCACTAAATCGCACGGTCTACAAGGTCTACTTGCATGAAAAATAAACATGGGCTACACTACTTGCAGAAAATAAACACGGGCTACACTACTTGTAGAAAATAAACACGGGCTACACTACTTGCAGAAAATAAACACGGGCTACACTACTTGCAGAAAATAAACCCGGGCTACACACTTGCAGAAAATAAACACGGGCTACACTACTTGCAGAAAATAAACACGGGCTACAAGGTCTACTGCATGAAAATAAACACGGTCTACGGTCGGATCACACATCCTTGGTACTTCTCATTCCCGACTCGACAATTTTATAATAGAAAATAATCACATAATCAATGGCCAATCAATAAAATATAGTAAAAATCAATATCGAAATGCAGACAATAAACTGTACTCGCCTGTGGTCCTCTGTTGGTGAAACCGACAGTCTGAACTACTCAATGTGCCACAATAGTCAAAACCGGTACAACAGTCCCCGGAAGCTGAAATAAACATCATCAATGTTCTCAGAATAGTCAAATTAGCTAGGATTGCCTGTCCTTAAGTCCAATTCTGGACACAGGGGCAAAACAGTAATTTCGGGCCAAAACGATATCCGCCGTTGGACCCGCTTTGCACCGAAAAGCGTGCCAAAGTCAACGGTCTCTAAAGTCGTCAAACTATATGTCTACGGATCCAGTTTTCCGATACGAACCCAACCGTATGTCCAAAGTTGGATTCCGGCGGGCCGTGCACAAAATCGTCCATTGAGTGGGACCGTGGGCCCGCAAAACGGTGATTTTATCAACGGTCTCATAATCGGACCAAACTTGGCATACAGGGCCAGAAGAATGATACGGTCCTGCTGGCGCAAGTTTCGTCTCGATCTGACGAGCGTGCACAAAGTAATTAAAAAATTTGCAAAGTGCACGATACGGTGAATTTCGACGGATACGCATCAAATTCGTCGCGCACACGCGACCAATTTGAATTCTGCCAAAGGCCACACGACCACGAAGCCGTTACGCAGCTTTCGATCCTTTCGGTACGCGACCACGTCGTCCGGATTGGCGTGACGCACGTCGTGTGGAGCGTTTTTATGATTTTGAAAACAGATTTTTGATGAACTTCGGGATCGTATTTCTCGACACGTAGTCGATTATTTCCAAATCCACAAAAAGGACTATGAAGCCCTATATGTTGTCTAAAAGACCCTTCAAATATATTTTCTAATACGGCCTCAGATCGATCGGAATCGATCGGCAAACATGGATGATCGGACTGTTATATGCCCTGTTAACTAGCGGGTTTTTCGTCAACTTCAACTCTGTTTTCTGGCCAACCTCGGCCATCTATGTTCGAACTAATTACAGGGATATAAAGATGGTTAGGTTAGGTAATCACCTGAAGAAACGGCTCGTCGAATGATCGATCGGCCGTGAAGAATTCACATGACGAAGTCGTGCGCCCGATGCACGCTGCTGTTCCGTCTTGGTTCTGTTTGCGCGCGGTTTTTGCTGTGGTCGGCCGTTTGGCGCGCTCCGGCGGTGGTCTGGCCCTGCTGCGGCGGTCCAGGGCACGCCCACGTCGGAGCTGGGGGGTGGTGGCGTCGGGTTTACGTTAGGGTTTGAGGGAAATTCGCTCTCTCGACGTATATATATAGTAAATACAGGGTCGGGTCGGCCTGGGTGTTCTCGGGTTGGTGAGAGCTCGGGTACTTGAGCAGAATGGTTTCTTAGCATGGCTGCTTCCTGCGGCCTGCTGGCTTATGGGGAGAAGGATTTAATTCCTTTTTCTTATTAGTAAGCCCAATCTTATATATATATATACCTATATCAATACATATATATATCACTATATATATTTCTATATAATATATCACTATATATATATATATTTCTATTATATATACCACTATATATATTTCTATATAATATATTACTATATATATATTTCTATTATATATACCACCATATATATATATATATATATATATATATATATATATATATATATATATATATATATATATATATATATATATATATATATATATATTACTATATATTACTATATGTATTTATATGAATATATATAATAATATTTAATTGACAAAACTTAATATAACCAATAACAAAAAATAATATTATATATATAATAACCTCAATAAAATAATAATAAATATAACAAAATTCAATAAAACAATAATGGCGTATATATATACACAACTTGTGCAGTCTAAAAATCCCAATATGTACACGGACCTATTTTATACCAATATTACCGAATATCAACCAATAATGACAGTTATAATATTTAATTACGAATATTAGAAAATATTCATTAAATAATTAAAACGGAACACCACACACACTCATACCAAAATACGTCAATACGAACGTCATTGATCGTCCCGCATGACTACATAGGCTTGGGCTCAGTTCGGGTCCAGTCCAGACTAAAATGGTATAATCGGTTTCCCTAAACTCAATAATATAATTAATAGATACATAACACTTCGGCATGGGTTAAGTTGCAACTTGGCCTGGTTTTCCTAGTTAGAACAGTTCTATGGCTCGGCCTTCCTTACCACGGCGAATACACTGGTCAAAGCACGTCATTGCGCTATCCTTGCCACGATTTCTAGTCACCGTGCACTCCAAAACTCTGCCATGGCTAACGTCATCTATCGTACTAATTAACTAAGTAATTAAAATCTAAAATCACCATTCCAATACAATAAATAATAATAATAAGATATTCTAAATTTTCTGGGAAGGGCAGCTACACTTTGGTCAATTCTAGTCAACCCTAACAGTCAAACTAAGTCAACTAGGTCAAGTCCTAGCCCAAACAAGTCTAATAAGTCTTACTAGGCCTAACCAAGCCTAGGCTAGCACTCACATACCATCACAAGACAATGTGAACCACAACAATGCATAATATAAAATAGATAATATATATAAATACATACCTTCATGCATACATGCATATCCACATTACATACATATTTATATATATAGGCATATGTTACATCATGCATATTTACATAGTTACATAGATATATACATTCATGCACATTTACATACATACTTTTATACATTATATATGTTAACATTCATTACAATGCATTATATTTTACTTATACCTTTGATTGATTGATTCATTCATATATGACATTCATTCATGCATTTATACATTCATTCATATCCCATATGCATGCATATTTCAGTTCAGGCATTATATTCATTCACATATCATGAAGTTGCATTATATACTTATTTTTATTACATACATGTCATTCATGCATATTACATACTTACATGCATCTATACGTTATATACATTGTATACAACATGTAAAAACAGAAGAGGAAAAAAAGGGGGAAAAACTGAAAAGGAAAAGGAAGGGAAGGAAAATGTAAGAAAAAGGAAAAACAGTGGACATATACATGCTTGCATCATATATTCTACATTACCATACATGCTATCATTATATATTGTATTATATTATTTATATATTATGCATTCATATCTATCATTACATGTATACCTTGCATTCATATCTAGCATTCATTATACACTTTCATGCATACATTATATATCATTCTTTCATTCATGTATTTATGCATTGCTTACATACATTACATTGATTGCATTCCTACATGCTTGCATTCAACCATATATATATATATATATATTAATTTAAAGGGGATACATATCATATATATATCATTTCATTCATCTAACATATTATGCATTACATACTCTACATTCATTTAATATCCATACTACGTAGGCTCATAGGTTACACAAAATGCCTATATCGTATAGTCACTCTTCTACTTAAAATCAATACTGTACCAATTGAGCCTTAACTAAATTCGAAGATTAGAGTATGTCGTAGCCCTTCATGTTAGCTTTCCGAAACATCAAACGGATCGCATTTTCGTGTCCGGAAGCTTCCGGAATCGCGAAAATACCGAAACGCGTTCGTCTTTCGTAAAGCTGCCATAAAGTGTCCATTAGGACTAATGGAAAATGTCCTAATTGTCCCTCTCTAGTCTCATATGGTTAAGTCTAGACTAGGTTCAACTTTGGGGTCAAAATGATCTAGTTTTGAGTCTCTAACTTAACCATTCTAACATGATAAAAATTAGTTTAATTAACTAACTTAAATGTTGGGTCTTGTGAGCCATGCTTAACTTAATATTGGGTCTCATCTAGAGTTTAAGCTACCCGGGTCACAATACAAGTCGGAACGAGACGAAACTCAAACCCGACTAAACAAATCCAATAAAAACAATATTAAAAAAATTAAAAAAAATCTAAAATATTAAAATATAAAAAATGACCAAAATTCACCAATTAATCAAAATCCTAAATAATTCAAAAGTCACAAAATGATCAAAATATCCTTAGCCTAAAAAGTTGTAAATAGTCATTCTAATCACATGGTTAGGTCCCCATGGTCATGGTTAGTCTCTAGGCTCAATAGTTCTAGAGTTCACTAGCTAGCACATCAAAATTATAATTCACCAATTTTAAATAGTATTAAATTAATTAAAAAAATTCATAAATCATAAATCCTATTATTAAATAATAAACTTTTACAAAAGTTCAAAATTACCCTCATTTTAGAAAAGTGGGTGTTACAAGCGCCTACACTCTATGCTCCCAAAGCAGGACCATGCGCCCACATGAAAATTAGTGTATTTTCTCATGTGGGCGCATAACATCATTCCAGCACAGAAACGACTATAAAAAGGGGTCTCATACCACTTCAAAGTACTGAACAGAGAGTATTTTCAAGAGCCAAATTGCTGCACTTCTTGCCAGTGAGTCGAGAGTTAGCAATTTTCTTAGGTTTTCTCCCACTTTTGTAATCGAAGTGTCAACGGAGTAAAGGAGCAAATGTCGCTCGATCTCCATCGTCCCATTCCCCAGAATTCTTTTTGTACTCGGGGATCCTCAGTGCAGGATCTCTCAGGCGTACTCGATTTGTGGTGCCTTGTGCCAATAAGAAAAGATAGCATTTCTTCTTCTTCTTTTTGTGTCCTCAAAAATGGCGACTCTGCTGGGGACTACCTTTTCCTCTGACGAGAAGGTGGTGACGCAATCCGATACCGACAAATTGGGGAGCACTCAGAAGATGTTGATCGTGAAGTTTGATCAGCAAGCGTTCGAAGAGATGCTCTCGAGGGACGACTCTATTCCCTCAAAATCAGTGAAGCCAAACAAGTCTCACAAGACTTGGCTTTCGAAGGCTCGTGGTGCATATCCTGCCGATGTCATAGAAGATATGCAACCGAAGGACTCTGCCACGTGGGCGCATAGAGCTCCTCTGTGGGCGCATGGCTCTGCCACAGAAGCTCCACAAATGAAGAAGGCTCATACCGTTCCGGGCTCTACTAGCCTAGTGACTTCTCTCTTGTGCAACCAACAACAAAGTGTTCAATGCTCGAGACTTGGCAAAGGAAAACACTATGATGCCAAGAATCGAAGTGTTCGACACTCTGGACAAAATCAGTGAGGCTCACAAACGAAGGAGGCGAAGCTGGGAGAAAACAGCGCCGCTTCACCAAGAATACGCCCAAAGCTATGCGCCCAAGAGGGTGTGTGGGCGCATAACTCTATCCAGAAGACTTCTCTCTTCGACAGATTATGCATCCAAGGTCATGCGCCCTAGGCTATGTGCCCAAACTCTACTGACCCATACTATGCGCCCACATATAGGAAGCTTAGGCATGCTGCCAAGACTTCTGGGAAGCATGCGCCCAAAGACAGACTCCAGGGTCTATGTGCCCACAGCAAAAAGACAGGCCCCAACGCGTATAGCATGGGAATGTCTTCAAGGTCATCACAGAACTTAGGTGTGGGGGTTGCCCCTGCACGTGAACTAAGTCCGGATGCACCAAATCTCCTTACAAACCCATATGCAAAGCTCGGCAATGCATGTGACATGGGTTTTAAGGCAAAACTCCCTTCCGCTGACTTAAGCGACATGATAAATCATAAGCGTAAAACGAGGGAGGATGCAGCAATTCATGGTGTACATCTGTGCACCAGTATTGTCATCAACTGTTGCTGCTCCAAAGCAACGAGAGTGCCTCAGAGGCAGTCCGTATTTCGACGACTACATTGCTCTGACAATGAAAAGCTGTTGTGTGTTTCATCCAACATGGCTTTATGGGGTCCCCCTTACGGGAGCTCCAATCAAAGAAGGTGGACCACGAACCCAACTTTCTCTCTCTGTTCCGCGAGCAGAAGAAGAAGAAGTCTGCCAACAGATAGCCAGCAGGCTGTCACATCTGAAGGAGTCTATATGGGTACTCGGTCGAGGACGAGATTCCATATAGATGACGAGGACTCCCAAGCTGGGGGTAGTATTCCATCAGAGTCTGAAGCAGATGACCTTCACACCGGGGGTAGCCTTCGAGATGACGATGATCTCTCCGAGTCTGACGGTGACTATCTACCTTCCCTACCTGAAGACGAGGGACTTTTCAACTCAGAGATAGACAGTATTAGCACCAATTGTACTGTTTCCTCTGTTCGTCCTCGCATGTTATCTACATACATGGCGGATGGAGAGAGATCTGAAGAAGCCAGTGATCAGACCAACAAACGGCTATAGGGTCTTGAAACAGCATTTGCCAAGATCATTGATATGCTTACCAGTATCATGGTGGTCCAAGCTGCTGGGGCTGTTCCTCCACCTCAACAAAATGTCTCGGCACACGTTAGTCCGGCTCATAGCAACAACCCTCCTTCACTACAGAAGGAGTATCATTCTGTTGTGCCTCCTCCAAATCTTGTAAATGCTGGGGGTGGTCCTTCACCAACGACGCCTGACAACCGTATAGCAGCCGTTTCTCAACACCTGCTCAATCAACAAGATGCAATTGATTCTCTTATTGCCCGTCTCGATACCATCTCACACAAAGACAAGCTTTAGAAGATGGGGATATCTCAACCCTATCCTCCTGAATGGAAGAACGCTACTTGCCCTCCTAACTACAAGCCACTGACGCTAAATTCATTTGACGGGATGACTTCTTCTCGTCAACACATGACATACTTCAACACGCAGACTCTACACTTACCCAAGGACGATCCGTTTTGTCAAAGTTGTTTATTAGCACCTTGCATGGGGTAGCTTTTAAATTGTTTTGCAATCTGCCTGACGGTTGTATCAATTCTTTTAAAGACTTTGAGAGTGGCATACATGTTAGTATGTCCACCCTCATCGAGACCAAGCAAAGGAGCACTGAGTCTGTCATTGCCTTCATCGAACGCTTCAGGCGACTAGCATTGAAGATGTCCTTCGGTATACCAGACTCAGAACTTATGGATACTTGTCGACATAACTTCCTTCCTACAGTGAAGTTCTGTCTGGGTATACATAAGTATGATACATGGCCCGCTTTTATTGGGGCCGTTGATGCTGCTGAAAACGATGTCCCTAATCTGGAATTACTGGGATTGAAAACACCCAAATCTGAGATAAAGGCAAGCACCCTCAAACTATCCATGTCCGTGGGGGTAAAGGAAAAAAAGTCTTGAAGGTCAACACTTCCAGGGGAGCTTCCAATTCTCAGGGCGCTCCTAACAAACCTAAGGAGACTTTCTCCTTTGACGAGGACGATGTTATTACCATTTTTCACATATTGACGAAGGGAAATAAACTGACATTGCCTCCATCACGACGTTCTGCGGAGGCGAACCAACTCAATGATCCCAAGTACTGTCTTTATCATCAGTACGTGCACCACTCTACCAAGGATTGTATCGTCCTGAAGAAGAAGATACAACAGCTTATCGACAGTCAAGTGATCAACCTCGAAGCTGAAGACAATATCGTATCTTCTAACATGATCTCTCTTCAATTTGGTGACTTTTCTCCCACAGAAGTCCCAGACGGCATAGTCCCAATCCACAAGGCAATAATAGAAGTCGTCAACCTGCCGCCAGCTCGCAACTCAACCTTGGTGCCACTCACGACTGAACTTGGCGAGATCATGTGGGTCTATCCGGACCTTTTGCAAGAAATGACACAGGGGGTGGTATCTCCCAAAGTAAAGAGGGGCAAAAAATACAAATCATGTCATATGGTGTCTTCTCCCATTTACAAAGTTCTATCTAACAAGACGCGATCTGGGAAGGCTTATCTACGGACTAATGACCCTGCACAAGAAGAAGCAGTACCTTCTCAAGCTGCTACTGTCCCTATAAGTTCAGAAGTCGGTCCGTCTAAGCCTTCAACTACCGACAAAGCCAAGCAGAAGGAGACGCGATTTGACAAGTCTCTGAAGGCGCCAACTCCCGAAGGCATGGATCGGCCTTACAACTTTGACATACTGGCACAGGTGGCCAGTACACCTGCCAAGTTGTCTCTGTTCGATATATTGCGACTCTCCAAAGAAATGCGGAAGGCCTTAAGTGAGACATTACTACATGTCGACTCTTATCTCGCTGAAGTCAAAGCCCCCGCTGAAGATCCTGTCTCATGTCCCCACTGCCACAATACTATGGAAGTGGTGCCCAACATCACCTTTTCACAGAAAGACATGCTACTCAAAAATAATCATCATGATAGACCACTATACTATACAGGGTATATCGGGGCGATTAAGGTGGATCAGATGCACATTAATCCAGGTTCCTCCCTCAGCATCATTCCTAGAAGTTTACTCCAAATTCTAGAAATCCTTCTGCACAAGCTATCTGCGACCAATACAACTATCATGGCTTTCAATGCTGGGAGAAGCCACCCGCTGGGCAAGATCCATCTCAAGTGCTAGATTGGTGATCTCCGAACAGAGGTTTTTTGTTATGTAATCGACGCCAATGTATCCTACAACGTCTTGTTGGGACGTCCGTGGATACATGAGAACATGATCGTTCCTTCCACACTTCACCAGTACTTCAAGTACGTCAACAGCGATGGCGTCGTGAAGACGGAGTTTGTCGATGTCGATCCTTTTAAGGGCATTGAAGCCTACTATGGAGATTCGGTACTTTACCAATCTCAGCCCTCCAAGGATGACGGCAACGAAGCTGACGATGAAGCTGAAGTGAGTTCATCCTCCAGTGATGGTCCCCTGATTGTCCGAGTCAAAGGACGTACTACTCCAAAAAGTACTCCAAAGCCTCTCACAATCTTGGTTAAAAAGAAGAACCCTGATAAGGTCAAACCATTGACCATCACTCTCCGCAAAACACCTCGGGCGGAACCTGCTGAAGTCCGTCCTCCCAATCCTGAAGAGTTACCCTATATGGCGAACTTAGCCAAGTCTGTGGCTCCTATTCCAGACAATAATCCTCTCAATGAGTATATCAATACTCATAATAATGTACCTTCAGTGGATGATGTTATCCTTGAAGAAGAACTTGCATATTTTCTAAGTAAAGGTTTATCTTTGAATTACTCCGATGTCTACCAATCTGTAAACCAGTATATAGATACGATATACGCTCTAGAGCAAGGCATAGGACCACATCTCTGCATGCCGGTCACGACGCCTCATCTATGGGAAAAAATCCGGCCAGAAGATATCCACTACTTCATCGTTCCAACTAGAAAGAAGGGTGAAGAACTAATCATCTTCGGTCGAATAATTGGCGAAAGAAAGTTCGTTCTGGACTCTACTTCTCCCAATCACAACACTGAAGCTGACTATGACTCTAGGAAAATGTAACTTTTCCGATATAGTTGGCAGGCCAAGAATATCATCCAGAACATGGGATATGATATAAAAAGTGACCAAGGGCTAAATTACGATCAGGGACGATGGTTGCCAATACGTCACTTTACTCCTCCCGACAAACCCGAGAACTATTATCAACAAAACGGTGTTGGTTTGGGTTATGTCACTCCTCCAACAACTCCTGAAAAATCAGATGTCGAAGCAGATCGTTGTTCTCATTCTTCTGATTCCTGCCTCTGGGATTCAGACTCCAATATTGGAGACATGTTCAAAACAACTTTGTCCATCAATATGGTGTCAGTTGACCAAATTGCAAACGATCTCCAATCGATCGAGCTTGAACAATGGGCTCAAAAGATGGATACTAGGTGGGAGTTACGTTTCGAACAACGTAAACCACCTACTGAAGATGAAGTCGTCCAAGTCAATTTAGGAGATGAATCATCTCTTAAACCAATCTTCATCAGCAAAAGTCTGTCTGGCGATGAACGACAATCTCTTATACAGCTTATAAGAGAATACATTGACGTTTTTACATGGAGCAATAACGACATGCCAGGCTTAGACCCTAAAGTTGCCATGTACCGCCTAAATATTTCGTCTAAAGCTAAGCCAGTGAAGCAGCAGCAACGACGATTTCGATCAGATATCATGGAGGCCATCGAGAGTGAAGTCAAGAAGCTTATTGCAAGTGGATTCATTCGCGAAGAACAACACCCTAACTGGGTCGCTAACATTGTTCCATTTATGAAAAACAACGGTAAAGTTTGAGTCTGTATCGATTACCGTGATTTGAACTCTGTATGCCCGAAAGATAAGTTCCCTCTACTGATCACCGACGTAATGATCGACAATACCTGCGGCTTTGAGCGGATGTCCTTCATGGATGGGTTCTCAGGCTACAACCTGTCACGCCCCAGAACCAGAATACTGGAGAGCGGGGGCAGACATAGCCAGCTACGTATAATGAAATGGGATCCACTCCACTATACGGTCACGACTGTCTAGATATATGAGGGTTTATCTACAAGCCATCAGTCTCTTAAGGTCAATAACAAGCCTAGTGTCTCAATCACAAGCAAATAAGTAGAGTTACAAGATGTAAGATCACCAAATATACAATAGTAAGGCGTCCCAAACATTACATATTCAGCTGATCATGAAGCTAGTCGTTACAAAATGTGAGAACTAGCAAGAGTTTCAGTCATACATGATCAACCCTAGGTTGCCAATCATGTTACTGTCCGTAGGCAGACAGTAAGTAAAAATGTACACGAGCTAACACTTGCTCGGCGGCTAAATGCCTCAAAAGAATAATTTTACAAGAGAGTGGGAGAGCCAAAAATAACCCACTCGTTGCCAGGATTCCGTCTAGTGGTCACCATGTGGCTGGAGATTCGGTAGATCCTCTGGAGCTGCTCTGGTATCTGACCATAAAAAACCAGCTGGGTCAGATCCCAGAAAGAGCAAGTACCACAAAGGAGGCTTCACTTAGGAACTAAAACCAACAATTAGCACAATAATAATAAGGTAGATAAATAAGACAAGAATTTAGGAAAAACATAACAGGTGATATACGATGAGATAACCATGAGACTATTCAGATAACCAGGTTACAACCCGTAAACCAAACAAGGACCGGGGTTGTAACCCTTCGTCTGAACAGAACTTGGATTCTTCCACCATTTATCGGCAGGATAAATTAAGAAATCAGGACATGTAATAATCTTGATATTGAATTAAAGTAATGCACGAGTAATCATGTCATGTCATAACCTTATACAGGATCGGGACGAGACAAAGCTGGACTAGACTCCATCCAATCAATCACGGCCAAGCAAAGAGTACGGCTTGATAGTTTAACTAACTAGGGTTATCACAGGCCTAATTACTAGCAAGATGCAGTGAGATTATTCCACAGCCACAAGCCCTGCAGACCATCCAGGCTATCCGGACGCAATTAGGAATTGAATTCAAGTGGGTACATCGTCTAGGAAACGCATGTACCCTTAGGTGACTTAGAGGGTGCAACACATGACAGTGTGCTGGAAATGTGCCCTACTCGACGGCAGGCTACAGATCCCAAGTGGGGCGCCCAGATAACGGAATTGCCTGTAGCTGGAAAATCTCTTCATGACTACTGGATTTATTCTAGTTGTTAGCCTTAGTTGATTTCAGTGGGTACCCCTGACCGTGGTACTCAGGGGTCCCTGTCCTAGACATGATGCAAGACAAGACGAGTTCATTTGTACAAGCACAATCGTCCACGGTGTCTAGGCCATTCAATCTTGTCATGTCATGGTAGCCGTCGCAACAGCATTTCGAGAAATATCATGTCAGGTTTATCATGTCAAGAGTGTGCCACGGCGGGCCACTATCAAGAAATACCATGTCAAGTTATCATGTCAAATTTGTCAGGTCAAGTTATCATGTCAAATTTGTCAGGTCAAGTTATCATGTCAGGAGTGCACCACGGCGGATCACCATCAAGTCATGTCATTATCAAGGAGGGGAGAAACTTGTGCAATTAAATAATAATTTATATATAATATATATATTCTTGAAGCCAATGAGAAACTCTACAACTTTCATGTTGGGAGTGGGAAGAAATTCTGACCACAATTCAAGCAAATAAAATATTTAAACAATCAAAGTGGACCCCATACGGCTCAAAAGTGGGAGAACATACTTGCGGTCAAAGAGAGTGGGAGGCCACCCATGCGGCCAGCCAAAGATTATGCGGCCAGAAAATAACTGAAGGGGGCCATGCGGCCAGCAAGAAATATTCATGCAACCAGAAAAGACAAGGAGAGAGGAACCCACAATTAAATACAAGCTTCCACTCAAGCAAAAGAAAAGGGACACGTGGCCACTCAAGCAATGCATGCGGCCAAGAATTATTGGTCATGCACATATTATATATATGGCCATGCGGCCAAGTACTGTGTATAAGCATGCAAGCCCACGTTGTAAGTGCCAGTTTAAATATGTGCATGCAAGCATTTAATAATACAAAGCATATAAAATATGTAACATGGCAAGGCACATTAAAATATTAAAATATGCATCCTGACAAGGCGTATAAAATATGTTGCATGGCAAAGCATATGCGGCTGGCTTCAGGAATGTATTAATAATGCACAAAACTTGCATTCAAGAATGCATTAAAGTAATGCATTCTCCTGAATGTTTATGCGGCTCATTCCATGGGTTAGAATGCATTAAATATGCATTGATTAGAATGCATTAAATATGCATTGATTAGAATGCATTAAATATGCATTATTATAATGCATAAAAGAATGTTGCATGCGGCTGGCCTTTCCAGGAAATGCTTCAACAAAGCATTTAAGCAAATGCATAAAAAAATGCATTAGGCATTAGGCATTAAAGAAAATGTATTAGGCATTAAAGAAAGTGCTTTAAGCTAGTGTACTAATTATTCCCATGCAAAATGTTTTTACTGCTAATGCATTAGTTAAAGCTTAATAAGCAAGCAAAGCTTGCTAAAGAGAACCCATGCGGCCCTGCACGTTTAATAAGCAAGCAAGGCTTGCTAAAGAGACCCATGCGGCCATACACGTTTAATAAGCAAGCAAAGCTTGCTAAAGAGAACCCATGCGGCCAGGTCTCCCTGAAGGCCAAGGAAGGCCAATAATTAAATGTATGTAACTTGTTAAGTGCATGCAACTAATTAAAAGCTTGCTGAAGCTTTATGCATATGCAAAGAAATATTGCATATGCGGCTAGGTTCCTGTGCATGCACTGTATTAATATATATCTGGCTTAAAGTATTATGCATGCAAGTTATTTAATTAATGCAACTGCATGCAACTAATATATGCTTGGCCATGCGGCCAGGAAACTTTATTGCATGCAAAATGCACACTGCACGGGGCACTCAAGTTTTAAGCCTGGCACAATTTACTATGCTTGCTATAAAGTGCCATCAGGACAGCAAATAAATAATGTGCCATGCCCATGCGGCCAGGCAAGACTCCTGCGGCCAAACAATTACAAGCCAGCAACAATTTGTTGCCAACTGAGAAGGAGTTCATGGAAATTACCATGGCTTCTCCACACCACCCAATTTCCCACAGGAGTCCAAATTTGGACTTCCATAGTTCAAAATTAGGTAGAACAAAATTCTCTACAACCTGGAAGTATTTGTTAACAAAAGTAAACAAGTTGATAGATGAAAACCCACAAAACCGAAAATACCACAAAGCTAGATCTACAAGAATTTAGTCATGGAAATGGAAAATGCTAAATACTAAAGTGGGTTAGAAACACATGAGAAAGACAATAGAACAATAAAAATTGACTTCCTCTATGAAGCAAGATGCACTTGCCTAAGCTCTCCACTCTCCTGGTAGCTGAAGAGTAAAGATGGAGAAGAAAAAATGAGTAATGAGTAATAATGGAAGAGAGAGAGTGGGATTGATATTTATGGTGGGAGTGGTGGTAGGTGGAAGTGGTCCTCCACATAAAACCAAACCAAGCCAAACCCACTAAACCGAACCAAACCAAGCCAAATCCACTAAATCGAACCAAACCAAGCCAATGCAATCCCATGATGAACCATGCTATTGCAACATGCAAAATAAAACCCAAGGCTAACTAATTATGACAAACCAAAAATACGAGACCGAAATACGTACACGTATTCCCAATACGTAATGCGAACCACGGACATTACACAACCAGATCAAGATGTTTCCCGACGATGAGAAACACACATCTTTTCGAACACCGTTGGGGGTATATTGCTATACGGTAATGCCCTTCAGATTGAAAAATATAGGACGACATACCAGCGAGCTATGAACACAATTTTTCGTGATCATTTGCGCAAAACAGTAGAATGCTACGTAGACGATATCGCAGTTAAAAGTCGTCTCAAGGGCAACCACCTCCAAGACTTGAGAACGGTGTTCGAACTAATGCGTGCACACCAATTCAAGATAAATCCAAACAAGTCTTTTCTGGGAGTCTCCAGCGGCAAGTTCTTTGGTTTTGTTATCACTTCAAAGGGTATACATCTTGACCCGGAGAAAGTGAAAGCTATCCTCGATATGCACCCCCCAAGAAATCTCAAAGAGCTATGCAAACTTCAAGGAAAGCTAGCCTACATCAGACGGTTCATTTCGAACCTTTCTGGAAGGTGTCAACCGTTTACTCAGCTCATGAAGAAAGGTGTATCTTTTGTCTGGACTGAACAATGTCAACGCGCATTTGACGACATCAAGGAGTATCTCACAAGCCCCCCAGTATTGGTAGCTCCAATAATGGGGAAGCCCTTCTTACTATATGTCCGCGCTATGGACCATTCCCTTGGTGCCCTATTAGCTCAGAAGAATGAAGGCGGCCATGAACAGGCAATCTACTACCTCAGCCGCACGATGGTGGGTGCTGAGCACAGATACACACATGTGGAAAAGGAATGTCTTGCACTGGTATTTGCTATCCAGAAGATACGCCACTATGTGTCTGGGCAGATGATCCACATCATATCTCAAGTCAATCCTCTCAGAATACTCATGACTAAACCGGGTTCTCTTAATTCCCATTTAGCTACATGGGCAATGCTGTTGACTCCATACGATATGTTGTTCGTTCCTCAGAAGACAGTAAAAGGCCAAGCGTTAGCTGATTTTTTAGCAGCTCATCCAGTGCCAGAATCTTCCAAACTCTACGATGAAATCCCCGATAAAGTAGTGGAGTCTAACACCGCAACTGAGAAAATCCCTATTTGGCGAATGTTCTTTGACGGTGCATCAAGCAATATCTGTCCAAAGGCGATCCCTCAGATTTTACTATGATACAGCTACCAAAATGCTGTACCGACGCTCTTACGATGGGCTAGTGTTATGATGATTATCAGACACAGAAGCCAAACGTACACTCCGGGAGGCTCACGACAGAGTTTATGGAGCACATCAACCAGGCCCCAAATTATAAGATCGCCTTAGACGAATGGGTTATTATTGGTCCACGATAATAGCAGATGCTGTTGAATATACAAATAAGTGTAGGGCTTGTCAGTTCCATGCCGACTTCATTCATCAACCTTCGGAGTTTCTACACCCGACGGCATCATCTTGGCCTTTTAAAGCCTGGGGTATGGACGTCATAGGCCCAATCAGCCCGCCATCTTCCAGAGGACATCGACTCATCCTAGCTATAACCGATTACTTCTCCAAATGGGCGAAAGCTATACCGCTCACCGAAGTGAAGGCGTCGAACGTGATCAATTTCATCAAACATCACGTTATCTATCGCTTCGGCCTACCTCGCAGGATCATCCATGATAATGGTCCACAATTCGCGAGCCAGTATTTTATCGGTTCTGTGATAAGAATCGAATCCAGAATATAGCCTCTACTGCCTACAATCCAGCGGCTAATGGGTTAGCAGAAGACTTCAAAAAAACCATTATTAAACTTCTCAAGATGTTCGTATCTTCAAACAAGCGCGATTGGAATGAGAAGCTCGGCGAATGTCTTTGGGCCTATCATACAACGGTCCGGACTCCAACAGGCAGTACGCCATTCTCTCTGGTTTATGGGAGCGAAGCAGTTCTTTCCCTAGAAATCCAGATTCCCTCTCTTCGAGTAGCCTTAGCCAGTGAGTTGACTACCGAAGAAAGTTACCGTCTGCGACTACAGGAGCTCGAAGCACTAGACGAAAAATGTTTATTAGCTCAGCAGCGTATTATGCTATACCAAGCACGCCTTTCCAGAGCCTTTAATAAAAAGGTGAAGGAAAGAATCTTCCAAGTTGGTGATCTAGTCTTAGCAGTGAGAAGACCAATGGTCATGACATACAAGACAAAAGAAAAATTCTAACCTAATTGGGAAGGTCCTTTCGTTATAGAATCAGTATATTCTAATGGTGCGTACCGACTAACCAAGCCTGATGGTGACTTGCTCATGATACCGATCAATGACAAGTTCCTGAAGAAATATTATGTGTAACTTTTGTAAACAGTGTTCACATATTTTCAGTCATGTAAATATACAGTGCAATGTTTATGTGATTCGAAAATCATCTAACTATTATCTGTATTTCAAGAGTCTTGAATACGCCATGGATAATGGGTCCTCTAAAAAGATTCCCCAGTGGAATTATTCCCATTTTTAATACTGCCCAAACTCGGTCTGACGAAAACGAGTCACGTTCCTATTACCTCTGAATTATTTTTCGATAATTATTTTCCCAGTGGAATGATTAAGAAACGTTTTGCTATGTCCATATAACCTCTGAGCAAAGCATTCATCAAGGATAATCACGTCCATATTACCTTTGAATTATCCACTCCTACCTAATGTTATATATCCTTCCACGTCCATATTACCTCTGGTCAGATATAGAACATCCTCTGCTATTACGTCCATATTACCTCTATTAGCAGCTTCTTTCAACTTATTATCTATATTTAAGAATCCTGAATATAAAATGGATAATAGGTCCACATCAAATTCTTCAGCAGAATACCCACCAGAAATATCCTTACTATGTCCATATTACCTCTAGTTCTGATATTTCACAATACTTCATTCATAAATTTTGAAAGCCAACAGATTCTTTATTAAAACGTCTATCAGAAGACGGAAAAAAAGATATAAGTCTCGACGGCTAAAAGAAACAGTTACAAACAAAAAAAAAACTAAGGGATACAAAATCGATTGATACTATCCCTTAGAGCCGCAATTTCGGCTTCGGACTTCGCGGTAGCACGACGGCGTGCCTCTTCTTGACGAGCAGTTTTATCCTGGAAGGGGATCAGATTCATGTTCTCTCCCTCCAACTTCACCAGCTGTTCTTTTAAGTGGTCGAAAGTTGTGGCGGTCATGGCAGCCTGAGCTAAATAGTCCTCATGTTCAGACGTCGATGTCCACAAGCTGGCCTCCAATTGAGCAATCTTACTTTGGATCTGCGTAATGTGATTATATTTTTCAGTAATCTGCGCAACCAGTTTATTCTTTGAAACAGCACGTGCCTCACTCGTAGCGTTAAACTGCCCACACTGATCAGCCAATTCACTGATCTCTTGAGCGAGGGCATCCTTCCTTGCTTGGAAAGTAGCCTCCTCCTCCGCGAGGGCTGCGATCAAAGCCTCGTCTTCTGCACGAAACAGCGACGTCAGGCTCCGTTGTTTGGCGTCCTAGAATCTGGCCACCTGACCCTCCAAATCATTCAGAATCCTCCTTAGAGCATTAGCCCGCTCTTCATAGCCGACGATGCTCTCAAGGGCTGCCACTTGGCATTCAGCAACAGCCTTCACAGGGCCAAAGGCGGCGTTCCGATTCAGGACTCCAGGAAGCTTTACTTTCATGACAGAATAGAAAGCTTTGACGACTTGCTGGACCATCTCGTCGTCGTCAATGGAGGTTGTTGGGGAGGATTCTTGATGAGGTTCTTCTGCTCCAGAAAGAGATGCCTGACAAGAAGCCGAACCTGATAAGAAAATAATATATGCATCAGTAACAAAAAAAGGGAGTGCGAAAGAGTTGTAATTTCTTCGGCATGCTCAGCGCCGGCCTGGGCTAAGTCATCGGTCTTGGCTTCAGGGAAACCGAGAGAAGGCCTAGGCTGTTCAAGAAGAACAATATCAAGGCCTCGAGCAGCATCGGGCTGGGTATATTCCACAGCCCCAGCTGGACCGGGAGCAGATTCAGCAACAGCCCCCTCAGTAGGATGTTCAACCTCTCCTTCTGCAGCCGGTACCGGCTCACTAACAGCTCCCTCTGCACCAACAAATTCGGAGGAGCCGAGAACAACCTCTGTTTCTTCCCCAATGCTTTGGAGTATCTCTATGAGTGGTGCCTTCTCCTTGTCTACAAGGGAATATACAATGGTAGTCAGCCTCACGAGGAGCACACAAAATCAAAGTCAAAAAATCTCATCCGAAGAGAGGCGCAAATATAACGTACCCAGAGGAAGATGAGCAGATTGGACTTGATTTTCATCCAAGTCCTTCATCATAGCTCATATCGTAGACATATCCCCCAAAGAAATGTCATAGGAGGGACTGGTTTTCTGATCGCCGTCATGGTATGGGCCTTTGCCCTGATCATCCCGTCGCTCAAGCCTTACAACTGAAGAAGACCCGCCCTCGTCCATCGGTTGAGGACGAGTAGGGGACACTGTTGTCACGTCTACTTTTTCAGACGAGGAGGCACCTGCCTCAGCTGCAACTTCAGGGTCCTGTGCAAAGGACAAACGCAAGGGTGAGAAAGCTTCCAAAGGCTTGACCAGAACGGCTATGGAGTCTAGGAATGGATCTACCTTTCGAACAGTAACGGCCCGCGATGTCGTTCCACTTCTTCCAGTTTGCCGGAAAAACCTTCTCAAGGAAGGTAAGCCAGGACCCACTTCATTGGCTCTCCTTAGGGCGAAATTCCTCTTCTTCCTGTTAAAAGTTGGCTCCTGGGCCAATTCAGTTGAAGCTTTCCTCTTCTGAGGATTGGGAAGAGCATAATCATCTTTCGTGTCCTCCTTGGAGGTACTGTCGGCTCCCTAAGGATAGCCCTCGGCCGTGGTACTGTGGCTGGCTTTACGGCTGGAGTAGCGCTCTCCTTCTTACGGCCCTTCGGCGCCTTTTGGGCACATTTCGCAGAAGGGGGGCCAAACCGAGTTCCCAATATCAAGCTTTGTTCACGATCATACCGAGGATGAAAAGTATTGATCTGAACATAAACCTTAGCGGCAGCATAGCATAGGTGGGTTTCGGGCTTATCCGAGGGCATAGTGAAGATTACCCCCATGCATCCAGCATTATAATATATCCAGGCACGCACCCCGTCAATTAAACTGCCTATTGACTCCAAATGCGGACTAGCATTTCCCAAAAGGAGGTGGTTGTAGCCAAACTACCGCACGAAACGACTTGGCAGGTATTGCTCCAGATAGCCATGGTTCCTGTTTCTGAGCACCAGATACGACGGTCTAATAGACTGAAGCCAGTGAAACGCCCCAGCAGTCAAGCTAGTGGCATGAACTCCCTCATCCACTAAGGTATCTCCTGCACTACCGCTGCCGGACGAAGAGGATACCCTGAAGAACTCGTAGCTCGTAGTTCTGCAAGAAGCTTAAAGCCCTTCTACAAGAGGGTACACCAGTGACGGCCCAATCCGTGTCACAGAATATACGAAGAAAGGCGTCTCCCACCAAAGAGTCCGTCGCCGGCCCAGCGTTCATCAGGGTAAGACAATGCAGTAGCAGCCACCCCATCAAGAAATGATACGGAAGTTCGGTCCGAGCGAAGTTGGCTCTGCCGTCAGGAGTCACCGCATTTCTAACAAAGTCCCGTAGATCCCGTTCAGTAGCGCAGACCATCGCGGGAAGCAAGGCAAGACGGTATCCGAACGCCAGCTTCACAGCCGGAAGTATTATGCTCCGGCTCATCCTCTCAATAGTCCCTGAACCCCTAGGGACTATACAGTCACGAAGCCAGATCATCAAGAAAGCTGTCAGCACGGCTTTCTCCGACAACGGATATTCAGCTTGACGGAAGTAATGGCCGATCGGGGACTTTCCCTCATGATCATCACTGTCCTCAGTATCCGCCGTATCATAATCTGCCATCCGGACTGTTAGGGTTATATACTAAAAGCATCACTTTTGTAGTAACCTTATTTCCTTAAATTTTGAATGAGAATCATATGGACAAATGTTTGCATATTGTATTTGTTGCAAGTGTTAACGCAAATGTCTGATATTTTATATTGTATATAATATGGTGTGTGGTGTCACACAGAAGATCATATTATCAGTTCCCTATGGAGTATATAAATAGTTCACAACCTAGATGGACTTGGACAATCTATTAAAAAGGTTGTAGTGTAATCTGGTATTAGTCTATCTTGACTATAGGTTTACACTAGTACACTTTGTGTGTATTGAACAGGACCACTTGAGGTTGTTCTCTTTGTTCTTATCACATAAGAGAACAAACACCTCTGTTATTGTGGATGCTTGTGCTCTTAATCCGGATATAATAACAGACATGTATATGCAGTGTGCATTACTTTGACTCATGAAATAGTGAGATTCATTATGGATCAACAACCTCTATGAATTGGGTAATAGCATTGTATGTATGATGGGCTGTTGATTATAAATAGAATCCATGTCCCGATACATCGGGTTGATGATGTCCCCTTAAGGAGCTCATAAGGATTGTCATGTAAACCCTGCAGGTGGATTATATCTGACATGACAAATAAAGTTTAGCGGTACTACTTAAGGATAAAAGATGTCGAATCAATATAGTTGTCAGTAACTTAATTTGATCGACGGACATACGATATCTTAACATGGGGAGCCAAACGAGCATATAATAAAAGGAGCCCACAAACATAATTTGGGATTAGGAAGGTAGTGCAACAATAGCTCATTAGTGGATCGAGCTATTGTTAATGGACCTGGATTGTGTATTCGGGCTGAACACAGGATATCCAGATCCGTTTGGAGGCATAACCCTAATTTCTCCTCATGGTCCCTGTATATATCCTCTATTCTCTGGCCGCCACATATTACTGATCATAAATCTGAGGCTTTCTCTAAATTCGTGATTCACGTAAGGAGAGAAAGAGAGGGTTGCCAAGGAGAAGAAAAGGTTGGGAGATCGTCGCCCACACGACGTCCAACTCGAAGAAGGAATACGTGCATATCTTGGGGTCGTCCGCTTGAGATTGCCAAGAATTACTTGTCTTCTTTCCGCCGCAGGTATAATTCGTGAACCCTAGTTTCCGCCTAAGAAGGGTTAAAACACGTATTAAATTTATTTAACTTTCTATCGATCAATACGCACACCAAAGTAAGGGTCCTGGGAATCCCCAGTTCCATCAATTGGTATCAGAGCCACTTTGGATCTGTGTATTGATTGATATGTCCATGTTGTCCAATAAAACATGCGCTATGTAATAGTCGGTAGATGTAGATCTGTTCTAACTCGGTTTTGCAGGTATCTTAGATCCAACTATTATGGTCCAATGCATGTTTTTGATTGTGTTGTTTAAACCACGGACATGTCGTGAATGTTGTTGTTGTGGATGTAATTAAAATCACGAGGGTTGATCGTGCTTATTATTTGAATTTTTCAATCTAGATTATGTGTGAATTCTTTCGGGAGGCATAAGATTGATGTAATTTTAATTATTTTTGATCAATCGTGATGGCGGTGGTGGTTGTGTCTGACGCCAGTCGAGATGCTAGTTTTAAGCAGTCCAAAGGCAGACAGATGATTTTCGATGAAGGAATCGACAGCCAAAACCTAAAAAAAAAATGGGGCGCTGCCCCGAACCTCGCGACCTAACCGGGCAGGTCGAACCTCGAATAGATCTGCGCAGCGCCAGATTTTGGATTTGGATAGTTGAGGACGGAGCAGGAAAGATGACCATAATAGTTGGATATTTTTCTCTTATTTGTTGTCATTTTGCTTTTTCTAATTATGCATGTTTATTATTGTGTGGATATTTTTTTGAAAAACTAAGCCTACATTAATAATGGACAACATGGACATAATATCAACTAGTAGAAAAACCCTCATTGTTAAATAACTAAGTGTGAAAGAATATTTATTTAGTATAAATCCTATGGTCTCCATTACTGGTTTGTAGGTGATGTAATTATACTTGCGCGTTGGCTTTAGTGCCTTCCTCCATATCGGATGAGTATAATTATGGATCACCAGTACAAACTTTCTTAGGGATAATTGTAGAAAGTTACTTAGTATGTGTTCACTTCTCCATCTGAAGGAACTCATTACAAGGTAATGGACTTAGTATTAAGTAATGGTATACACTTAGATATAAATAATGGTATCCTCCCCATCGGAGTCACTGCTATTATTTGTATGACCAGAGCAAGACCAACATATTAATTTTATTTGTCATAAAGTTATGTTGACATGATAGTAAAATTAATAAGAAAAACCTACTTGATCAAAGTTGAGTTTGTATACGTACACACTATCGTAGCATGCTAAATTCATGGTGTCAAGGTGTTGGTGAATTTCTTATTATTGTTTTGAGGGAATCAATATTTAATTAATTCAAAAAGTTTTTTTTTGCCCTACATAATTTTATTTATGTGATTCTCAGGATTTCAAAAATAGGTTCTTTCAGTCCACTTATGGTGATTCTTAAAGAAAACAAACTTACTGGACCTAATTATATTGACTGGAAATGTAATTTGGACATTGTTCTGACTGCTGAAGATTACAAATATGTACTTGTTGAGGAATACCCACCTAAGCCTGATGCTTACACTGATGAAGAGGTCAAAGAGGCTTGTAAGAAGTGGAAAAGATAGATGAGATGGCGCGGTGTTACATTCTGGCATCTATGTCAAATGTACTGTAACATCAGCATCAGGCCATGGCCACAGCTTATGATATGATGTATAACCTCAAGGAACTCTTTGGACATCAGAATAGAGCAGCTAGGCAGTTTTCTATGAAATGTTTGATGAATAAAAAAATGGCTGAGGGTACACCAGTAAGGGATCATGTTCTCAAGATGATGGGTCATCTGAATGAGATGGAGATCCTTAGAGCTGAAATCGATGGAGAATCCCAGGTCGATATCATTCTCGGGACTCTGCCTAAAAGTTTTGACAATTTCTGCCTTAATTACAACATGAACAAAAGGTTGTATAGTTTGGCAGAACTTACAAAAGAGCTACAGGATGCTGAATCTCTCTTTAGACAGAGTGGTCATGTTTTTGTTTCTGAAAAGGCTTCTACTTCTAAGCCAAAAGGCGGTAAGAAGAAGAATAACATTCAAAAATAGGCAAACTCAACAAAGAAGGGCATGGGACCTCAAGGCGCGGTGAAAAAGCCAAAAGGCAAATATTTCAAGTGCAAAGGGTCAGGACATTGGAAGACTGATTGTCCACTTCCCAAACAAGGGAACAAAGAAGGTATATCTCATTTACTAGTAGTTGAAACATGTTTAGCGGTGTTATCTACCGGCACCTGGTGTGTAGATACAGGAGCCACTAATCATGTCTGCAATATATTGCATGGATTCCGGGAAACCAGACGGCTCAGTGATGGAGAGATATGCTTGTTCATGGGTGATGCTACAAAAGTATCGGCCGTTGCATTAGGAGACGTTACTTTATCTTTTGGTAGAAATAAGTCTTTGACATTGAGAGATTGTCTTTATGTACCTTCACTTAGAAGGAATTTAGTTTCTGTTTCTATGTTAGTTAAGGATGGATATTCAGATTATTTTAATGACAATATTGTTATTAGAAAGAATAAACATTTTATCTGTTCTGTTGCATTGGTTGATAATATGTATGTCATTAATCCTATTTCGCCCACAATGTAAATTATGGAAATGAATAATATGTCATCTAACTTAAATAAGAGAAAAGAACCTTCTTGTATGAACCAAACATATCTTTGGCACTTGCGATTGGGGCATATTAACCTAAGAAGGATTCAAAGACTGGTTGAAGATGGACCTTTGAGTTCATTGGAAGTGGAGGCACTACCAGTCTGTGAATCCTGTTTGGAAGGTAAAATGACCAAAAGGCATTTTACGGTAAAGGGGTATAGGGCCAAAGATGTGTTGGAATTGATTCATTCTGATTTGTGTGGACCCATGACTATCCAAGCTAGAGGTGGCTTTGAATATTTTGTCACATTTATTGACGATTATTCAAGGTATGGATACATTTATTTGATGCGCCGTAAGTCTGAGTGCTTTGAAAAATTCAAAGAGTATAAGGCTGAAACGGAGAAACGTCATGAAAAATGTATCAAGTTATTACGATCAGATCGTGGTGGCGAGTACCTCTTTGGAGAGTTTAGGGATTATTTATCAGAGGCTGGGATTGCATCCCAATTGACTGCACCTAGAATGCCCAGCAGAATGGTGTAGCCAAAAGAAGGAATAAAACTCATATGGAGATGGTTAGATCAATGATGAGTTATTCGGATTTGCCAGATTCGTTTTAGGGATATGCCTTAGAGACTGCAACTTATATTTTGAACTTGGTTCCTTCTAAGTCAGTACCTCTTACTCCCACAGAGCTGTGGATTGGGCGTAAGCCTAGTCTGAAACATGTTTGTATTTGGGGTAGTCCAGCACATGTGCTGAATGGGAAAGCAGATAAGTTGGAATCTCATACAGAAGTACGCTTGTTTGTAGGCTATCCAAGAGGAACGAAAGGAGGTTTATTTTATAGTCCTAAGGATCAGAAGGTCATTGTTAGCACCAATGCCCGATTCTTAGAGGAAGACTATGTGATGAACCATAAACCCACAAGTAGAGTTGTTCTAGAAGAACTGAGAGGTGAGACACCAAGTACTTTAGTACCAACAGTACAAGAGGATGAACCACAAATAACTGCACAACGTGTCACAAATGTTACACCACAACCGATAGTGCCTCGTCGTAGTGGGAGGGTTGTGATACAACCTGATAGCTATATATTCTTGGGAGAGTCGTCAGACTTCGTCCCTGAGGAACAAGATTATGATCCATGTACCTACAATGAAGCACTCCAAGATAAATATGCAGAGTCTTGGTAAAAAGCAATGATATCTGAAATAAAATCTATGGATTCTAATCAGGTCTGGGAGCTTGTAGAACCACCCGTTGGTGTAAAAGCCATTGGATGCAAGTGGGTCTATAAGAGAAAAAGAGGATCAGACGGTAAGGTTAAAACCTTTAAAGCTCGGCTTGTAGCAAAAGGTTTTACTCAAAGAGAGGGTAGCGATTATGAGGAAACCTTTTCTCCAGTTGTCATGCTTAAATCTATCCGGATTCTTTTATCTATTGCAGCTCATCTCGATTATGAGATTTGGAAAATGGTTGTCAAGACAGCTTTCCTTAATGGAAGTCTTGAGGAAGACATCTATATGAAGCAACCAGACGGATTCATTGAAAAGGGCCAAGAGCATCTTGTTTGTAAGCTCAAGAAGTCCATTTATGGACTTAAGCAAGCTTCCAGATCTTGGAACATATGTTTTAATCAGGTGATAAAATCCTATGGATTTGATCAATGTCAGGATGAATCATGTGTATACAGAAAGTGTGACGGAAACGTGGTGGTGTTCCTAGTACTTTATGTGGATGACATCTTGCTCATTGGAAATAATGTGAAGGTGTTATCTGATGTAAGGGTATGGTTATCCAAATAATTTGATATGAAGGACCTGGGAGAAGTAGGTCACATCCTTGGGATCAAAAATCTACGAGATCGCAAGAAAAGGATGTTGGGCTTATCCCAAGCTTCCTATATCGATACTATACTAACTCGTTTTAGTATACAAAATTCTAAGAAAGGTTTCTTACCTTCTAGACATGGAATTGCTCTATCAAAGGAGAAGTGTCCGAGGACACCTAAAGAGATAGAGAACATGAAGGCAGTTTCTTATGCTTCAGCAGTAGGAAGCTTGATGTATGTAATGCTATGTACGAGACCAGACATCTGCTTTACCGTAGGCATGGTCAGCAGATATCAGTCTAACCCAGGACAAGAGCACTGGACTGCTGTAAAGCATATTTTGAAGTACCTGAAAAGGACTAAAGAGTATATGCTAGTTTACCAGGCATATAGTTTAGTTCCCTTGGGGTATACAGACTCAGATTTTCAGTCAGATATGGATTCCAGGAAATCTACCTCAGGTTATGTGTTTACTTTGGGAGGTGGAGCCATTGTGTGGAGGAGTATCAAGCAAAAATGTATTGTTGATTCCACCATGGAAGTCGAGTATGTGGCAGCCTCTGAGGCAGCCAAAGAAGCGGTTTGGCTCAGAAACTTTCTGTTGGACTTAGATGTGGTACCTAGTTTGCCTAAGTCTATTACACTTTATTGTGATAATAGTGGTGCAGTTGCAAACTCGAAGCAACCACGAGCCCATAAGCCAGGTAAACACATTGAGCGCAAGTACCACTTTATTGTGATACCACCTGATACCACCTGATCCCTTTACAAAGAGCTTACCAGCTAAGGCTTTTGATAGTCATGTTGAGGGAATGGGAGTCAGATGTGTAGCAGCATGGCTTTAAGTATAAGTGGGAGTTTTGTAACAGTATATTGAAAAGCAATGCTTTGAGTATAAGTGGCAGATTGTTAGGGTTATATACTAAAAGCATCACTTTTGTAGTAACCTTATTTCCTTAAATTTTGAATGAGAATCATATGGGCAAATGTTTGCATATTGTATTTTTTGCAAGTGTTAATACAAATGTCTGATATTCTATATTGTAGATAATATGGTGTTGGTGTCACACAGAAGATCATATTATCAGTTCCCTATGGAGTATATAAATAGTTCACAACCTAGATGGACTTGGACAATCTATTGAAAAGGTTATAGTGTAATCTAGTATTAGTCTATCTTGACTATAGGTTTATACTAGTACAATTTGTGTGTATTGAACAGGACCACTTGAGGTTGTTCTCTTTGTACTGTCTACATAAGAGAACAAACACCTCTGTTATTATGGATGCTTGTGCTCTTAATCCGGATATAATAACAGACATGTCTATACAGTGTGCATTACTTTGACTCATGAAAGAGTAAGATTCATTATGGATCAACAACCTCTATGAATTGGGTAATAACATTGTATGTATGATGGGCTGTTGATTATAAATGGAATCCATGTTCCAATACATCGGGTTGATGATGTCCCCTTAAGGAGCTCATAAGGATTGTCATATAAACCTTGCAGGTGGATTATATCCGACATGACAAATAAAGTTAAGCGGTACTACTTAAGGATAAAAGATGTCGAATCAATATAGTTGTCAGTAACTTAATTTGATCGACGGACATACGATATCTTAACATGGGGAGCCAAACGAACATATAATAAAAGGAGCCCACAAACATAATTTGGGATTAGACAGATAGTGCAACAATAGCTCATTAGTGGATCGAGCTATTGTTAATGGGCCTAGATTGTGTGTTCGGGCTGAACACAGGACATCCAGATCCGTTAGGAGGTCTAACCCTAATTTCTTCTCATGGTCCCTGCCGTAGCCTATATATATCCTCTATTCTCTGGCCGCCACATATTACTGATCATAAATATGAAGCTTTCTCTAAATTTGTGATTCACGTAAGGAGAGAAAGAGAGGGCTGCCAAGGAGAAGAAAAGGTTGGGAGATCGTCGCCCACACGACATCCAACTCGAGGAAGGAATACGTGCAAAAGATCTTGGGGTCGTCCGCTCGAGATTGCCAGGAATTATTTATCTTCTTTCCGCTGCAGGTATAATTTGTGAACCCTAGTTTCTGTCTAAGAAGGGTTAAAACACGTATTAAATATGTTTAACTTTCTATCGATCAATACGCACACCAAAGTAAGGGTCCTGGGAATCTCGAGCGGACGACCCCAAGATCTTCTGTACGTATTCCTTCCTCGAGTTGGATGTCGTGTGGGCGACGATCTTCCAACCTTTTTTTCTCCTTGGTAGCCCTCTCTTTCTCTCCTTACGTGAATCATGAATTTAGAGACAGCTTCAGATTTATGATCAGTAATATGTGGCGGCCAGAGAATAGAGGATATATATAGGCTACGGCAGGGATCATGAGGAGAAATTAGGGTTATGCCTCCTAACGGATCTGGATATCCCGTGTTCAGCCCAAACACACAATCCAGGCCCATTAACAGTAGCTCGGTCCACTAATGAGCTATTGTTGCACTTCCTCCCTAATCCCAAATTATGTTTGTGGGCTCCTTTTATTATATGCTCGTTTGGTACCCCATGTTAATATATCGTATGTCCGTCGATCAAATTAAGTTACTGACAATTATATTGATTCGACATCTTTTATCCTTAAGTAGTACCGCTTAACTTTATTTGTCATGTCGGATATAATCCACCTGCAGGGTTTATATGACAATCCTTATGAGCTCCTTAAGGGGACATCATCAACCCGATGTATTGGAACATGGATTCCATTTATAATTAACAGCCCATCATACATACAATATTATTACCCAATTCATAGAGGTTGTTGATCCATAATGAATCTTACTCTTTCATGAGTCAAAGTAATGCACACTGTATAGACATGTCTGTTATTATATCCGGATTAAGAGCACAAGCATCCATAATAACAGAGGTGTTTGTTCTCTTATGTAGTCAGTACAAAGAGAACAATCTCAAGTGGTCATGTTCAATACACACAAAGTGTACTAGTATAAACCTATAGTCAAGATAGACTAATACCAGATTACACTACAACCTTTTCAATAGATTGTCCAAGTCCATCTAGGTTGTGAACTATTTATATACTCCATAGGGAACTGATAATATGATCTTCTGTGTGACACCAACACCGTATTATCTACAATATAGAATATCAGACATTTGTATTAACACTTGCAACAAATACAATATACAAACATTTGCCCATATGATTCTCATTCAAAATTTAAGAAAATAAGGTTACTACAAAAGTGATGCTTTTAGTATATAACCCTAACAATCTCCCACTTATACTCAAAGCATTGTTTTGGGAGATCGTCGCCCATACGACGTCCAACTCGAGGAAGGAATACGTGCAGAAGATCTTGGGGTCGTCCGCTCGAGATTGCCAGGAATTACTTGTCTTCTTTCCGCCGCAGGTATAATTCGTGAACCCTAGTTTCCGCCTTAAAAGGGTTAAAACACGTATTAAATCTGTTTAACTTTCTATCGATCAATACGCACACCAAAGTAAGGGTCCTGGGAATCCCCAGTTCCATCACGGACTTCTATCTCGGACTTGGTCATAGGTTTTAAAATCGAAAAGGAGGCCAGATCCTCTCCTTCTCCTTGAACGAAGGCATAGCCCATCCAAGCTCTTGTGTGGGGATTGGCCCCCTCGGTCCTTCCTTTCTTGTTGATCCTATGGTAGATGAGGAGGTGGCAGAATAACTCCTTGTATACATCCATCATCTCGGAGTTCTCATTCTCCAGGTCTCGGAGCTCCTCATCACAAGGCACGTACTCTTCATATGGCTCTGTGCCCTAAGAAAGCTTCGACACTTCATGCATCTCGTGGAGAGCCAATTCTATCTCCCCGCCCGGAGTAAAGAAAGTACAAGTGTGAAGGTTGTATAACTCCGCCAAAGAGACAAACATAGTTCAGTTGACCTTTACGCCATATTGGGTGGCCCTAATAGCATAAAAAAGAAGAGCAGTCTTTAGGGTGGCTTCATACGTGGAAAGCACCCAGTCAGTGAGGTTGCTCCAGAATAAAACTGGATACCTCCAGCCTTCCATCCGCATCTTCCCTACGGGATACGACACGTCCCCCGACATCATCAGATTGCAAAGCATGTCGGCAGCATAAGGGTGGAGGTCAGTCGGGATGTCGTTCATTACGGCACCAGGTTGTAGCCCCCTCGTGGAGTAAGATGTAGAGCCCCTGACACACTTGAAAGTGTCCTTCTTTCGATCTTCCGAGTCGAACTGTATTCTTCCGGAGACGATCCCGGGGAGCTCAGGGGTTAGCTCTCATTTCATCTGTCGTCGCACGGCTAAGACTGTGAATGCAGACAAAGGATACTTACGCTCCATCGACGGTAGCCATATCCTCTGATTGTTCAGCCTGACCACCAGTGGATTTTTCAAGTGTATCGTCTCGCCATCTTCGAACCCCACACTGTCACCAAACAGGAAATACGGCTTCTTAAAACGACGCACCCCTCCGAGCAAGAGCTTCTCATAGTTAATCTTTTGTTTCAAGAAGGTCTTGTCCTGTTGAAGTATGGCGAGCATCCGTTTCATAGGCTGGTTGTGACTGATCTTGGCCTGAACCTTTATTGACCATGTTGGTTATGAGAATTGTGCCGAGGACTTGACAAGCAGAGCCGAAAGGGATTCCATCAAGCTCCGGGACAAACATGTTAACTGCAAGGATGGAAGAGAAAATCAGACTCAGAATCTGCAAAAAAAAAAAACTAAGGTTGCGTTTGGTTCATTGTAATGTAATCGTAATCGTAATGGAATTGGATTTGTAATGTAATTGAGTTTGTAATGTGATGAAATTACAATTACATTACTATGTTTGGTTGAAGCATGTAATCAAACCATGTAATGTAATGTCAATTGCATTCATATGTTTGGTTTACCATGTAATGTAATTAAGTTTCTAATTTAATATTTTTTTAAATACAACATAAAATTAAAAAAGTGGATCACTAAAATTTTTTAAAAATTTAAAAAGAAAAAACTAAAAATAAATAATAAATAAGGGGGAAAATGGTTTGTTTTCTGCTTAAAAAAGACCAAAAACGAAAAAAACGACAAAAAAATAAAAAATACAAAAATGACAAACGAACAAAACAGAAGGAAAAAAACCAAAAATGAAAAAGCGATAAAAAAAGAAAAACGACAAAAGAAAAGATCAAAAATGTGAAAACCATAAAAAGTGACCAATAATGATAAAAAAAATTGACTAAAAACAAAAAAAATTGGCAAAAAACAACAATAAATGAAAGGAAAAAAAGACGAAAAACGACCAAAAAACAAAAAAAAGGACAAAAAATGAACAAAAACAACAAAAAAAGAAAGAAAAATGACAAAAACGATAAAAAAGAGCAAAAAAAAATTGACAAAAATGAACAGAAATGACAAAAAAACGAAGATACGAAAAAATGACCAAAAACAAGAGGGAATTAAAACGAGCAAAAAACGACAAAAGATTACAAAACTTGCAAAAAAAAATCCAAAAACGACAAAAATAACAAACAAAAAGAAAAAACAAGCATAAACGACCAAAATAAAAGTGAAAAAAGACCCCAAAAAAAGCAAAAAAAGGATAATAATAAAAAGCGACAAAAACGTGCAAATCGACCAAAACGATAGAAGACAAATAAACACTGAAAACTGTCAAAAACGTACAAGATCGACAAAAATCGATAAATAACCATGCAAAATGGCAAAAAATGTGCAAAATCGACAAAAACGATAAAAAAACGTAAAAATTTACCAACAAATGATTAAAAAAGGCAAAAAATGAACCAAAACGACAAAAAAGGGCAAAAAGAACAAAAAAGACAAAAACGACAAAAAAATAAAACAAAAAAACGAACAAAAATGACAAAAAAGAACAAAAACGAAAAAAAAATGGACAAAACAACAACAAAAAGGACAAAATGACAAAAAAAAACAAACAAAAACTACCAAAAATGAACAAAAACGACAAAAAGGACAAAAACAACAAAAAGGACAAAACGAACAAAAAACAAACAAAACAACCAAAAAACGAACAAAATAACAAAAAACGAACAAAAACGACAAAAAACGACCAAAAACGAACAAAAAAGACCAAAAACAACAAAAAGGATAAAAACGACAAAAAACAAAAACAACACGAAAAACGAAAACAAAATGACAAAAAACGAACAAAAAAGACAAAAACGAACAAAAACAAAAAAGGACAAAAATGACAAAAAACAAACAAAAACAATCAAAACGAACAAAAATGACAAAAAACGAACAAAAACGACAAAAACGAACAAAAAAGGACAAAATGGCAAAAATCGAACAAAAATGACAAAAACAAACAAAAATGACAAAAAACGAACAAAAAAAGACCAAAAATCAAAAAAGGACAAAAACGACAAAAACAAACAAAAATAAAATGGCAAAAATGAACAAAACGAAAAAAGGACAAAAACAACAAAAAAGGACAAAACAAAAAACCAAAAACGAACAAAAAACGACAAAAAACGGACAAAAACGACAAAAAACGGACAAAAAAACAAAAAAGGACAGAAAACAAAAAAACATAAACAACAAAAAACGAACAAAAATAACAAAAAACGAACAAAACGACAAAAAATGACCAAAAAACGAACAAAAACGACCAAAAACGACAAAAGCAAACAAAACAACAAAAAAATGACCAAAACGAACAAAAATGACAAAAATCAAACAAAAACGACCAAAAAAGAATAAAAATGACAAAAACGACAAAAAACAAAAAAAAAACAAAAAATGACCAAAAACGAACAAAAATACCAAATTATAGCATACCAACCTTCCGCTTAAGTTGTAATGTAATTGTGATTACATAGGTTTTATGATGTAATTGAGTTTAGAAGAAACTGATGTAATGTAATCAAACTTGTAATCGCGATTACATTACATCTATTTTTTTTGTCCAACCAAACATCCGAGTTAGATTGACAACGTAATGCCAATTACATTACGTTGTCCAATCCTACAAACCAAACGGCCCCTAAGTACTGGAGGAATCATATGCGCCCAAAGGGCTATGCGCCCAAAACAGCATGTGGGCGCATAACATGCAGCAGCATGTGGGCGCATAACACATAGCAGCATGTGGGCGCATAACATACCACAGTGTGGGCGCATGCTTCTATGGGCGCATATGAATGCTCACAGAAACATGTTGCCTTGGGCACATGCGCCCAGGCAAAGGAAAAGTCTGAGCGTTGCAAATTAACGCTCAAGACATTGTTTTGAGGCGTAGCCTCACCCATGATCGGGTCTTGGACTGACGAGGACGATGTCGCAGGAGGAGAGCCACTCGGTGCAGCCCCCCTTGCCCTTCGCAGATCTCTTGGCGGCCTTAGGAGACATGGTTCATGCAGAGAAGAGATGAAAAGTCTTTTTGAAAGTTTTGAAGGAAAAGAGAGTAATGAATCTTCTCTCTTCAAAGCCTATTTATAGGCACGGGCCAGCACTATGCACCCACTACTCCTATGCGCCCACTGCATACTATGCGTCCACTACGACTTATGCGCTCACATGAAGACCCTGTCTCTTGCACATTATGCGATTGCCACTTGCTGACGTGGACAACGCATGAAGGATGGACCTCTTCAAATACCACTCCGATGAATCTGTCAGTTAAGATTTTCGAGAAAGATCTCAACAGCCATCTCTCTGACAGTCTGACCAAACTCTATGCGCCCAAAGGGAGAGATACGCTATGCGCCCACTGCATCACAAGAAGACGGTCCATGCTTCTTTCAAATTATTTCGAACTCGTTCAAGTATCGAAAACTTTGAAGGGGGTCTTGTAGAAGCATAAAAATTTCAGCAGTCTTGACAACCATGCGCCCAAGCCAGAGAAGTCATATGCGCCCAAGCCAGAGAAGTCATATGCGCCCAAGCCAGAGAAGTTATATGCGCCTAAGTCACCAGAGTGAGTCATATGCGCCCAAGTCACCAGAGCGAGCTATGCGCCCAAGTCACCAGAGCAAGCTATGCGCCCATGTGCCCACTCTAGGCTCCTCTAGAAGGGGGCGTATAGCCCTGTTTCAGGCTATACACCCAAGTCAGAACAGCTCCCGACTCGGTCAAACCCACGATCAATCGTGCACCGAAGCATACGGCCACGTCAGTCTCCACAGGCAGTCGTACACCGAAGCATGTGGACACGTCAACCCTACGATCAACCCACGATCACGCAGTCTACATGTGCCTACACTTTATGCACCCAAAGCAGGACCATGCGCCCAGATGAAAATCAGTGTATTTTCTCATGTGGGCGCATAACATCATTCTAGCACGAAAACGACTATAAAAAGGGGTCTCATACATCTTCAAAGTACAGAACGGAGAGCATTTTCAAGAGCCAAATTGTTGTACTTCTTGCCAGTGAGCCGAGAGTTAGCAATTTTCTTAGGTTTTCTCCCACTTTTGTAATCGGAGTGTCAACGGAGTAAAGAAGCAACTGTCGCTCGATCTCCATCGTCCCATTCCCCAGAATTCTTTTGTACTCGAGGATCCTCAGTACAGGATCTCTCAGGGTACTCGATTTGTGGTGCCTTGCGCCAATAAGAAAAGATAACGTTTCTTCTTCTTTTTGTGTGTCCACATTCTCTAGTATATTTGTTGTGGATGTAACTCGAAGAAAACTATGTTAACTTCTATAATAGTTAATATATGTGAATTATAAGCTGTTATTGTGATTTGTCGTCTAATAAATTATAGTGGACAACTATGTGTTCATTGTCATAAGCTCTCTTATATAATCTATAACAACTTTTGGTAGATGAAATCTTCTCCTAAAAAAATGAGTTTAGTTTTCTAATTGAAATAGTAATGCACATCCTAAATTGTGTGAAAGGAATATAGAACAGCTCCAACTGTAGTTGACACTCTTATCTGCTTATCTTGGTGTTACCTTCATGTCCAATTCCTTTTTTTTATTTCCCTTTAGTTGGCAAAAATTGATTCAGAGACCTTTTGAGAATGGTGATGAGAGAGGACTTAGACTTGTTAAGGCTATTATGGGACCAATGATGCTGAGGAGAACAAAAGATACAAAGATAAAGATGGAAGGCAAGTTTTCTTATTATCTGTTCATTACATGACTTATCGCAGACTTTTCATTTTTTGTAAACCTGTAGAATTTGGTCTCATTCAAAAGGCTTTTTCATGATTTCAGGCCCATTCTTGTCCTTCCTCCTGCCAATGTCCAGATCATTGAATGTGAACAGTCTGAAGCTGAACGTGATTTCTATGATGCTCTTTTCAAAAGATCTAAGGTTAGTTTACACTTAATTTGAAGAAATAACCAATGGAATATTCAAAAGGCTTTCGTTGTCCAAATTGATATCTGCAACTCCACCTCACGAGATATTGGAAATGACCAGTAAATTCATGACCGATACCATCAGGATACTTGTCAAGCCTGATGAGTTGATACTTGAGGTAAATAGATGGTGGATTCTAACTTCTTGTTATATATATTTTTAATGAATTAATCTCACAATTGAAACTTCATGTTCTTCTCCTTTATTCAGGGAATCAAGCAGTTCTTTGTTGTTGTTGGGAAAGATAACCAGTAAATTCATGACCGATATCTTAAGGGTACAATGTTGACTTCTGAAGGGATGTCACAATTTTGTGGTGGTGAATACAAAAAAAATGTTTCAATATTTTGAGGCCTGGTGCCCTAAAAGGCAAATTGTATATATTTTGGATATTTTGAAATGTAATAGTGATATGTTGGTGAAACAAAAGTTTAAAAAAGAGTGATATATTTTGAAATGTAATTAAAATGGTGTGATATTTGGATCTTTTTAATGAAATGGTTAAAATGTTAGTTAAATTTTATATTTCTGTTGTCTCGGGAAATTAATATACTTTTTATTATGCATTGAATTATAAGCATTAACATGTGTTATATATAAGTGTGAATAACCAGAACAGAATGTTAGAAAGCATTATGTATACGTTCTTTTTATATCATTTTATGGATGTATTATGAATGTTGGAAAACCAGATCATTTTAGAAAGCATTATGTATATATAACCTGGTCATATTGCTTTAGGACAGATATGTTATATATAATGATAATATTAATGTCGTTTAAAAATATAGTGTTATATATAATTGAATTAATTATCTCGTTTTTAACAAAAAAAAGTGTCATATAAGTGTACATCATATATAACGATTTTTCTAAACTTTTATAACACCCGTGTTCATGACGGTTGCCTGCTTCAGAAAAACCATCATAAATTGTCATATATGACGGTTTTTATCCGTCATAAAAAGGTATTTTTCTTGTAGTGACTCGGGATCCTTGTCACGACCTGCACCCACCGTGAGGGTACGAGTACGTAACAGCACCCAGCCTACGTCGCAGTGTCGGCGGTATAACGCTGTTCTAGGTCATGAACTATAGCTAGCATAATATGAATACTCTCCAAAAGGAGGCCAATACAGAGGTACAACTCAATCACAATCTAAGGTAGAATGTAGCACGATGGAATAGATAAAGAAATCCTCAACTGAGGTACAGTAGAATAAAATAACAAAGTTAACCACTGCCAGTCTCAACATCTCTAGAATATACAACTCTGAAATCAAAGACAATAACCAAACATGAAAAGAATGACAGTCTAAGCTATCTACACTATGCAAGGTATCGTCCTCAGCAGCTGCCTGAACCTCCCCAGGAGTCCAGGTCGCGAGTGTCATCTAGGCAAGCTCCAAGGTAAGGGGTTGCAGGGTTCCTCATCATCCTCTGTAAAAATTTTAACAGGTCCAGTCAGGACGGGAGCGAGTACAATACATCTCACGCAGATCATAACAGATTAGAGAATATAAACATGCAAGAGAGTACGATACATAAAACTGAAAGAAAGTACATGATGTAAACAGAGAGAGAACTGTAATAGAAATATCTACTATAAGTAGAGAGCTACCAGTGACTAGTGATTTAGAGTACAAAGTCGACATGTGAATGGCTTGATTTGCACATAGCTATACTAAAGAGGCGTACATGGCTATACTACTTGGAATTGTTCACATGACTATTTATACTCCCCCATACCCCAATTAATACACAAGGATCCAGACAAGTTATGTTACGTACATGGTTTTCACATGAAGCCCATAGATGGGTGTACATGAAGAATACATGAGGGCTCAGAAGCTGAGTGCACATGAATTCTATATGAAGGCCCATGAAGGGTGCACATGAAGTATAGGTTATACATGAATACACGAGAAACATGACCGAACATAATAGCACATGAGAGTACACGAGTTAGCACGAACGAGCATGAAGCACATGATAAACATGAATAACATGAGAGCGAGGAATACACGATGTACATGAAACACACGACATGATGTATCCGATGCTCTCGAGGGGGATAACATCGCATGAAAGGATCCATATAGTACCAATCCGTGATAATATCGTGACAGCATCAAATAAGGTAAACTAGAGCAGGAATATAATTCTAAGCAAGTTATGAAATGATCAGAGAATGTACTCGCCTGGTATCTGAATGTCTGAAGTAAATGTACTGTCCGAGATGATGTACCTGACTCCTAGTTAGAGCAACACAAGTCAAGATGTATACAGGGGATGATAAATGTAATCTACAATGCATCTGCATGCTGTCTAGGTCAAACTAGGCCAAAGTCAACTCTTGGTCAACCATGGTCAACTACACTAGTCAAACTAGGTCAACTAAACTATTCCAAGTCTAAACCTAGACTAACAAGTCATTCTAGGTCTAGCCAAGACTATCCTAGCAAGCACACTCCATTCTAAGGCTATACAAGCCAACAACACCCAATCTATGTAGCATGCATACATTAGTATCATAGGATTTACATTAGGCAACATTCACATAGAGTGTACATGTCTACTCATATCTACACATGCCCATATTAGTTTAGATCACTAGGCATATCACAATCCTCAATGGGCGATACTAGTTTGTTGATGCATTTTGGACTACCAAATGTACTTGCTATATTTATGTATTTGATGAACAAGGTGTTCCATCAGTACTCAGACTAGTTGAGGTAGCTTTGATTATATTTTATCATAGGATAGAAGCTATATTAGTAAAAAAAATTATGATGGTGATTATCTAAGGTATGTATATGAGTAGGGTAGAACCACTCTACTAGAAAGACCAATTAGAACATAGTGGCATTCTATTTTATAAGAGTTTTAGTTTGGTAGAAAAACTCTCTTAGTCGATTGATAGGCATTTCCTATACCTGCCAAACAGATAGGGTGAATTAGAAGTTTACATATCCATGAAGATTTGTTAGATAATAAGAATAGGATTTATCCTGAATAGTAGATATACGATTTTGGATATTAGACTGTTAAACTTGGTATTAGTTATAGTGCCTTAAGAAAATATGACCTCCTTGTGGTAGATTTTAGAAAGTTTTGTTATGAATAGAATGGCTTGGTAAGCCTTGTACTTAAGGCTGGACCTAAGACTGTGTAGAACCATTATTTTCTGAATTTTTATTCGAAGAAGATAGGAATCCATGCTTTACAAGACTAGGTGAATAGCTAAGGTGGATAGAATTTCTTAGATACTTCCCCAAGGAATAAGTTGGGATATAGTACAGTATAAGGCCTAAACCTAACCAACAACCCTAGAATTAATAGACTATCTTACAATCATTTGCCTAAGGTAGGGCTTATATTAGACGTACTAGAGGAATTATTATCTAACGATAGTGTCCGGTTCGATCTAGAAGTTTGGTCAAGTTATAAAAAAGGCTTGAAAACCAATTTGTTTTCATCTTGTTTCTGAAGTCGACAAGTCCTTCGGATCAAAGGCTTGTGGATGCGAAGTAGTGCTCTTCGGATTAAAAGCACGTATTATAAAGAGTTACAAGCACTTCGGATTCAAAGCTTGTGTTTCACTGCATAGTGGATTCAACATCGAGCAGAGTACTCGAGATTGGACTAGTCCTCTCAGAGAAAAACCAGTATAAATCCCGGTGTTTGATTTTGCTTTTTTCTAATATCCTTTTTTTACGCATTTACTTAATTATTGCCTGTTTCATATTAGTTCTTTACTGCCATATATATGTTTTAAGTGGTGATTATTATTCTGATGCACACATGCACTCTATTCACCCCCACTCTAGCGGTGCTCAATGTTCCTACAATCTCGACTTCATTCCAGCAAATTGGTTGTCTATACTTTTGTTCATACAAAGCTTCATACGGTGCCATCTGACTGTTGGATTGGCAGCTTTATTGTATACGAATTCTGCTAGCGGTAGATGAACGTCCCAACTTGACTTCATGTCTATTGCACAGAGCTATATGTTTTCGAGAATCTGATTCACCCGCTTTGTTTGGTTGTCAATTTAGGGCTGATAAGTTGCGCTGAACTTCAACGTAGCCCTATAGCCGATTGAAGGCTACTCCAGAATTATGATAATAATTGTCCATCCCGATCAGAGACAATGGATACTAGAACTCCGTGCAACTATACTATCTCGTCAAGGTAAATCTGAGATAGGCGATCGACGCTCCAAGTAACTTTGATGGCAAAGAAGAGTGCTGACTTAGTTAATCGATCGAGGATGACCCAAATGACATCATTCTCCGTAGCATCTTCGGTAAACCAACAATGAAGTCCATATTAATGTACTCCCACTTCCATTATGGAATGGTAAGGTTCTGCATCTCCTCATCTGGCCTCTGGTGTTCGACTTTCACCCTCTGATAGGCCATGCATTACGAGACAAAGAGTACTACATCTTTCTTCATCATGTGCCACCAAAATATTGTGCGGAGGTCCTTATATATCTTGGTACTTCCTGGATGTATGGAATATTTCATTTAGTCGCCTCCGATATTATCTTTTTCCTAAGTTATGAATCATCCGGAACGTATAATCGACCCTTCACCTGCAATGCTCTGGTCTCATCTTTCGCGAAGTCGATCGGCTTACCCCATGATATCAGCTCTCACATCTTCTTCGGGTATAATTCGTCCTTCTGAGCGAACATGATCTTTTTCTACAAACTCGGCTCTAGATGCAATTGAGCCAGTTGTAACCACATGAATCGAACCCGAAGTTCGATGCCCATTTCTTCTAAGTCGTGTAGTAGCCTACCGTTAATGGATAGCGAGGCAAGGTACTTTCAGCTCAGTGTGTCTGCCATAACATTCTCTTTGCTTGGCGTGTAGCCAATCATCAAGTCGTAGTCTTTAATTAGCTCTAACCAACGCCTCTGTCATAAATTTAGTTATTTCTGAGTGAAGAGATACTTGAGACTCTTTTGATCTGTGTAGATCTTGTATACCACACCATAAAGGAAGTGTCGCCACAATCTCAACGCGAACACAATTGACGCTAACCCCAAGTCATACATGGGATAGTTTTTCTCGTGCGGCTTCAACTATCTTGAAGCGAAGGATAACACCTTGTCCCACTGCATGAGCACACATCCCAATCCCTAAACTGAAGTTTCGTTGAAGATTTGAAATCCCTCAATCCCGTTTGGAAGTACAAGTATTAGGGCCAAAACAAGCTACTGCTTTAGCTCCTGGAAGCAAGCTTCACAGTCGTCTGACCATTCGAACGTGACTCCCTTCTGAGTGAGGCGAGTCAAACGCTATGCGATCCTTGAAAAGACTTTTACGAATAGTTTGTAGTATCTCGCCAAGCCGAGGAAGCTTCGAATCTTACTAGCTGACGTAGTTCGTTTCCAATCAATAACAACCTCGACTTTCTTCGGGTCAACTGCAATGCCTTCCATAGAAAGGATGTGTCCAAGAAATGATACGCTGCTCAGCCAGAATTCATACTTGCTCAGCTTCGTTTACAACTAGTTATCTCGAAGTGTCTGGAGTTCGGTCGGCAGGTGCTTCGTGTGTTCTGCTCTGTCCTTCGAGTAGATGAGGATGTCGACGATAAAGACTACTACAAACTTGTCAAGGAACGGTCGAAACACTTAATTTATTAGATCTATAAAGGTAGCAGGGGCGTTCGTCAGGCCAACCGATGTTACTAAAAAATTATAGTGGCTGTGTAACAAGTGCGAAAGGCTGACTTTAGCACGTTGTCTGACTTGATCTTGAGTTGATGGTAACCCGATCGAAGATCAATTTTCGAAAAACACCGAGGTACCTTGCAATTGATCATACAGGTCATCGGTGCGAGGTAATGGGTATTTGTTTTGGATGGTAGCCTTATTTAGTTCTTGGTAGTCAGTGTACAGGCGTATCGACCAATCTTTCTTCTTCACGAACATCATTAGTGCTCTCCATGTCACTACCCGCACCTGATGTAAGGGCACGAGGATGTGGGTACGTCCAGCCTATGTCGCAGCATCGACGGTAGAATTCTTTCTAGGTCAACAATACTAACTAATACATCTCATAAATATGTATCACAATATGTCAATGATATCTTAACTCCAAAATGATAACAATATAATGATGATACTCATACTCAATCACAATATACTATAAGGAAGATAAATGGCACAATAATGACATAAATAATATGATATAGTAATCCAGAGAAATCTAGAAGCATAACATAATCCAAAATCACATCCATAGTCTATGAATCTAACTATCTCAACTTAACGTAAGTCTTAAAAAATAAAAACATCCCAATGTATCATAAGCTAGAGACAAATCCAGTACTATAGCTAATCTAACTAAGTCGCTACTAGTGTCTCCTCAGCTGAGTTCCTCCTGAGCCACAGTCTCCAGGTCTACTCCTACTACATCTTGAGGTCTGTAGTGGGCAGAGCACCACTCCTCTAAATCATTTGAAAAAATATCTAGTTAGGATTGGAGCAAAGCACACCACTAATAATAGTTCCAGTAAATGATATAAACTATGTAACAGTAAATAAAGATAATATACAAGATAATATAACAGGTACATGAATATAACAAGATATAAAAATGTTGTAAGTAGACACAAGAGTAGGAAAATATCATGTACAAGGATCAAAAAACAACTATCTAAGTGAGTAAGCACTAGTTTCAACATACGATCGCTTGGGAACTTGATTCAAGGATAATGGTCGGGTTAATCATAAGTGAGGTGTATGATTAACACTATTCAAGAAACAAGACTTGATACAAGGAGGGTATGATCACATATCTACGCTAATACTTCTCGCCTCGACTGGTATAGTAGATCCAACTAGGGTACATTACGACATGGAATTCTCTAAGAAGATAGCTAATCCTCTTATGAATCAGTGTCCATACAAGTACAAGAACAACAAGACTTGCACAAGGTATACCAAAATATACCAGTAATAATATCTTATGACGGGATTCGAAAATACCAATCCGTGTGACCATGTGTCGAAAAATCAAGGATATCTACACTAGATACAAGAAATATAGAAGATATCAAAAACAAAAAATATCAGAGAATGTACTCGCATGAAGTTCGAAGCAATGAATATCAATTAGTGCCTAAACTAGAGTCCAAGTGACCTATATATAATGTATCAAGTCAAATAGTGTTTTAAAGTCAACAATATATTTAATTAACTCAAAACTAGGTCTTTAGGTCAAAACTAGATCACAATAGTTAAACTAGGTCAAATCTAGGTTAACACAATTAAACTAGGTCATTTTCTAGTTTCTAGGTTAATTTACCTATTCACAAGGTTTATAAAGTTATACTAGGTCTTAACAAGTTACTATTTGGTTTTTAGGTGCTAACTAGGTCAAACTAGTTAATATTATGCCAATACTAGGTTTCTAGGCTATACTAATAAGTTCCTACTATATATTACCCTAATATATTTCTAGCAATATCTTGGCCTATAGTTATTTACCTTACCCTGTGTCATGATATCTTAACCTGTATCACACATTTACCTAATACCTTAGTCTGTATCTTAAATACCTTAATTATTAGTCAATATCTTAGTTCTAGGGTCAATACCTTGACTAATCTAGGTTTCTAGTCCATACTAGTCAATACCTTACTAATATCCAAGTTATACCAGCTATTGCTATCAATACTAGCTAATATTAACTAACACTAGCTAATATCCATATATATATATATATATATATATATATATATATATATATATATATATATATATATATATATAAAATATATATATACACTCTAAAATAGCACTAACTCATATTATCTTAGTCTATAAACTCATTACCTAGCTATTACCTCATTACTTTAACCAATACCTTAACATATTATCCCGTATCCTAGTTTCTAGACTAATACCTTAGCTAATACCATTACCTTGACCAATCCCAATACCTTAACTCATACCTTGATACCTAACCCATCAACAAAGCTAGAAACTACCATTACCATGGTATCTTAATCCAATACCCAATATCATAATCTTACCTTAGTATCCTAGTATTACCTCATACTGGTTCTAATATTTTGTATCTTGGTATTCTAAATACCTTGATACAATCTATGATACCACACTCTAATTTACTCCACACATATCCCACTTGTTTGTACATTGTACCATTGTACCATATTAAGTATCAAATGATACCAACCCCCAAAGATACCAAACCGTGACCACAATCTACAGTTACCTTACATCTAAAATACTCACCCTACTCTTGACACTTGACATCTTAATATTACCCATTATCTAGTTCTAATACCCAATATCTTAATATCTTAATCAATACCTTATCCTCCTAGATACTTACCCAACTAACTCTAATACTAATACTTGATACCAAAAATGATACCTTATGCAAGTCCCAATACTCACTTACCCTTACTCATGATACTTGAGTGTCATGATACCAATATCCTCATGGTACCCAAGTATCACACTAGTATCTTGCCCAAAACTCTAATACCTTGACACATAACTTATCTACACTTGGCTCACTTGATAACTTCTTGTATCAACACTAACACACACTGACTACCACATATTACCTAACAACAATATATATATATATATATATATATATATATATATATATATATATATATATATATATATATATATATATATATGTACTATATCATACATATACTTGACAACCTATGTTACCTACACTCACTTGATATCCATACTACCTAGGCTCATAGGATACACAAAAGGCCTATGTCGTATAGTCAATTCTCTACTTGTAACCAATACTGCACCTATTAGACCTATTCAATAAATTCTAGGGTTAAAGTATGTCATAGCCATTCGTACCAACTTTCTGAAACTTCCAATGGATCGCATTTTTGTGTCCGAAACCTCCCAAAATCGCAAAAACACCTAAACGTGTTCGTCTTTTGGATACCTGACACTCAAATAGTTTTACAAAAAAATTTAGAACGAATTTGGCCTATTAAGATTTATATATTTGGAAAGCTAACTTCGATACGGTTATTTTCAAAAAATAGGAGATTAATCAGAGTCCTGAGTAAGAAGTTATGACATTTCTAAGGTGCTATGGTTGCTAAAAATGAGGTTAAATACTATGACAAATTTAGACTATTTTGGACAAAAGAACACATGTATATAATCAATTTACCAAATCCAGCGATATGTATCCTGGCGCATCATGATACGGACTCTAAATGTCTAATTTTGGACACAAGAACACCTTCACACCATCCAAATAAACATTAATAGTCCTCATTATGACACAATACACACACTCAATGGACGTAATTGGAGTTTTCCCCAAATTGAGCCCCCAAAATTATGACACCAACTTAGTTCTACCAAATTGAGTGCTCCTAATGCCTAGATCTACCATTAGAAAGTCAAATCTTACCATGGGAGGGTTCCTACATGACCAAGGGGTGTTTCCAACCATGAATTTGATAAAATTAAAAGAATTACCTAGTGTTTTGGTAGCCTCTTTGGAGAATTCTAAATTTGGACACGAAAGGGATGAGTTGAACACGATCTCCTAGCAAGCTCCTCTCATATGGATCTTCTTGTACTTTCCAATGCTCTAGGCCTTCATGATGGTGAGGATAAGTGGAATTGGAAGTGGATTGAGTGGAATTGGGTTTACTTGGAGAAGAAGAAGCTTGGGAAAAATTAAGGCTAATGAGTGAAATAGAATGAATGAATGAATCCCAAATTGAAACTCTCTTATAGTAAGGTTCTGGTCATGCTAAAATATCAAAATTGCCCATGTCCATTTCTCATGAACGGAATCTAATTAACTAAAAAAAGAATCTCTACAACTAAAAGGAATATTCCTTTCATGACAAATAAACTTAATTAATTCTAATTAACTACAAGAAAAATCCCCTTTTACAACGTTCCATCTACAACACTTCCTAAAAATATTGTAAAAATGGGGGTCTTCTACAACCTTTATTGTAAAAACGTTGTAAAATACATGTGCAAACAGCGTTTTACATTCAAACGTTAAGGCTTTTACAATGGTCATTCACAAAAGTTGTGTATTATTATTTTTAACAACGTTTTATTAACATTGTAACATTTATTAATTTTGACAACGGTTATTTATTGTTGCCAAAGTTACTAATTTTAACAATGTATTTAAAATATTGTAAAAATGTCATGTTCAACAACGTTTAACAATAGTTGTACATTGTTTATATTGCACAATGTTTGTTTGACGTTGTAAAATTAATTTTATTTTACCACGTTATGTAAACATTGTATATGTAATATCATTTTGCAATGTTTATGAAACATTATAAAAGGGTTTTATTTAACAACTTTTATAAAATATTGTAAAATATGTGTTTTTTATAATATATAGACAATGTTGTAAATATATCTTTAAAATATTTCTAGGATAATATTATTCGAAAAGTTGGTCTTATTAGGTCAATACCTCACTTGGTAGCAGTTCATAGTTAAATGGATCTGTCACATGTTGAACCATCCCTTCCACGGCTTCGAAAGACAGACCTAATATTGTCACGACCCGCACCCTGAAATACGGGTACGAATACATGGGCCACGCCCAGCCTACGTCGCAGTATCGGCGGTAGAGCGCTGTCAAGTATACTATACTAACTACAACATCTAAGGATCCATAACTAGAATGTACTCATGTCACATCACAAAAACTAAGGAAGATAAGACAAGAATTAATAACAATATCACTAGAACAACTAGAATCTACAAGGATCATAAGACAGGAAAAATAAAGAAGGAACAACAAGACTAACTAAGGATAACTACCAGGCAACTCACATAGAAGAATAGTGAGATCCACCTCAGCTAGCAACATCATGAAGTCCAATACTGAGGGCACAACTACTCCTAAAATTTTGTCAACATATCCAGTCAGGATGGAACGAGTACATATATTTCATAACAGATCTCAAGATAGAATAAAAGCCATAAGACTGTAAATAGAGCATATACAATGAAATCATGGAGTGTACATATATGTATCATGGCATGATAAGCTGTAGAGCTTGAGCTAGAACATAAGTAGAACTGATCATGGTATGTACACAAATCAGGGTAAGCCATCTATCCAATGTGTGTGTAGTAGTTTCAACTTGTGATCGGCTTAGGCACCTGTAAGTAACTGGCCTGGCTAGTCATAAGTGCGGTATATGACTAACACTGTTCGGGAATGCAGGATGGATTTGATCACAGGCATACGCTACTACTCTTCCACCCCCAACTGGTAGAATGGATCCAAACAGGACACGTCACTGTACGGAATTATATGAGAAGGGAGCAAGTCTTCTCTAGAATCAGTGACCACATATTGCGCAAGAGCTACAAGGGAGCTTGCACAATACATCCCAAGCTAACAAGGAGCAACATCTCTCGTCGAGATCCAGGAATACCAATCCGTGAGAACCATGTGTCAGGAATGAGCATATCTACACTAAGTACATGATCATAACAGTTATCATAAATTAGGAAAAAGTTATCAGAGAATGTACTCGCTGTCATATGATATAATATGTCAACTGGATCCAATACAGCGCCGAGGACAGAAACAAGACGTATCAATACTATGCTTAGGACGTAAAGTCAAATCAAATTAAATTCTATTATGTCTCTAGGTCAAGATCGGTCTAGTAGGTCAACCTTGGTCATAGGAGAATATTGGAAGTCAACCCATATCAAACTAGGTCGAAAGTTGACTTACAGTTGACTTTGGTCAAGGGTCAACTCTGGTCAACTCTAGGTCAACCCTAGGTCAAGACTAGGTCTAGGCGACATTCCTAACCATTACCAACCCACACAACCCATATCCGAGTCCATCTTGAACTCCGAAACCCATATCTGGCCGTAGGCCAAATAT
>JANAVB010027798.1:7250952-7446029 GCA_029216955.1 Iris pallida
TGCCAGAAACAGCTGTACGTGTTCTTGCCGCTCTCATTTGAATGTGGGTCCTCTCGTCCACCGGGTTATTTCAAACTCACTTCCGCGGGTCAAGCCCTGCGAGTCGCAAACCGGATCCTCGAAGGATCCGCCAAATCCTGTCTGAAAACATAGTCCCTCCAAGCAGTCACGTGAGGTTGGGTATTACCCTTGTCCCTCCGGTGCATCAGATAATGAGGGCTCGTCACCGCCTTGAAAACGGCCATCATCTCCGGGTTCCTTATCTTCCAAGACCTGGATCTCTTCATTCGATGGAAAATATTCCTCGTACGGTTCCGAGCCCCAAGGAAGCTTGGACACTTCGTACATCTCATGAAGGGCCAATCCCAACTCCCCCACTGGAGTAAAGAAGCTGCCAGTATGGGCGTTGAAAAGCTCCAACAGCGCAAGGAACATCGGCTTATTGAGGTCCACGCCTGCCTGCGTGGCCCGAATAGCGGCAGTTAGCCCTATCTCTTTAAGCTCAACTTTGAACCTGGAAAGCATCCAGGAGGTCAACTCGTCCCACTTTGGGATGTAGTGACACCAACCTTCGACTCTAAAACCAGCTGTCGGATACGTGACCTTCGACGTCAGCATCCGATTTGAAAAAGTCGGGGCACTGAAGGGAAACGTGTCATTTGGGACTTCACTATAGATGCTCCCGGGACGCAAAGCTCGGTAACTGAACGAAGAACCGGTTCGTGAGGCGGTCAAGGTATCTCGCTGGTTCGAGGTGGTGTCAATCGAAAGGGAACCCCCCAAGGCACCTCCTTGAGAAGGAGTAAGTTCCCAATCCATCCTTCTCTTCGAAGCTAGACGGTAAAAGGCTGTCAGTGGCAACTGGCGGTCAACCTGCCGCATGTATAACATCATACCCTTAGCTGCAAAAGAACCAGTCTTCTCTGATCTTCAATATCTTCGCTTCGGAAGAGACTAATCGGTCGCCAAACAGAAAGGCAGGCTTTAAGAAAGTCACACCTTCAGAATCAGCAGACTTCAGTTTACCGCTCTCCATCATACTCTGGAGGAAAAGCGGCAACTGGACCTGGATTTGTAGCATCCTCTCACGAGGTTGGTCCTGAAGGATAGCATCCTTTGCAGGGTTGATCACCGCCTCATCAAAATCAACTCCCATCTGACAAAGAGAAGCGTCCAGGAGGACCTCATTCAACAAAGGGATCGTCATCGACACTGGCACAACAAAAGTGGAAGTCAGGCAAAAAGACAAAATATGTCAAGCAGACTGGCGCATTGCCAGGATATGAACCCATGCGCATCTGCTTCGGCGCATCATCAGGGCATAGGCCCATGCGCGTCAGCATGCCTCGGCGCATCATCAGGGCGTAAGCCCATGCGCGTTGGCATTGGAGCTTCGGCGCATTATCAGAGCGTGAGCCCATGCGCGTCAGCAAAGGCTTCGGCGCATCTTCAGGGAATAAAACCCATGCGCGTCAGCCATTAAAACCTCGGTGCATGATAAAGGTATAAACCTATGCACGTCGACAGGATAGAACCTCGGCGTATCATTAAAGACCGAAGTCTATACGCGTCGGCAGTTAGGGCACAGAGCCCAAAGCAGAGACGAAACCCACCTGTCACCTCAGGACGAACGTCGGCAAGAGGCACAAGAGTGATAGGTACATCCTCATCTGCGGACTCCTTCGCTTTCTTCTTCCCCTTGCCGGCAGCGCCGCGAGGAGTCTTGGGAGCCATTCTCTCGAAGAAGGAGAAGTTAGGGTTTTGAGGAAGAAACTCTAAAGAAGCAGAGGCACAGAGAAGAAGAACTCTTTCTCTCTCCGACTCTTACTTATTTATAGGGCATGGTCGCACGCGTGAACAGATGACGTGTGATCTCAGCCTTCGCCTCGAGTTCTGCAAGTAGCAGCAAATAAAACCAAAAGATCATCATTAATCTTTGCGGTTACCGAGGCATCATCATCATCAACTGAGAAGAGCATGCACCCGAACAAGCATGCGCCCAGAAATCATGCGCCCTGACCTCTATGCTTCTTATTTCAAAGTATTCCAAAACTTATTCAAAAGTTTTGAAAACTTTGAAGGGGGTCTTGTAGAAGCATGGAATTTCACAACCAGAAAGCCCATGCGCCAGACACTACACGCGCCAGAACTCAGACGAAGAACTTCACAGCAAAGTCAATAACTATAGACATTTGAAGAAGGACTTTTTATTTATATATAAAAGTCTATTACATGTCTAGAAAAGGCTGTACAAAGGAGAATTTCTACAAAGGAAAGAGCCTAAGACTACAGCCAGCGGCCATCATGCGCCTTCAGATAAGGGCAGCGGCCACCATGCGTCTCCAGATAGGCGCAGCATCACTATGCGCCACCAGTAAGGTACAGCAGATATCATGCGCCTCCATCCAGGCGCATCCTATCATCTCTCCAGCAGCTCAGTTATGTGCATCCCTTCAGCCAAATTCTTCCAGCCAGGCTCACCTGGCCGAGCAGAGCCCAGTTATGTGCCGCTCTTCCAACCAGGCTCGCCCGATAAATGCTTCGACACAAAGCATTCAACCCTCTGGCTGGAACCAAGGAAGAGAAGAGCACCGCAAATGCTGTGGCCAGGGGAGGCTTCGAAAGAGCCTCCAAAGCCGAAGGAAGACCATGATCGAAACCACGGCTAAAGGAGCAGCTTTCGACACGATCAAAGTGGGGAAACCCCACTTTGAAGGAAGAGAGAGCCTAGCACCGCCATTCCGATCTACGGCTCTGCCGGAATAACGGAGACGAGGCTTGAGCATCCCTATCTTTGGATGCAACAGGCACCTTCCACCTGCCTCAGAAGCCCTCGACTCCGTCTTTTGGATGTAACAGTCACCTTCAAGTGCATCAAAGACAACGCAGCGTCTCATCTTCACCCTCGGGAGCACTTCGTCAGCAGAATGCACCCGTATGTTCAAGTTCATATTGGAAGTACGTGAGGGAATGAGAAGCAAATCTTCTCTCCATGCCACTATTTATAGGCCGGGCAGATCAAACCCACGCGCCAAGTGGATGGCCCTCCGAATTTCGTGCAATGAATTTATATTAAATGGATGAACCGGACGCCTCGAATTCAGCCAAACGGCTATTTATAGCACTCGAAGAGCGAGACAACCGCATCATTAAAAGACATGTCCGATGCGCCAGCCAGACAGCGCATCATACGGACGCGCCCTTCGGCATCAGGCACATCACACAGACGCGCCCTACAGTATTCGGCGCATTATAGAGGGTGCGCCCCCACACATCTCCATACCGAGTGGAACGCCAACCGACGCGCCCACTCAGCTGTCCATCGAACGTCACCAACATTAAATGCTGAACTGACAGAGTTGGCAGCACGCCTCCCAAAGTCTGAACAGTTGACAGCTTTTCAGAAAACGAAGCGTCGGCAACGCCAGCATCATCATGACTCTATTCCGACGGCTACTGCCATGTGGCCACCCGCATGCGCCTCTACGGCCATGCGTCCACACCTGCATGCGCCTCTACGGCCATGCGTCCAAACCAGCATGCGCCTCAAAAGCCATGCGCCTCAGACCCCTCACTGATCCCTAAAGACAGAAGAAGAGTCTCCGGTTGAAGCTTTGTATGCGCCTCAAAAGCCATGCGCCCCAGACTGATCTCTGATCCCGAAAGACAGAAGGAAAGTCGCCTGCATGCGCCTCAAAAGCCATGCGCCCCAAATGGTTTGTAACTCCTAAAGGTTATGAGCCGCAGCCTCCTCCTGCGCCCAATCCAAGGCGCAGCCCACCAGATCACTCCTTTCCACCAAATCCGAGATCTTCGAACCATGAGTCGACGACACGTGTCTTTTGACTCAACTTATCCAAGATTTCAGCAACGGAAAGATCTTCTCCCTGCTACGTGCCGGCTCACAACAGCAGTATAAAAAGTTCTCCCCCTCGATCAGGGCGCAGCATCCATGCGCCTCCATCAGCAACCTCCACGTAGCGTTCCCACACCGGCGCATCCTGCATGCGCGCATAAGCAGCCAGCCTGCAAAACTATAAATAGAAGGATCATCTACTTCACACACACACAGAGACTCAGAACATAAGACTCACAGAGAATCCACAACAGAGAATCACCGGAGAGGCAGTTCTAGACACTCAACGTCTTCCTCCTCTCAGCAAGCTCCAGCACCCAGAGCAATCAACACCTTCAGAGAACCGATAACCGCCGTTAGCCGGTCAACGGAGTCAACGCATTACCACTCACTCCATTGGCACTAAGGACCCAGCTTAAACAAAAGTGTACTCCTAGGACTACATCTAAGTCCTACATTGTAACACTGTTCTGTTTGTATTAAAGTTTTCAATCAAACAATTTTAATGGCAAACAAGGAGTATCCTGAAAAATATGACAGGTTCAAAGGAGTCAAGCACATGAAATCAATTGTTCTTCTGAAGAATTATGCAGATCTACCGCATAGCAGTAAGAGACGCATAGAGAAATGTAAAAGATTCATGCGCCTAGCAGCTGTATAACAGTAGTATTCTCCAGCAACAAATTGTTAGGAACCATGTTTATATGTGCAGTGGGTTTTCTACTAACAGTGCATTTTGTTACAATTTTAACTATACATTCTAGTCATATGTTGTGCTCAAACATGATCAGAGTAAAAATCTCTGCCATAAACTTTGTGTGTAAAAAAGTGATTGGTAGAAATCAAAAAGGAAGAGATGAAGAGTACTTCAAGAAAGTTTACCTTCTGAAGGTCAATCTTTTTCCCTACTCCTGGCATAACCGAAGAGCAATGTTCTCAGCAAAGTGATGTCGAATTCCCTCACAAGTTTGCATAAATTTGCTGGAGTATTAATTAGCAAATGCATGATGAAAAGTGGTGATGACAAGTTCTGTCAAGATACGTCCTATTTATAGGGATGAATATTTACTGTGCGGTAAATTGTCATGCGACTTGATTCTTGATGAAGAGATCAATCCAGCATTAACTGTCACGTGATTTTTTGTTCCTGAAATCATAGATGACAGTTGACTTAGCCTCGACCCAAGCGATTGCTAGCAACGACCACCACAAATTTTGAAGATAGCTTAGATTTTAAGGGATTCAGTCAAAGCAATGACAACATGGCAAGTGATCTGATGAGTCCAAAATTTCGTATGACAAGGACCCTTCTCATGCTTCTTGTTTAAAGTATTTCAAAACTTGCTCAAGTTTTGAAAGCTTTGAATGAGGTCTTATAGAAGCATGAAAAATACAAAAGAGGTGCATAGATGTTATGTGCCTAAATATAATGTTCCAGAGTTAAAGCAGTCTATGAAGCACGATGAGCTTTTGGAAGACGCATAGTCGAAGACGAGTCGGAGAGACATATGGTCTGTTTGGTGCATGATGTGTTTTTATCTCTTGTATGAAAAGACGAACCTCGGGCAGTGTGCAGTGGTTAGACTATGATGAAGATGTCAGTGATTACATTACCTTCATCATTATACTTTAACAACTGTAAAAGGAGCAGTTTTATGTGACTACTTCCAGAACATTATTTGCAGTATGTAGTTAAAAAAAGTTATTCGTTCAAAGTGTTGTTTGACACATAGTTATTCAATGAAAAGACATTGTTTGTAGTATGCAACCAGATGTTATGTTTCTAACTTTATCAGACGTATAGCCAGTCCACATAAAACAAATCGTGTGCTGACATAATAGTATTTTGTGTAGCACGTGTCAAAACACGTGGCGAGATATACATGATTCTCGAACACGTTCAATCCCTACTAACCCCTAAGACTCATGCGTCTACCCAGTTTCATGCGTTTCTGAGGCAGAAGACAATGTATTTTCTGCACATACGTATATAGCTGTTCCAGTAAAGAAAAGCTATAAATAGAGGACAGTTTCTTCCTCGCACACAGGGACATACGGAGGGAGAGAGACTACGTGTGCTACATCTTTTCTAAGAACTTTCAGAGAGAGAGAGAGAGAGAGAGAGAGAGAGAGAGAGAGATTTCAGTGATAAAGTTCCATCTTGCTGCCGAGAGTTCATCAACCACCAAGTTCATCAATTTCTACATCAGATCGTCAATGGAGTAAAGAAGTCGAAGTAGACTTAATCTCCATTGCCCTAATCCCCAGATTCTTATTGTACTCAAAATTCTTGTTAAAGATTCTTGTTGTACTCTTTCTTTATAATAATATAAAAGATTCTACATTTATGGACTCTTTTTGTGTTGAAACATAGTTCCTTCAATTCTGCAGGGGCCATACTGTATGGGACTTTGGAAATAAATCAGGTGTTGGAAAATGTATCGATGGTGAATTCGATTTCTCTATTGGGTGGCATGCCGGTAGCTCGTCTTGGAACACGTCGAGAAATTCTGCCATAATGGTTTGCAGTATCTATGGAAGACGAGGGTTATAACATTGTCGTGTACTGGTGAATGACTAATTAATTCCACGACTAATTTTTATATAAGTTATATGAAGCATGCAGTATATTTAGTAATTTTCTAGTCATCATAGTCAATTGCATGTAAATATTTGATAGACACAATAGAAAAGCTACATTACAACTTATCCACGACAGACTCTGCCTCTGTAGAATAAAGCTTACCATGTTATTCCCTATCAGTTTGATATCTTAGATAAATAGTATGTAGCCATCCTGGACATATAGCTTGGTTTAGAAGATGATCCTTCAGGCGGGTAGCGAGCCCCATTGAAAGTCCCTGAATACCCTGATATGCATCCAACATAGCTACCGTGTTTTCTCCTATGCCTAATCTGTCCCATGACCTCGTGATACTGTTCGAGAAACATCGCCCTTGTGCACAAGTTGTCTATGACCGTGCTAGATTAAATTAGTTACTCAAGCATGGTCTACGAATTTATAAGAAACTTAGCCAATTTCAGTGTGTTCCGCCTTATCATTGCAATATTCATTAATCGTTTCATTCTTTGTTTAACATAGTTCAATAATAGACATAACATAAGTAAACATGTAGCAGTTTCATGGTATAACAGTTATATAGCATTTCTACATAAGTAAACATGCAACATTTCTATTATTTATAGTTCTATGGAACAAACATGCAAAATTGTGTCTACTTCTCTATATCTAGCATGCATGTTACCAGTATCATTGATTAATTGGATAGCAAGAGGATCAAGGAGATAAAGTTCAAGCCACCCACCGTTGATTGAATGGGGTAGGAGAGAGGTCGTCTACACTACTCACCTACACGATCACCTGCAATCGCATAAAAAAGGATCAATACTCTTTTATTTCTCTCATAATTCGATAGAAAGTGTGAATTTCAAAGAACGCAAGCAATGAAATCCCTCGAAAACATTCTCAAAAATGCATGCATAAAACCAACATGAAAAGGAGCAAATGCGACATCAAAAACAAAGCAGCAAAGAGGTTTCTCACGACTCAGTCACAAAGTCCTTCCTCGAGACGCAACCCGCTAAATATGAGACTTGATTCCGAAGAAGCCGATCCATAACGAGGAAAGAATCTTGATTCAATCGATACCGACAATATTTCTTAACCGCGCTCCATGTAAATGGGGCACGATGTTGGAATGGGGCACTATAATAGGCCCATGATTCACATGGGATTAGAATAATCTAGAATTAGTTAGTTAAAACTAACTAATAAGCACATGCTAATTAATCTAGGCAACCTAATTAACTATGTTCATTCTCCTCTCTAACTAATTAGAAAAATTCCAGAAATAGGTGCTTGCAACTACCTACCTACCTACCTACCTACCTACCTACCTACCTACATGCTAATTAATTAGACACATGTTAATTAAAATATATGCTTAACTAATTAATAGAAAGTTTTCACCTTAATGATAACTAACTATTTACTAAACTACCACTCCCTTTTCACAAATTAAAAAAAAATACCATTCCCTTCATATAATTACCAAAAATATTCCTAGAAATAATAATAAAATTAGGAATTGAAAAAATAATAACAATAGTAATTTTGAAACCAGGGGGTTACACTTTTAGCGATGCTATGATCGTTGTTCGCATCACTTCTGGCGATATTATACGTGCTATTAGCGTCATTTTGGGAGATGTTGATGGTGTGGCGAGGCTATGCCCTCGCCTGCTATTACCCTTAACTATAGCAAGGCTGGATATTTGCCTATTCTTAGCTTCACTTCAGGCAATGCTGATGATGCTGAATAGATCTATCATGATCTAAAATTGACATATATTGTGGGGGGAGAAAATCTAAAAAATAATCTATGATAGAGCATTACATTATAATCTAAGACATTTCTGACAAATGGTCCACCGGCCATGGGATCCGCGGTGTAATTTATTTGATCCAATAACAAATCTTGAGCAAATGTCAAGTTGGTTGAAAGATTGAAAGAGTTTGCTGATAACCTATTGTTAGTCAAATATTGTCTAAAGGTTTTATAATTAGAGATCTGACTAAGAATTGACTAGCGGTGAGCATTATTCGGTTTTGGACCGAAAATCGAACCGAGCTGAACCGAATAAGTGATTCAGTTCGGTTTGAAAAAAAAATCAGTTCGGTTTCAGTTTTAAAAATACTAAAATTTCTTATTCGGTTTTGGTCAAAAACCGAAAACCGAATAAGACTTGTGTAGTTATGTAAATAACCTTAATTATATGTATATATTGTAATTAATATGTATAAATTTTGAAAGTAACAATTATATTTATGTATTTTGAAACCAAACTTTAGTAATTTAACAACTATTCCTACTTTGGAAACAAATACAACAAATGTGTGTAAAAATTAAAATTTTAATATCATTTAACCACGATTTCAACTTTGAACCCTACCATTATACAATAGAAATAGTCCAACCGAACAAACCGAATTGTTATTCGGTTCGGTTTCGATTTTGGCTAATTTTGGTTCGATTTCGGTTTTGGATTTTTAGAATTTCGATTTATTCCATTTTGACTATTTCAGTTAGGTTGAAACGAATAAACGGAATATCACCCCTAAAATTGACCGAGGAAGAAATGATTTGTAGTGTGTAACTGTCTTTAGGATCTCCATACTTCTATGTTTATAATAGTCTTAGAGCATCTCCAACCTATTGTCTTGTTAAGTGTTGTGAGTCTTAGGTGGCAAGAGACACAAGACAATGTGAGTCTTAGGTGGCAAGTTTATACTCACAAAAACCATTAAGATAGAAAAGTCTTCTCCAATGCAAAAGTATTGAGGAGACAATAAAAAGTATTTTTTCCAACTTCCAAGACAACTGTAACGCCCCAGAACCAGAATACTGGAGAGCGGAGGCATACATAACCAGCTACGTATATTGAAGTACAACCCACCTCGCTATACGGTCACAGCTGTCTAGATATGAGGGTTTAACTACAAGCCATCGGTCATGAACAAGCCTATTGTCTCAATCTCAAGCAAGTAGTAACAGTTACAAGATGTCAGAGCACCAAATATACAATAGTAAGACGTCCCATACATTATATATTTGGATGATCATGAAGCTAGTCATACAAAATGTCAAGACTAGCAAGAGTTTCAGACATACATGATCAACCCTAGGATTTGTCAATCATGTTACAGCCCTTAGGCAGACAGTAAGTAAAGTGCTATCGAGCTAAACACGTGCTCGTCGGCTAAACACCTCAAACGAATATTGTTACAATAAAGTGGGAGAACAAAAAGGAAACCCACTCGTTGCCTTGGTTATGCCTGGTGGTCACCATCTGGCTGGAAGATAGGAAGATCCTCGGGAGCTACTCCGGAATCTGGCCATACAAAACTAGCTGGGTCAGATCCCAGAAAGAGCAAGTGCCACAAAGGAGGCTTCACTTAGGAACTAAAACCAGCAATTAGTGTCACGCTCCGCTCCCGCAGGAGCGATCGTCTTCGCTAAGGCGTGATGCCGTACGGGTCTAGGTTGCGCCCGTGCAAGGCTAAGTCCAGAAACGGCCGATTTGAGCTAGGCCACAGAGTCGCACAGAGTGTCCCCATTTGCAGCGGAAAGTAAATGAACACAAATTGAAGTGAATTCAACTCTTTATTGATATTCAAGAAGTTTACAAGCGGCGCTAGGCCGAGTTTACAAGTCTCTCAAGCTCTCTCTCTCTGAACATAAAAGGCGTGCCAAGTGGCTTACAAGATGGAATGATTCATGGCGATGTTCCGATACATTATGTCATGTATATAGTGCTCTAGCTCCTTGCAACGCTCCAAGGCTCCAGAGATAGCTCCGCGCCTTAGCACGTTCGAGGAAAGCTCCGCACCCGCCGACGTTTTCTGCTTCCTGCAAGCAGACTGTGGGGTTATCAGTACATTGTTATGCACTGGTGGGGAGGCTAGCTCGCCCACAATGCTATCATTACCAAACACGTTCTATTTACTTTTGTGCATCTCTATCATTCATTGTCTTTCTAATCTTGTCTTAGGATCAATTTTATGGCATATTTTATAGCATATCTCGTGTTGCTAATTTCAAGTGTCGCATGGAAATACATACATGACTTACCCATACTTACCGTCCGACGTTTCCTGTTCAATGTAAACCAAGTTAGTCAACAATTTATATATTTCAACTTAACATGATTCACGTAAACATTCAGTGCCAAGGGCGTGTTCCTGCCTCAGGTTCTAGCGCGTCATAGGCGTGTTTTCAAATTCATTTGCATGAAGTACTTATCATTTGGTGCGTTACATTTCATGCCTATTCGTAAGGCGCTTCATTTAGTTAACTTTAGACTAATTGATTTCAATACAAGGACTTGTACGTGGATTGCCACCAGCAAAGCCCACCTAAATCTATATGCACCGGTTGCTGGCATGTCAGCCATTTTGGACATTTTCCCCTGTGGCATTCTTATCTATCAAGCGTGATAGCTGGTACACCTTGATAGACTATTGAATAACCGGCCCTACGTTTGGTTATGTGCCCAAGCCCGCACATTCTGTCCGCCTGTAGGCCATGATTCCGCCTAGGCCGGCCACGAAAACGTCGTTCGTTGCCCTTGGAATCCCTTTTCACTCGTGCACGAGCCGTCCACGACCATTTCGTATTTTATTGTCATTTTAACTTAACGGTTGTCTTTGAGCTATAGGCTAACCCTTAGCCATAATGTGCTATCAATCAGGTTGGCGTCCGTACAGCACGGGTAGCGAGCCCCGTTGCACGTGCCCGTCACACCTGTCGCTAACCATTATTTCCTTTCTTATATTTCATTTATTCTTTCCTTTCTTTCCTTCTTTCTTTCTTTCTTTCACTTGTTCGTTCGTTCATTAATTCATTTACTCATTCATTCATTCATTCATTTATACATTTTGCAACTCCCTGTGCGGGAGTCGCCTTGGCGACCCTTCGGTCCCGAAGTCTTTCAATGTTGCTATACCCTACTAGGAACAACTATGTCGATAGTCTTCCGTTTCATTGTTGTAACCCATTCATTATTTCGTTGTTGAACGCGTAAGGGACTTGAACGTAAGCTTGTGCCTTAGCACGAGCGTGGAGCGCGGTGCGAGAGTTTTCACATTTTTCCATGTTCCTTTCCATATTCTATACAAGCATGCAAGATAGGATTATTCCCTTAGCTAGGTGCGTTGAGTCATTCGTTTATTAGCATGTGCGGTGTTATCGCCTAGCGATTCTAGCAATAGTGTCCGTATTGTTATGTGTCTAGGCTAAGCAAAGACGGGTTCATCGGAGCCACCCACCTTAGCGATGTTCGCATCGGCCGAGCGATACTCCGAGCGCGCCTTTGAAAGTCTAAGTCTGGATTCATCCTTGACGGGCCAATATAAGTCTTGCATCGATTCTTCATCAAGTCGATGCCAACACTTCGGGTCGACGGCTCGTTTGAGTCGTTGCACTTGCCGTTTGAATCGGCGTTCCGCTAGGGCGGAGCGGGTCATTACAATTAGCACAAAACATAAAAGTATAATAAAACTGAATATATGGAAATCATGATGATATACGGTAAGATAACCATGGAACTATTCAGATAACCAAGTTACAACCCTTAAACCAAACAAGGACCGGGCATGTAACCCTTCATCTGAACGGAACTTGGTTTCTCACCATTTATCGATAAAATAAAGCACAAGTAGTCAGGTCAGGTTACAATCTTGTACAGGATCAGGACAAGACTAGACTGAGCTAAACTCCATTCAATCAATCACGGCCAAACAATGAGTACGGCTTGATACTTTAACTAACTAGGGTTATCACAGACCTAGTTACTAGCAAGATGCAATGAGATTACTCCAACAGCCACAAGCCCTGCAGCCCATCCAGGTTATCCAGGTCGAATATTTGTTCAAGAAGGGTGCAACACATGATAGTGTGCTAGAAATGTGCCTTACTCGTCGGCAGGCTACAAATCCATAAGTACGCCCAGATAACGGGATTGCCTATAGCTGGGAAATCTCTTCATGACTACCGAGTTATTCTAGTTATTAGCCTTAGTCAATTTCAGTAGGTACCCATGACCGTGGTACTCAGGGGTCCCCGTCCTAAACATGATGTAAGACAATACTGGTTCATTTGTACAAACACAATCGTCCACGGTGTCTAGGCCAATCAATCTTGTCATGTCAGGCTAGCTGTCGCAACAGCATATCAAGGTATATCATGTCAGGATTACTTGTCAAGAGTGCGCCACGGCGGGCCACTATCATGTTATGTTACTTGTCAAGAGTGCACCACTACAGGTCACTATCGTGTTCAGGGAATATGTGCAAAATTTACATGATTCAAGCATTCTATCAAGGGACCCAAGTTATACAGAGGGTCATAAGACATGAGCATAATTGTGACATTCCAATATAATACAAAGGGTACAAGGCTACGGGAAAAGGCCATACAGCAAGGGAGAGGGTCTCATGCGGCTCGAGGTACACAGGCTCATGCGGCAAGGTGAATAAGAGTCTTATGCGGCAATGGGGGAACGGGTCATATGCGGCAGCGGGGAGGAGGGGGCTCATGCGGCTCGGGAAAGCAGAGCCTTATGCGGCTGAGAGGAGTTGGGGTCTCATGCGGTTAAGAGGATGCGGCTCATGCTTCTAAGGAGCTGGGCCTTATGCAGCAAGGAGGAACAGAGGCCCATGCGGCTCGGAGAAAGAGTTTCATGCGGCTGAGGGGGAGCGGGTCATATACGACGGCGGGGTATCAGACGCATGCGGCTCGGAAAGGCAGACTCATGCGGCTAAGTCGAGCTATGCGGCTCGGAGAGAATTACATGCATATGCGGCAGGGAATAAATGAGTTCATGCGGCTATGAGTCGAGGATAGCTATGCGGCCAAGGCCAATCCAAGCCATGCAGCTGAAGGCCATGCGGCCAGGAGCACTTCTGCGGCTCAGGCCATACGACCAGGAAGACTTGCCGCATAAAAAGCCATGCGGCTAAGTCTTCCATGCGGCCGGATAATTGTTCTTCTTCTCCACTTTTTCGAGAAAAAGAACCATTGAATCCATGGCTTCCAAGCTCCACAAAACCTCCATTCAAGGTCAGAATCCAGACTTCTATAGGTCAAAATGGGGCAGAAAGAAATTTTCTACAACATAGAACCATCAAAACTTGAAAATAACAAGATTAGATAGATCAAATCCCAAGAAATCCAAAAATGCTACAAGCTTAGATCTACATGAAATGAACTATGGAAATTAAAATGCTAAGTACTAAAGTGTCATAAGATCTCGTGGAAAAGACAATGGAACAATAAAAACTGAGTTCCTCCATGAAGCAAGCTGCACTTGCCTAAGCCTCTCTCTCTGGTAGGTGGAGAGTAATGGTGATGAAGAAGAAGAGTTAATAAAGAAGTAAATGAGGAGAGAGAGAGTGTGTGGGCGGCTAATAAAGGAAGAGAGGGGTGGTAGGTGGGGTTGGTCCTCATGAAAAACCAAGCCAAGCCGAACTAAGCAAACCGAACCAAACCAAAATGAAATGCCAAGATAAACCATGCAATGAGACATACAAGAAATTAAAATACGTACACGTATACCAATATACGTAATACGAACTATGGTCGTTACAACTCTACCCACCTTAAAAGAATTCCGTCCTCGAAATTTAATTAAGAGGCTAGAGAGGCAAGGACAAGCTATACTAGTCACAGACAAGCTATAACAAGGCAAACAATCATTCATTCAAGTAAGGAACTGAGAGCATAAGGCATAAGGAAGACATTATATCTTACGAGTCAAACAGGTCGGGATATCGCGATCGGATATCATCCTCACGCTCCTACGTTGACTCACCCAAAGAGTGATGACCCCAAGCAACACGGACTAGCTTGATAGTCTTGTTCATGAGTATCTTCTCTCTCCGGTCCAATATAGACACGGGCCTCTCCTCATACGAAAGGTTGGTACCAACAACCAACTCCGAATGATCCAGAATATGGCTCGGGTCCAGGATATACCATCATAGTTGGGATACATGGAACACATCATGCACCTCACGTAGCGACGGGGGAAGAGCGAGACGATAGGATACATCATCTACTCGCTCCAGAATATCGAATGGCCCTATATACCTAGGACTAAGCTTTTCCTGTACGCCGAAACGAATGACGCCATGGTTAGGAAAAATTCTCAAGAATACATGGCCGTCGATCGAGAATTCAAGAGGGCGCCAATGAGAATCGGCCCAATGACGCTGGCGATCTTGGGCAACTCGAAGATGATCTCTGACCCTTCTGACCACCTCAACTGTCTGAGCAATCATTTCTGGACTGAGCATCTGCCTCTCTCCAACATCGTTCCAAGCTAGCGGGGATCTGCACTTTCTACCATATAGTGCCTCGAACGGTGCCATATGGATATTGTTGTTGTACGAGAACTCCACCAGGTACAAGTGATCTTCCTACGAACCACCGAAGTCGAGTGTAAAAGATCTTAATATATCTTCCAAGGTTCGTATGGTACGCTCTGACTGACCATCTGTCTGCGGATGATAAGCTGAGCTGAACTGGAGGTGAGTTCCCAAACTCTCTTGCAAGCTGCGCCAAAAGTACGACGTGAATCTTGAATCTCTGTCCGAGGTGATACTGACTGGCACACCGTGAAGTCTGACGATCTGCCTGAGGTACATCTCTGCTAGCTGAGCTGTCGACTGACCAACTCTGAACGGGAGAAAGTGAGCCACCTTCGTGAGCCTGTCTATAATAACCCAAATAACATCTCTACCGGCCGGGGACCTAGGTAATCCGGTCACAAAATCTATGGTTATATGCTCCCACTTCCATTCTGGAATTGGCAAGGGCTGAAGAAGTCCAGCTGGCCTCTGATGTTCAGCTTTAACTTGTTGGCAAACCAAACATCGAGAGACAAACCGGGCTATCTCCCTCTTCATGCCATTCCACCAAAAGTGCTGACGGATATCACGGTACATCTTCGTACCGCCCGGATGAATCGAATACTGAAAACTGTGAGCCTCGGCCATGATCTCCTGTCTGATATCACCACTGGGTACACAAAGATACTTCCCATGTCGAAGTGTACCGTCTTTATGAATGCATAACTCTGGTCTTCGTCCTGCCTCACACTCTGTTCTGAGCCGCTGAAGCTTAAAATCTGCTGATTGTGCCATCCGGATCCTCTCGACTATAGTGGACTAAACTTGTAGACTGGCCATCAATGCCACACTGGTAGGAAGGACAACTTCTATACCCATCTTCTGAAGATCTGCTAATAACTCTGGTTGCGCTGTAAGAAAATAAATTTCGGTTCTTCTGCTCAATGCATCTGCAACAACGTTGGCCTTCCCAGGATGATACTGCAGGTTGACATTATAATCCACAAGTAGCTCTAGCCACCTCCTCTGACGCATGTTAAGATCCTTCTGGGTGAACACATACTTCATGCTCTTGTGGTCGGTAAAAATCTCTACCCTATCTCCTTACAAGTAGTATCTCCAAAGCTTAAGTGCAAACACTACTGCTGCCAACTCCAAGTCATGGGTTGGATAATTCCTCTCATGATCACGAAGTTGGCGTGATGCATAAGCTATTACCTTCCCATGCTGCATCAAAATACATCCTAAACCTCTGCCGGAAGCATCACAATACACTGAGAATCCTCCGGTCCTATCCGGAAGCGTGAGAATGGGAGCCGTCATCAAGCCTAGCTTCAACTTCTCAAAAGAATCCTGATATTCTGTTGTCCAAGCAAACTGCACATCCTTGCGGGTCAACTGGGTCAATGGCACAGAAATTCGAGCAAAGTCTGAAATAAATCGCCGGTAGTAGCCGGCCAAGCCAAGAAAGCTGCGAACCTCTACAACTGTGCTGGGTACTGGCCATGTCTCAATAGCCATGATCTTCTGGGGATCCACTTCTACTCCTCCTCTGGTGATGATATGACCTAAGTAGGAAATGCGATCGAGCTAGAACTCGCATTTACTGAACTTGGCATACAACTGGTGCTCCCTGAGAATCTGGAGGACAACTCTGAGATGCTGCTCATGCTCCGCTTCACTCTTGCTGTGACCAGGATGTCGTCTATGAACACAATCACGAACTGATCCAAATATGGCATGAAGATACGATTCATGAGGTCCATGAATACGGCCGGCGCATTGGTTGCTCCAAATGGCATAACAAGGAACACCCAATGCCCATATCTAGATCTGAAAGCTATCTTCGGGATGTCCTGCCCTCTGACTCTGATCTGATGGTATTCTGACCGTAAGTCGATCTTCGAGAATACTGCTGCGCCCTTGAGTTGATCAAACAAGTCATCTATCCTCGAAAGAGGGTATCTGTTCTTGATTGTCACTGAATTCAAGGTATGATAATCTACACATAACCTGGACGTACCATCCTTCTTTTTCACAAGAAGCATCGGGACTCCCCAAGGCGATCCACTAGCACGAATGAATCCCTTGGTTCTAAGTTTTTCAATCATCTTGTACAATATCTCTAACTTTGATGGCGCCATCCTGTAAACTCTCTCCGACACTGGTGCTGACCCAGGAATCAAATCTATGGCGAACTCGATCTCTCTCTCTCTGGCAGCATTCCTGGAAGCTCTTCTGGAAAAACATCTGGAAACTCCTCGATTATCCGGGGTAACTGCACTGCTGCTACTGCTATCCGCAATACTGGAGGAGAAGGTTCAACTTCGCCTCGGGAAAAGGAAAACTCTGGCTCGCCTGGAATGCTAAAAACAATCCTGCCAACATGGCAGTCTATTCTAGCATACTGGTTCCTCAACCAATCCATTAAGACCACATCATAGTCGGCCATCGGGAACTCTATCAATCTAGCTGGAAACTCTCTAGCGCTAACTACGATCCGATACGAGAAAAATACTCTATCTACTCCCATAAGACCATTACCAGTAAGTATTTTGAGCCTTACTGATAATGACTCGGGCTCCAGTTCTATCCGTGTCGCGAATCGTGCAGACATAAATAAATACGATGTACCAGAATCAAATAATACTGATGCTGGAAAAGAGCTGACGAGAATAGTACCTGCCACTACCTCACCTGGTACCAGTCCTTCCTCTACGGTCATCACCATTGCCTGACCATGTCCTCTGGGTGCGGGTCCCCTCTGCTGAAATCCTCGCTGCCTGCTCCGACTCAGGGCTTGGGCTTGTGCATACTGCTGGGGGTATTGCTGCTGGAAGGCCTGGGCTTGAGGAGGTAATAGCCTCTGAGGCTGATACTGCTGCTGCTGGACTGGTGCTGGTCCTCTCACCGAAGGACTAGTAAGGTTGGACGATGATGAACTACCCCTATTCGGGCAGGATCCTATCTTGTGATCTACTGCTTCACAGGCCAGGTACAATCCCTGCACCCTACGATATTCTGCCACCACATGTCCTGGCTTCCCGCAATGTGAACATCCCACTGCGGAAGAGTGCTTTTGCTTCTGCTGTTGAGGGTACGTTGGGGTCGAATATTGAACCGACGTCACTGAGGCCGCCCGCCTTGGAGCTCCAATGGTCAAAGCCCTAGCTACCGGGGCTGGTGCTGAAGACTGATTCATCTGGCTATAGGATCGCTTTCGACCCCCGGTCCTATCCACGATCCTCTGGGAGGTATACTCATGCCTCCTGGCTGCTCTCAATACTGTATCAAAAGTCTGATGATCAAACTGCTCCACTGCTAATAAAATTGCCAATAAAATCTCTAGATGGAGCTCCTGCTAGAATCGTTGGGTTCTATCGAACTCGGTCGCTACCAAGGTGGGAGCAAACCGACTAAGTCTCGAAAACTCGGCCGCATATCCGTCGACCGTCCTGTCCATCTGCTTCAGATTGGTGAACCTCGTCTGTAGATCGTACCGAGCTACAACATCGAAGTACTTGGTCTGGAATCTCTTACGAAATACTGCCCAAGCAATAGGTGCCACTAATCCAACGGCCTGCGCCACCCACCAGCTGCGGGCCAGATCCAATAACTGCAGGCGCACCACGGCCACATTATCGTCTTCTGGAGTCCTGGCTGCTTCTAGAATGACCTCAGTGTCCTGAAGCCATACATCAGCAGCAATAGCATCTTCGCTGCCATCGAAGAAGGGAGGGTTCAAGCGCTTGAAGCTGTTGGTGTAGGAACGAAATCGTAAAATAGAATACTCTAGAGGGGGGTGAATAGAGTAGGCAGCGGAATATTGCTAATTAAAAACTTGTTAGCAGTTAGATCACAGATAAAATAATAATCACAAAAAGTAAATGACATAATTTAAAAGAGATCAGAAGGCAAACGCAAATACCGAGATTTATACTGGTTTTTCTCTTGTGAGGACTAGTCCAGTCGGAAGAACTCTAGCTTCCAGTTGAATCCACTATTGGAAAATCTCGTAAGTTTTCATATGAAGTCCTTGCAACTTCTACAAACGCGAGCTTTGATACGAAGAACTCGACCAACTTCAATTGTGAAGAGTTGAATCTTCTATCAAGCCTCTGATTACAATCACTCTGAAACTTCTAGACCGTACCGCACTGGCAAATCGACTAGAGGATTGTAACTGGCTTGGGATTTGAAAATGAAAGCTTTTAAGAACTCTTTGGAAGAATGTAAGCTCAGGAAGAGAAGAGATTGAAAGTGAATTGGTGATTTGAAATGATCGAAGTACTTCTCTATTTATAGTTTTTTCAAAGACAGAACTCTGATAGAATTCGGGTAGAATTCGGACAGAACTCTTTATAACAAACCGTAACTGAAGGATGACCAAGTTTAAAAATCTAATGTTCACTAACGTTCCAAATGGCCGAACTCTGGCCGAACTCAGCCCGAGTTCTCCTGGGGTTCTGCCAGTTCATTTTTGGAGAAAATAAATTTTGGCTTTTTGAAAAATCCTTCAGAAGCTTTTTGTAAAAGGAATATTTTTCAAAAACGTAGGTCATTTTGTAAAGAATAGGATGATTTTGAAAAACGTTTTAGGATAGCCTATTTGCCAGTACGACTCGGTGTACAATGTATTCCTAGACTCAATAAAATAAAAAATTATATTGCATAACAGGAAGTACATTCTGAATGGCAAACAACTTCAGTCTTGAACATTGTTGATATCCATTGTTGAGCAGTGTCCAAAACGTCGTAGGTAAACATCTGAGCAAACAACTTCAGTCTTGAACATTGTTGATATCCATTGTTGAGCAGTGTCCAAAATATCGTAGGTAAACATCTGAGTTGACTTATATTTATATCAAGACAGAGTTTGATCAATTATTAAAATCAGGTTTGACCATGACCAATGGGCCAACAGTTGGCCGCACTGTTACCTGGATGACCACCTCTATTCAAAGCATCTTGTACTGTCTCGTGTAATGCATCACCTCGATGATCTTGAGAAGCTAGCAATGTCCTGATGAGACCCACCAAGGTGCCATCATCAGGCTCGATAGGCTGGCTTGGCTGAACTGGTGGCTCTTGACCCCCAGTAGGCATGACTCTGGAGGCTACTCCTGAATGCTGGGCTTGATCTCCAGGTTGCTGCGGGTCCACGGGAGGTGCTCCGCCTTGCCGATCGGTAGGACCAGGAACAATGCCGCTGAAAAAGATGACATAGAAAACAATAAGGAAGGATCAGGACAGATCAAAGATACAAGCATGTGATCAGATCAAGAATCCAGGGATTTAGAGGATACGAGCAGGGATCAAGGGCGAGTACTGATTGAGACATATATTCGGTAAACCCTCGCATATCTTGATGTACAAGACCTGTATGGGCCACCACTTAAACCATGTAACACCCCAGAACCAGAATACTGGAGAGCGGGAGCATACATAGCCAGCTACGTATATTGAAGTGCAACCCACCTCGCTATACGGTCACGGCTGTCTAGATATATGAGGGTTTAACTACAAGCCATCAGTCTCTTATGGTCATGAACAAGCCTATTGTCTCAATCTTAAGCAAGTAGTAACAGTTACAAGATGTCAGAACACCAAATATACAATACTAAGGCCTCCCATACATTACATATTTGGTTGATCATGAATCTAGTCATACAAAATGTCAAGACTAGCAAGAGTTTCAGTCATACATGATCAACCCTAGGATTTGTCAATCATGTTACAGCCCGTAGGCAAACAGTAAGTAAAGTGCTATCGAGCTAAACACGTGCTCGTCGGCTAAACGCCTCAAAAGAATATTTTTACAATAAAGTGGGAGAAAAAAAAGGAAACCCACTCGTTACCTTGGTTACGCCTGGTGGTCACCATCTGGCTGGAAGATAGGAAGATCCTAGGGAGTTGCTCCGGTATCTGGCCATACAAAACCAGCTGGGTCAGATCCCAGAAAGAGCAAGTGCCACAAAGGAGGCTTTACTTAGGAACTAAAACCAGCAATTAGCACAAAACATAAAAGTATAATAAAATTGAAGATATGGAAATCATGATGATATACGGTAAGATAACCATGGAACTATCAGATAACCAAGTTACAACCCTTAAACCAAACAAGGACCGGTGCTGTAACCCTTCATCTGAATGGAACTTGGTTTCTCACCATTTATCGATAAAATAAAGCACAAGTTGTCAGGTCAGGTTACAATCTTGTACAGGATCAGGACAAGACTAGACTGAGCTAAACTCCATTCAATCAATTACGACCAAACAATGAGTACGGCTTGATACTTTAACTAACTAGGGTTATCACAGGCCTAGTTACTAGCATGATGCAATGGGATTACTTCAACAGCCACAAGCCCTGCAGCCCATCCAGGTTATCCAGGTTGAATATTTATTCAAGAAGGGTGCAACACATGACAGTGTGCTGGAAATGTGCCCTACTCGTTGGCAGGCTAAAATCCACAAGCGCGCCCAGATAACGGGATTGCCTGTAGCTGGGAAATATCTTCATGACTACTGAGTTATTGTAGTTATTAGCCTTAGTCAATTTCAGTAGGTACCCATGACCGTGGTACTCAGGGATCCCCGTCCTAAACATGATGTAAGACAATACTGGTTCATTTGTACAAACACAATCGCCCACGGTGTCCAGGCCAATCAATCTTGTCGCAACAGCATATCAAGGTATATCATGTCAGGATTACTTGTCAAGAGTGCACCACGGCGGGCCACTATCATGTCATGTTACTTGTCAAGAGTGCACCACTACGGATCACTATCGTGTTCAGGGAACATGTGCAAAATTTACATGATTCAAGCATTCTATCAAGGGACCCAAGTTATACAGAGGGTCATAAGACTTGAGCATAATTGTGACATTCCAATATAATACAAAGGGTGCAAGGCTACGGGAAAAGGCCATGCAGCAAGGGAGAGGGTCTTATGCGGCTCGAGGTACACAGGCTCATGCGGCAAGGTAAATAAGAGTCTTATGCGGCAATGGGGGAACGGGTCATATGCGGCAGTGGGGAGGAGGGGGCTCATGCGGCTCGGGAAAGCAGAGCCTTATGCGGCTGAGAGGAGTTGGGGTCTCATGCGGTTAAGAGGATGCGGCTCATGCGGCTAAGGAGCAGGGCCTTATGCGACAATGAGGAACAAGGGCCCATGCGGCTCGGAGAAAGGGTTTCATGCGGCTGAGGGGGAACGGGTCATATGCGGCGACGGGATATCAGACGCATGCGGCTCGGGAAGGCAGACTCATGCGACTAAGTCGAGCTATGCAGCTCGGGAAGAATTACATGCATATGCGGCAGGGAATAAATGAGTTCATGCGGCTATGAGTCGAGGATAGCTATGCGGCCAAGGCCAATCCAAGCCATGCGACTGAAGGCCATGCGACCAGGAGCGCTTCTGCAGCTCGGGCCATGCAGCCAGGAAGACTTGCCGCATGAAAAGCCATGCGGCTAAGACTGTCATGCGGCCGGAGAACTATTCTTCTTCTCCACTTTTCCGAAAAGAAGAACCATTGAATCCATGGCTTCCAAGCTCCACAAAACCTCCATTCAAGGTCAGAATACAGACTTTCATAGGTCAAAATAGGGCAGAAAGAAATTTCCTACAACATGGAACCATCAAAACTTGAAAATAACAATGTTAGATATATCAAAATCCAAAAAATCCAAAAATTCTACAAGCTTAGATCTACATGAAATGAACCATGGAAATTAAAATGCTAAGTACTAAAGTGTCATAAGATCTCGTGGACAAGACAATAGAGCAATAAAAACTGAGTTCCTCTATGAAGCAAGCTGCACTTACCTAAGCCTCTCTCTCTGGTAGGTGGAGAGTAATGGTGAGGAAGAAGAAGAGTTAATGAAGAAGTAAATGAGGAGAGAGAGTGTGTGGGCGGCTAATAAATGAAGAGAGGGGTGGTAGGTGGGGTTGGTCCTCATAAAAAACCAAGCCAAGCTGAACCAAGCAAACCGAACCGAACCAAAATGAAATGCCAAGATAAACCATGCAATGAATTAAAATACGTACACGTATACCAATATACGTAATACGAACTATGGTCGTTACAACAACTCATCCACTTCTTCATTTTTTTTATAAATATTTCTATTCATAGTTGATAATGTGGAGACAAATTCATTGTGAAGTGCATTATCTAGATCTAGACAACCAACTTCACATTGTCTATGCCATGTCATTGCCATGTCAACTTCATGATCTATTCTACAATTGTATTGGAGAAGAATTTTTGAAATGAAAGCTTGTCATTCCTGTGTGGCAACCATTTTTTCTAAACTCACAATAGGGTTGGAGATGCTCTTGAAGAACAGATAGCAACTCTAGAGGGGGGTGAATAGAGTTTATAACGATAATAACCAATTAAAAATTAAACTCTTTCACAAGCTGAAAGTAATCAGAGTAAATGCGAAAATAAATAAGGAGCAAGAAAGTATACGTGAACACAACCAATTTTTAACCTGGTTTTCCTCGTGGAGGACTAGTCCAAGCCTGAGAACTCTAGCTCAGGATTAAATCCACTATTTGTGAAATAGTAGTTACACCCCGTGCCTTTTCTTCAGAAGAGCACGTCAACTTCTTACAAAGATCGCAGTGGCGATGCTTAGAATTTTCCAAGCGACTTCTTGAACTCTTGCACAAACTCCTAACTGAAAAATGCTGAGCACTTGAGGCTTAGAGAGCTTGTGGCTAGTAAATGAAGAAAGGTATGGCTTGTATTGAGCTTTAGAGAGAAGAGAAGAGAAGATTGGATGATTTAAAATGAGAGAAATCATGACCTATTTATAGGATACCAGGTAGGCAGAATTCGGCCAGAATTTTGGTTGGATCATTCAAAAATTTGGCCGTTGGACAACTTGCAACCAGCCAACCCTAAAAATTAGGGTGCTAATTTTTAGGGGACAGAGTTCGGCCCGAACTCTGTGTGGAGGCAAAGTTCGGCCCGAACTCTGTCTCCAGAGCACAGAATGGGTCATTGGTCCAATGGGCTTATTTTGATATGTTTGGAGCTTTTGGATTTTGGGTAGGGTATAGGTTAAGTCTCAGATGCTCAGCACAACTCAGCTTACATAAGTCTAGACTCAATAAAGTTTATAAAATACAGACTCAAAAATGACTTACATTGCAAAACTGGGCTGTCGTCTGACTTGTGCTGGATGTAGTCTTCATGTGTCGTATTAAATTATCACAAGTATTATTTAGTCAATTCTATCAATATTTGGTTGACTATGACTTTGTGTCAACAATCTCCCCCATATTGATAATTGGCAAAATAATAATTGTATATTCAATATTCATACCTGGACACATTTAAGGACAAAAACCATAGCTCCCCCGTAATCAGTGCCGAGCTTAAAAAATAGCTCTCCCGTAAACATTGCTTTGAATCCTGTTGGCCTGATAAGAACATTCTCCCAAAAGCACAGATACAGAGACAAAAAGAATATAGAATATACCAAAATATCTCCCCCTTTTGGCATTTAGCAATTAACCATAATCAATTAAGAACTGGCAAGCACACCAAAAGATAATAGAAGAAACTGCATAAAAACTGATAAAACTACTAAATGTCTCAAGAGTCACAACTCATAATAAGTCTAATACAATCAAAGCGCATAAAAGCAAATATATCAACTAAAATCTAAAATGCATAAATCATAAGCTAAGATCCTCAGTAGCAGCAGCAAGTAGAAGTCCATATCCATCATCGAGCTCGTGAAGGCCCAGCATCGTCTGATGGATCAGTAAAGGAACGACGAGGGTCCACGAAGGCTGCATCCGGATCCAAGTAGCGAATAACCCAATGGTCATCGATACGATATCCCTCACGACCAGGGTCCCAATCCAGAAGAATAGGCATGAAAGGATGACGAGACATGGAGTACCGAATATCGTGCAGCGAGTTGCTGATGGCACTCATCTGCAGGGTGGTCCGGTAATCCAGCTGAGTCCAACGATCATCCTCTAAGGTGAAGCGATCGCGGAGCATAGTCTGAAGAGACTCGAGAGTGGCAGGAGGAGGAGGAGGATCCTGTCCAAGAGGAGGTGCATCGGGCTCATCGTCAGAGTGCTCAGACACGATGGGTGAGCCAACGGCTGCCTGAAGCCTCCGTGCCTTAGAGAGGAAGGCAGGGGCAGGTAAGAACTGGCACTCATCAAGTGGTATGCGAAACGCACGAAATACCATAGGAAGATACAAAGCATAAACCAAGGATCTTGGTTTCTTCCTACAATTAATCATCTAGTCCATCATGGTACGTAGAAGATTAAATGGTACATGAAAGTGAAGGTAATATAAGGCCGAGATTTCAAAGTAGGTGACTTCATCGGTAGATCCCGCTTTGGGTAGAATAGTGTTGAAAATAATCCGATGAAGTTCATAAAAATAGGGATTGAGATACTTGGCCAAAAGCTTACGAAGACGTGTGTTAGGGGTACACAAGTCGTCCTTGAAGCTTTCAAGTGAAGACCCATCGAAAAATTGAAACGATCGAGCTTCAACAAGCTTTTCCCATGAGTTTGGCTCTTGGAGTTCAAGGTGTTCGGCCAAATCGAAATCATCAAAAGAGATGTCAATTCCCGCAACCCATAAGAAAATATGTGTATCATCATGAGTTAGGTTGCAGTAAAATATTTAAATAACACTATGATAAATGACCAAGTTGGTGGTGACAAGTTCGTCAAGACAAAGGTCATGAAAAGTGAGTCATATTGAGAAAAAATAGTAAAATTGATAGGATGACCCGCAAACACCGGACGTGTCCGAAAATTACTAAACCAATCATTAGATGCGTCGAGTGATACAAATATTCGGTCGTCAAATGTGTTTGGGTCAATTGGACGAGGTGGATTGAACAACGGGTGGATAGGTGGTTGTTGTTCAACGAGCGGTGCAACGGGCGGTTCAACGCGAGGAAGAGCATTCGAAGAGGACGCTCCCTCGATTCGAAGTCTCTTTCCGCGATTGAACAAACGTGGAGCCATGAAACAATAAAGATAATGGAGGAAATTGAAATAAGAAAAGTGTTGAGATATACCTCAAAGTGATGATGAACAATGAAGGAGAATGGTGAAAGAGGCCTTCTCCTTGTCACGACCCGCACCCGTTTTTTTTTTTTTTTTTTAAACGGATACGAGACGTGTCCAAGCCAGCCTACGCCGCAGTGTCGGCGGTAGAACGCTGTCACGGCCATGAAGATCAAAATCACCAAAAATCCAATGCTCACTCATAGAAACTAATTTAACTTACATTGATTACAAGTTTTACATTTGAAAAAGAATATAAACTTGTACAAATAAAAGAATGGCTACATCTCAACTATCTAGCTAGTCTCTAGGCTTTTGTCTGCAAGTATCTCCGTCACTCCCAAGCTATGAAAATCCACGGCTAACCTGAAAATGTTGGTTTCCAGTCAGGAATGGAACGAGCACAATTCACTGAATGCAATTTCAAATAAAGAAAATGACTATAAACAAAGGTTAGACATCAATTACATGTTTTTGAAAGTAAACAGAAAATACGGAAAACTAATAGCAAATAAATAGACACAAACACTTTCCCCACTGCTAGAAGTACCTTTGATATATGATCGGTCTCGGAACAATTATGCGACACGGTCTACACGGTCTAAAGTTACACGGTCTACAGTTACACGGTCTAAAGTTACACGGTCTACAGTTAATATTGCAGTAAAGAAACACTATCTACAGAATAATAATCATTAACTACACAGTTTAAATGCAATAAATAAACACTGTCTACACTGTCTACAAGAAATAAATAAAACACTGTCTACACGGTCTACAAGAAATAAATGCAACACGGTCTACACGGTCTACACGGTCTAAGGTCAGATCACACATCCTTGGTACTTCTCATTCCCGACTCAACAATTTATAATAGAAAATAATCACATAACCAATGACTAATCAATGAAATATAGTAAAGATCAATATCAAAATGCAAACAATAAACTGTACTCGCCTGTGGTCCTGTGCTGGTGAAACCGACAATCTGAACTACTCAATGTGCCACTATAGTCAAAACCCGTACAACAGTCCCCGGAAGCTGAAATAAACAATACCAATGATCTCAGAATAGTCCAATTAGCTAGGATTGCCTGTCCTTACGTCCAATTCTGGATACAGGGGCAAAACGGTAATTTCGGACAAAAACGATGTCCGTCGTTGGACCCGCTTTGCACCGAAAAGCGTGCCAGAGTCAATGGTCTCTAAAGTCGTCAAACTATATGTCTACGGATCCAGTTTTCCGATACGAACCCAACCGTATGTCCAAAGTTGGATTCCGGCGGGCCGTGCACAAAATCGCCCGTTGAGTGGGACCGTGGGGCCCGCAAAACGGTGATTTTATCAACGGTCTCAGAATCGGACCAAACTTGGCATACAGGACCAAAAAAATGATACGGTTCTGTTGGCACAAGTTTCGTCTCGATCTGACGAGCGTGCACAAAGTAATTGAAGAATTTGCAAAGTGCACGATACGGTGAATTTCGACGGATACGCATCAAATTCGTCGCGCACACGCGACCAATTTGAATTCCGCCAAAGCCCACACGACCACGAAGCTGTTATGCAGCATTCGATGCTTTCGGTACGCGACCACGTCGTCCGGATTGGCGTGATGCACGTCGTGTGGAGCATTTTTCTAGTTTTTGAAAACATGATTTTTAGGAATTTTAAACAGATTTTGTTTGACGAATACAACGAATTAATTGAAAGTAAAAGAAAGGTTTTTCTGTCCTATAGGTTGTCCCTAACTTCCTTCAAATACATTTTCAAAATCGTTCATGGTCTGGAAGAAAATCGACCGTAAAGTAGGGTAGTTGGTCTACGAAAATGTTCTGTTTGAACAGGTTTTTCGACCAACTTCGGGTCGATCCCATGGACTGGTCGTGCATCCTATGTACAATCTAATTACTGGGGTTTCGAGGCGGTTATATTGGCTTTCCAAAGCAACTTACGGGTCGTTAAATAATGGAGTATTGAGTGAATGGTCATACCGAGAAGTCGGGGTCGACCCCAGGCTGTTGCTGTTGATCTCCGCGCGCGCGCGCTGGTTGCGCGCGCCTGGCCGGCCGCGTTGGCCGAGCGCGGCGGCGCTGCGGTGGCCGAGGCCGCGCGCAGGGGTCGGGGCCGCGGCGGTGTCCTTCTAGGGTTTTCTCCTTCTCGCTTTCGTTCCAGTATTAATCCGCTGATCGGTCTCGGCTTTAGGGGGGTCGGCCTATATATTTCTTGCTTTGAAGGGGTCCCAGGTTCGGGCTCAGCTGGACTGGGCCCTGTGGGGGCTGGCCGGGCTTGGGATCAGCTCAAGTATTAGATTTTTGTGTATAAATATATACACATAAATCCTATTTCTATATATATATACACATGAATCCTATATAGATACATGTACATATATACGTAACATATATTTATATATAAATATACTTATACACACATATAGTATATATATTTATCTGTACATTCACGTACACATTTATATATTTATATATATATATTATACACATGTATGTGTACAGGCCTATACACGTACACACCTATTTCTATATGCATTTATATATACATATACTCATATATATTTATATATATTTATATATATAATATATATACACACACATGTACATATATATATTTTATATTTACATATACGTACACCCCTATATATATTTATATATACATATACAAACACACATAAATACATATCATTTATATAATAAATGATTTAATAAATATAAATCATTTATCCTTTAATAACAATAAGTTAATATTCATGACAATAAAAATCCTGATGACAATTAAATAGCCCAGGAATCGCTTCTGATCATACAACACGTACACTACTCATCTGGCTCCAGAAGATCATACAAATTTTGTACAACACTATTTAATAATGATAATCCTTATAATTTACCTGTAACAAATATTCTTAGGAAGTAATTGACAATTCCCAAAATATATACAAGAATACTTGCACTTACCAAACATGTCTACAAGACCGTATTTGGTCTCACTACATGCCTACCTGGCTTGGATTTGACTTGGGCCCAATTTGGACAGGTTCGGTACCACTGGGTCACTTAAACAGTCAAATAATAATAATAATAATAATAATAATAATAATAAACTATTTATAATGGTCATGTTATAACTTGGTCTGGTTTTCCTAGTTAGGATGTCGATATGGCTCGGTCTTCCTTGGCATGGCTAATACACTAGTCAAAGTACGCCACTGCACTATCTGCGCCATGATTCCTAGTCGTCTTGTACTCCAAACCTCCACTATGGCTAAAGTCATCTATCGTAATAATTAATTAAATAATTATCTATAAAATCATAATTCACCATTAAAATCAAATAAATAAAATATTTTCAAAAATTTCGGGAAGGGGAGCTACACTTCTTGAGTTTGGGGAAGAGATGAGCTCTTAGAAAGGAAGAACTAGGGTTAGAATTTTGAGAAAAAGTGTTTTGAGAAGTGGAAAAGGTGGCAATGGATGAGAGAAGAGAGGAGAGCCCGAATATATGTGAAGGGTTCCAATTGGTCGGAACAAATATGGGCCATTGGATCTATTTATGATCAGCGGCTGAGACTGTTCCCGGTTCTGGAACAGCCAGGCCGAATTCGGCTCGAACTCTGGTTAGGGCAGAGTTCGGCCCGAATTTCGATTCTGTTGACAGAACAGGAATCAGGCTGAGAAGAAGAAAAAAATGGTTAAGTGTGAGAGACCAAAGGAAAGTGAGGACATAGACAAGAAAGACTTAAGTGGAGAATGACAGAAAGTTAACTTTGAAGCAAAGTGAAGTTTTGAAAATTTGCATTTTAGCATGTGATAAATTAAAAATGAACCATGTAATAAACAAGAAATTATGTCATAATTCAATATTTTGAAGCTGCTATGGGTTAGCTGCAGGGGGCGGATCCCAGCTAGCAGTAGTCCTGAGGACTAGTGTACCGTGTCGCTTAGACTTTTACGCCTTATTGTCAGAAGGACCCTTTCGGCTTGTACCCATAGCAATTTCATCATAAAAGAATCAAGACATACTCGATATTTATGCAGGTTTATTTTAATTAATAACAGCTTCATCCAAAAATCCAAGTTCACAACAGAGAAAATTGAAGCGCTCTTTGGATAATAATTTTGTGAAGAAATCTGCTAGCTGATGATCAGTGTCAATAAATTCTAAGTTAATAGTGCCATTTTGTTGATGATCACGCAAAAAGTGGTGACGTATTTCAATGTGCTTCGTACGTGAGTGACAAATGTGATTCTTAGTGAGATTTATAGCACTAGTGTTGTCACAAAAGATTGGAATGTGCATAAAAGATAAGTTGTAGTCTTCAAGGGTTTGCTTCATCCACATAATTTGTGCACAACAACGCCCAGCTGCGATGTATTCAGCTTCTATTGTGGATAGTACGACAGAATTCTGCTTCTTGCTAAACCAAGAGACTAAAGCCTTTCCTAATAAATGACACGTAACGCTCGTAATTTTATGGTCAACCTTGCATCCGGCGAAATCAGCATCAGAGTAACCAATGAGGTCAAATGATGTTGACTTGGGATACCATAGGCCCACTGTAACCGTATCCTTAAGGTATCGAAAGATACGCTTAACAGCAGTCATGTGTGATTCCTTAGGATTTGCTTGATATCTAGCACACATGCAAACGCTAAACATAATATCAGGGCGACTAGCAGTTAAATAGAGTAGACTGCCTATCATACCTCGATACTTACGTTGGTCCACGGGTTTGCCGCTTTCATCTGGTTCTAGTTTAGTTGTAGTAGCCATTGGAGTGCTGATTGGTTTGACGTTGTCAAGGTCGAATTTTTTCAGCATGTCCTTTGTATACTTCGACTGAAAGATGAAAGTTCCATTTGACATTTGTTTGACTTGCAGTCCAAGAAAGTAGTTGAGCTCCCCCATCATGCTCATCTCAAACTCGGTCTGCATACACTTGGCAAAATCTTGACAAAGGGTTTCATCAGTAGAACCAAATATAATATCATCTATGTATATTTGGACTAAGAGAATAGTATCTTTAAAAGATTTTATGAAAAGTGTGGTGTCAATTTTTCCTTTAGAAAAACCTTTCTCAAGCAAGAAATTGCTTAGCCATTCATACCAAGCTCTAGGGGCTTGTTTGAGGCCATATAGCGCTTTCTTCAGCTTGAAAATATGGTCGAGAATTTTGTGATTTTCAAAGCCAGGAGGTTGTTTCACATAAACTTCCTCCTTAATAAATCCATTCAAGAAAGCACTTTTAACATCCATTTAAAATAATTTAAAATTTTGAAAATTTATAAATGCACAAAGCATCCGAATGGATTCCAATCTAGCAACAGGAGCATACGTCTCATCGTAGTCGATACCTTCCTCTTGGTTGTATCCTTGGGCTACTAGACGAGCTTTGTTGCGTGTGACTGAACCATCTTCATTTACTTTGTTTCTAAAACCCATTTAGTACCAATGATCGAGTGATTGGCCGGTCTAGGAACGAGTTCCCATACTTGGCTCCTCTCGAATTGGTTAAGTTCCTCTTGCATAGCAGAAATCCAAAGTTCATCATTAAAAGCTTCTAAAATGTTTTTCGGCTCAATTTGTGAAATAAAGGCAGTGCTAGCAATAGAGTCTCTTAATGATGATCTAGTAGTTACTCCACGTGAAACCTCACCTATTACCAAATTTTTTGGATGTAATGGCTTGAAAGAGAATTTCTTTGGCAAGCCCTCCAGAGAATTGGTTTCGGTTGTGGTATTCATGGAGTAGAAGTTGATGGCTCAACATCATCATCAAGAGTAGCTGTTGCACTGTTATCTTCATCAAAAGTCACATTTGTAGACTCTTCCACAATTAATGAGCGTTTGTTAAATACTCTATATCCCTTGCTCTTGGCAGCATAGCCAAGGAAAATACTATCGTCAGCTTTGGCATCAAATTTGCCTAAGTTGTCTTTGGTGTTAAGGATAAAACATCTACAACCAAAAACTCTAAAATAAGAAACATTTGGGGTTCTCCCAAACCAAAGCTCATAGGGTGTTTTTTTCATAATATGATGAATAAGCACCCTATTTAAAATGTGGCAGGCTGTACTGACAGCTTCAGCCCAAAAGTATTTCGGAAGTGAAAACTTGTTCAACATGACTCTAGCCATATCGCCAAGAGTCCTATTCTTCCGCTCCATAACACCATTTTATTGAGGAGTTCTTGGACAAGAAAACTCATGATCAAAACCATTAGAATCACAAAACTTTTCAAAATCTGTATTTTCGAATTCGCCTCCATGATCACTTCGGATTCGAGTAATCCTGTAGCCTTTTTTGTTTTGAACTTTCTTTTACAAAAATCTTGAAAACCGAAATAGCATCACTTTTATTTGTAAGAAAGAAAACCCATGTAAATCTAAAAAAATTATCAATAATGACAAAAGCGTAGAGTTTTCCACCAAGACTGGCTACTCTACTAGGGCCAAATAAATCCATATGAAGTAATTGCAAGGGTCTAGTAGTGCTTACGGAGTTTATGGAATGAAAAGAGGACTTGGTTGCCTTATTCAATTCACATTCGACACATACCGTGTCCTTTTTTGAATGTGATGTCGGGCAAGCCTCTAACTAGCTTCTTAGTCGATAGCCTAGATATAGTATCCATGTTGGCATGACAAGACGCTGGTGCCATAGTAATCTTTCATCCTTATGAGCATATAGGCATCTACCTGCATTGTTAGTATCTCTAGACAAATAAAAAATATAAATATTATCCTCTCTTATCCCTTCAAAAGCGATGTCTCCTGTTGACCTATCATAAATAAAGTATTTATTTTGTCCAAAGTTAATGTCATATCCATGGTCAACAAGATGACTATGCTGAGCAGGTTATGCTTTAACTCGGTCACTAGGCAGACATCCTTTATTACGGAAGAGGGAGGATGACCAATAATACCATTACCTATAATATACCCTTTTAGGTTATTACCGAAGGGTACGTATCCTTCTCTCTTCATCGATAGTGATGCAAAAAGATTTGCGTCTTCCGTCATATGTCGCGAGCATCCACTATCGAGAATCCACTTACTCTTAGTTGAGGAGGGAAGGTCCACCTACATCAAGAGTAGATGTGACCTTTGATACCCAAGTTCTTGAGTGTCCTGAAAAGTTAGTTTTCAGAAACCATGCATATATCTTTCTATCTACCAATCTTCTAATTCTACATTGTGGTAAAATGTGTCCATGTAATCCACAATAAGTACATATAGCATTCCTATTTATGTTAGGAGCATGCTGATGATGTCTATAAGTAGAGTAATGAGGAGTAGCATGATGATATGTAGAGCTAGCATGGTGATGATGACTATATATAGAGTGATGTGGAGTGGCATGGTGATATTGTCTATATGGAATAGCATGGTGATGATGTCTATATGTAGAGTGATGGTGATTTTGTTTTTGTGTAACATGGTGATGATTGTATCTATGTGTAGTATGATGATTCTGTGACATATGAGAATTATTTCTACGTGCATGTGGTTTATGTGCATTGTGAAAGTGTGTGTATATGTATGCATGATTACGTGCTGCAGGTGAATGACGTGGGTGACTAGTATGAGTAGTGTCATGCTTTGTATGTGTCTTATGTGATTGGGTTTGAGGTTGAGCAACCTGTTTTCCCAATTTAGTCTCTAATTTCTTAGAGACAGCCTGCAGTTCAGTAATCTTAGCATTCAAACCATATATCTTAGTAATAGAAATCTTGTGTCTACTCCTTTCTTCAGCAAGTTCCGTGTTGAGTGTTGTGATTTCTTGTGTTTGTTGTTCAATACGTGCTTCGGCATCATGTAGGCTTATTTTAAGCTTAGATACCTCATTTGTGACTTCCGTGGGTGAAGTGTCTCTAATGTTATCAAGCAATAAGAAAAGTCTTTAAATTTCGACTTCATGACTTTTGATCTTTTCCTTGGCATGTTTATATTTACCAATGACCTTTTTATGATCATCAAGTAAATCGGTGAAAGCATCGCCAAGTTTATCAAAATTGAAGTCATCAAGAGTTTCGTTTGATACCTTGTTGGACGTTGCCATTAGACACACATTTGTCGTGTCTTGAGGAGAGTCCTTTTCTTCCTCGGAGTCACTAGCTTCGCTTTCATGCCAAATGCTTGTGTTGGCATATTTCTTTGAGGAAGTCTTCTTGTATGGTTTCTCGTAACAGTTGCTCTTCTTTAAGAATGGACAGTCTTTTTAGACATGTCCCGTCTTCTTACAACCGTAGCAGGTTGGCTCTTCTTCGTCGTCTTCTTGTGATTCCTTCTTTCTTCGGTTGAAGCGAAGGAATTTCTTGAACTTGCGGACAAGGAGAGCTTGATCATCACCTTCCGAGTTGTCGTCATCCGTCTCTTCGGGGTCAGCCCTCCGTCGGTGAGCTTTGAGTGCGATCTCCTTAGCCTTAGGAGCAGGCTCTTCGAAGTCTTTGAGGTCAAGCTCACGAGTCATCAGCTTTCCCATCAAAATCTCCATGCACATAGTTGTGAGATCATTTTCTTCTATGATGGCTGTCACCTTAGGGTTCCAAATCTTTGGTAGCCCCCTAAGTAGCTTGCGAATCTTCTCGTGATTTGTATATTATTTGCCGAACGAAGATAGGGGATTGATGATGTCGAGGAATCTTGTGAACATTTGCGTGATCGTCTCATTTTGCTTCATCTTGAAAGCCTCATATTCTTGAGTGAGACGACTTATCTTTGATTCCTTGACTTGGGTGGTTCCTTCATACGTCACTTCTAGAAGTCTCCATACTTCGTGAGAGGTGGTGCATGTTGAGACCCTGTTGAACTCATTCCTGTCTATAGCACAGAATAAAGCATTAATAGCTCTCGCATCTAGACTTGTCTGTTTCTTCTCCTCGTCAGAATATTTGTCATGTGATTTCTCAACGAGATCACCATTGGCAACTATACTGGCGGGCTTTTTGTAACCATCGGTGACGATGGTCCACAGGTCGAAGTCTAGCGACTTGAGATAAAAGCTCATCCTTGTTTTCCAATAGGTGTAGTTAGTTCCATCAAATAGGGGAGGCCTATGAGTGGACTGCCCTTCACCGTGATTGGAAATCATGGATTGTGTGGTTGCCATGGATCAGCTCTAGGATATTAGTCCTTGTAGAGAGAACAGAGCTCTGATACCAATTGAAGAACAGATGGCAACTCTAGAGGGGGTGAATAGAGTTTATAACGATAATAACCAATTAAAAATTAAACTCTTTCATAAGCTGAAAGTAATCAGAGTAAATGCGAAAATAAATAAGGAGCAATAAAGCATACACAAACACAACCAATTTTTAACCTGGTTTTCCTCGTGGAGGACTAGTCCAGGCCTGAGAACTCTAGCTCAGGATTAAATCCACTATTTGTGAAATAGTAGTTACACCCCGTGCCTTTTCTTCAGAAGAGCACGTCAACTTCTTACAAAGATCGCAGTGACGATGCTTAGAATTTTCCAAGCGACTTCTTGAACTCTTGCACAAACTCCTAACTGAAAAATGCTGAGCACTTGAGGCTTAGGGAGCTTGTGGCTAGTAGATGAAGAAGGGTATGGCTTGTATTGAGCTTTAGAGAGAAGAGAAGAGAAGATTGGATGATTTAAAATGAGAGAAATCATGACCTATTTATAGGATACCAGGTAGGCAGAATTCGGCCAGAATTCTGGTTGGATCATTCAAAAATTTGGCCGTAGGACAACTTGCAACCAGCCAACCCTAAAAATTAGGGTGCTGATTTTTAGGAGACAGAGTTCGGCCCGAACTCTGTGTGGAGGTAGAGTTCGGCCCGAACTCTGTCTCCAGAGCACAGAATGGGTCATTGGTCCAATGGGCTTATTTTGATGTGTGTGGAGCTTTTAGATTTTGGGTAGGGTATAGGTTAAGTCTCAGATGCTCAGCACAACTCAGCTTACATAAGTTTAGACTCAATAAAGTTTATAAAATACAGACTCAAAAATGACTTGCATTGCAAAACTGGGCTGTCGTCTGACTTGTGCTGGATGTAGTCTTCATGTGTCGTATTGAATTATCACAAGTATTATTTAGTCAATTCTATCAATATTTGGTTGACTGTGACTTTGTGTCAACAGCTCTTAGTCAAGGACTTAACAAGAGATCTTAACAAACCTTGTCTTAGTTGGCACAATTAACTTTACACTTCTTACTTTCCAAAGTGGGTTTGGGTTAACGGGTTATACCTGTTATTGTCTTTTTTTTTCCCTTCAGCGACCTCGAAAAGTGAGAAAAAACAAAGAAGAAAGAAAACAAAATTGAGAGAGAGAGAGAGAGAGAGAGAGAGAGAGAAAGAAGAAGAAACCATCGCCGATTGTCCCCCCAAGTAATTTACCCCCTTTTTTCAATTAGAGTTTGCTACATCCATTTTTGAATTGTGGATGGATTTAATTGTTGTTTTTATGAAGATTCACGATCTCTTCATAATTTTCTTTAGGTATTGTTAATTTTATCAGGATGTTTTTAATTCAGAATAGAGGTTTAGTTTAGGTGTAGAAAATTTCAATTTTTAATGAAAATAGACAGGGAAACGAACATTTTATAGTGCTTAGAATGATGCAATTAGGATGTTCGGTTTGCAAATTTGTGAAGAGGGGAGAGGGGATGATGGGGTTGTGGGCATGCTGTGAACATTTGACTGATTTCTAGTACGGGAAGGAAAAGATAAACGTTCTCTTCGTAAAAAAAATGGATTTAGCGTGTAGAAAGTTCCCTTCTTTATGCAAATAGGACATGCTTATTCAACGTGACACACAATAGGCCACAGCAAAATTAGTTTTCTTTTGGTGATTAGAATGCAGTTTTCTAGAAAATGTTCCTATAAAAGTGGGAGCTTTGAAAATATATCGCCGTATGGTAGTTCCCAAACTTGTGTTTCCGGAAACTCAATTTTAAGTAATCGCGTTTTGAAAAACACGACTTGATGTCATCAAGTGGAGTCTTGTTTTGAGAAAGCATGACTTATCAAATTAAATTGTGCTTCTTTAGTTAAATTGAAATATTCAAAACGCGACTTTGGAAACTACCCTATTTTGGTAGTATTTTCAAAAGTACCATTTTTAAAGACTATTAAAGAACCCAATTTAATCAAAATATCCAAAATTGGTGCTGTGTTCTGTTGCTGCGTTGGTACTATGCTGTGTCTTATTCGTGAATCATGTCCATGCAAAATAGTTGTTATCGTGAAGTTAACTGTGTTATTAACCATGTCTAATTTGCGTCCATGCAAAATAGTTGTTGTGGTGAAGTTAACTGTGTTATTATTTTTCATGATTTGGATTGGAGTAAACTTTGTTATTTTAATGGGAAACACATGTACGTTATTCTGATCGAGATGATTGTTGCAACAGGTTGAATAGAAATGATGAGACTCCAAAAGTATGCCGCTGTTAGTTTCTTGGCAACAATTGCTGTAATCTACCATGCATTTAACAGCAGAGGGCAGTTCTATCCGGCTATGGTGTTTCTGTCCACTTCCAAGATCTGTTTTGTTCTCCTTTTGAACATGGGTCTTGTGAACATGTGCATACTGTGGCAGTTGGTAAAGCGCTTGTTTCTTGGTACTCTTAGAGAACCAGAAGTAGAGAGGTTGAATGAACAAGCTTGGAGGGAACTTATTGAAATAATTTTCGCAATCACTATATTTCGGCAAGAATTTTCTGTTACCTCTCTGGCGATGGTGACTGCGCTTTTGTTGGTCAAATCTTTGCACTGGTTGGCCCAAAAGAGGGTTGAGTACATTGAGACAGCTCCATCTGTTAATTTGCTGTCCCACATCCGAATTGTCTCCTTTATGTTGTTTCTACTTGTTGTTGACTGCCTTTTCTTGCACAACGCTTTGACATCGGTGATACGGACACGGCAGGCATCGCCTGCCCTTTTCTTTTCATTCGAGTAAGTGAAGAAATTATTCTAATATTTGCAATAGATATTTGTTTGTATGTATTTAGTTCTTTACTTTCATCCCGGTTGAGTTATTGCTGCTTGTTTATGATACAGCATGTTAACTTCAATACTTAAATTTAATATTTCTACTTATAGAAATATTGGATCATATCAGGTTTGGTTCTGCATTAAATCTGACCAACAGAACTTACATGGTTTGAGCGACTTAAGGCTCACAGCGATGCTATTTATCAGTTCAGTTGTTAGTAGACTTCAAAAAAATGATATTACAATACGAAGTTATGGTGGCTATATATAGCCGTGTCACATTTAGGCTTTTCTATTAGACAAAAAATGGTTAATCTAGGGGTGTCTGGGGCACCTCATCTTGTCATTTCCTCGTTGGTCATTCCTGGTAGGCCGAACTGTTTGGCCCTTCCTTCTTTGTGCCTGCTCATGCTTCGCTGACCTATCACGTTGTAAGGAGAAGAGAGTACGAAAGAATTGTAAAACAGTGCAGACCAGACAGTAGAAAGATTCTTAGTATTACCTTATAGACTAGTGTATTAGTTGCCTGTGAAGGGGAAATCTTGACAAAATTGCCCAGTTAATGTAATATTCACTTGATGTGTCGTGGTTAGAGGCCTGTGGGCAGATCCACTGCTAGACAGACCTAGAGGGGTGGAGGCTGAACCACCGGGACTTGAAAGCTTGTAAACCCCAAATGCCTTTTGGTTGGTAAATTTGGAAAAGCAGAACCATATATCTTTGGCTTTCATTGCTAACTATGTTTATTTAAATACTTTGTTTGGCTCTCTCTTTTTGGCTTGTTACTTTAGCATGCATTTTTACTTCTTTCCAACTATATCTATTTAAGCGAGCAGTCCATCCTGAAGCCATCTCTTCCCTTAGCTGCCGGTTTTGTAATTCTTGGACCATTCTATATTGCTCATGGAGAAAATATATACACATAATTATTATGCTGATAATATCTAATAACTAAGAAGATTGATTCAGGTCTCGAAATAAGTGGACATCATATCATCATATAACTAAACCTTGAAGTGATTTGCATGTTTCCTGGATGTTTAATTTTAGTTGAATGTCATGTCTTCATATTGTGAGTTCATCTTGGGAAACTAGGAGTTGGTTCATGATTTCATAACCATAACTGCATAACTAAACTTAGGGTACTTTGCATGTTCAATGATTTCCCTACATGGTCTTGTGGAAAAGCTATTTTTTGTGTGGATCGGTGTTGTTAAAAGCGTTGCCCAGATGCTCAAAAGGCAAGAGACGATGTTTCACCTCCTAATCCAAAGGCATAGACGAGGTATCTTCTCTAGGCGACGCCTAGGCGAAAAAGATGCCAAAGGCGAGATTAGGGTAATTAGGTGAGCCTAGGCGCGAGCCTAGGTGTGTTGGGTGTTTTAAACAGTTTTTTGGGGCTTTGTTTGATTATTTTATAAGTTTTATGGGCTTGTTTTGTTTTATTGGTTTTAAAATTTGCAAGCTTAAGTTTTAAAGGTCCAAATAGAGTCATTTTTAAGTTCTAACAGAATAAGTTACTAACTAAATAGACATAATTAAAAAAAAGAAAAAAAAAAGAAAGAAAAAAAGAAAGAGAGGAGTTATGGGTATTGGACATCTACCAGATAACACATCAAATAACTCAATTCATCTATTTGTGAGATAATAGAAATATTAGTTTGGAAGATATTTTAGTTAAACATAGCTCTAAGAAAAATAAGATGATAAGTTAGGGATAGAGAAAATATTTGTTATTGGGAATATCAGTAGGTTAATTACTTTTTTTAATATAAAGGTGGTTAATTACTTAATTTGACTCAATTTGAAAGATAACAAAAAACGTACATAAGAATTGGAAACTCAATCAATTTTGTATGGTCGATATATGTAAGGTTCCTATTTTAATTATTAAGTATTTAGATTACAACAATTAGATTATATGAGATTCTACAGAATGATTTAAATTTAATAATCTTCAACAGAAACTCAACAGAATCAAATTATGGGTTAAAAACAATAAAATGGAAACAAAGTTATGATGCAATGTATAAATCAATAGAAGATAGTATTTCAGTTTACATATACGGGTCCCCACGATTTCTAGAATGTACATTCAATTCCATATGTAACCAATTTTTTTTGAATACCAGATATACGATCCTAGCATCAACAACAATTTCAATACTTATGAAGTATGCTTTCTACATCACGGACATGCTTATGGAAGGGCAATGGGAGAAGAAGGCTGTGTTTACATTTTATCTGGAACTAATCCGTGACCTTTTCAACTTGTCTTTGTATATCGTTTTCTTCATGGTGATATTCGTGTAAGTAATATTTATCCTTTATCTGTTGTTTGTTACTTGAACATATCGGTTGCTAAATCATGAAAATAGATAGTCTAATTAAGCCATAATGTAGTTATATTTATCATATTAAGTCAGATTCAGGCTGCGTGTGCTACTATTTAGATTGATGTGGAATAGGAATTTCTAGATTGAAACTTTGTATGGCACTAGCATTTACCAATGGAAATATTGGAATTGGAATGATTGTGTAAATTACTAATTGACTTCCAATATAACTGGAACAGGTACCAAATTAGCCTTAGTGTCCTGATATGAAACTACGTCTAATTTCTGATCAGCATCTTAACTATTAGCCAGGGCTTTGTTTCATTCTCTCCTTTGCTTTTTCTCCCTCTTGCATCTTGCTTCCGTAAATCATGTCTTCTTCATTTTTTTTATTGGTTATTTTTACAGCTACGACTTTTATGAAGAGTTTACCAGTGTTTAAGTTTTTTCTTACACATATATGCATATTGTTAATCTTTAAGTTGCTGTCCTGCTCAAACTAGTAACTTTCTCTAGTGTACTTTGCGTTTTTTACATGATATATCCAGGCAGTAGTCTACACTTCTGTGACATCTCATGCTATATATCTTTTCTTTCTTTTCTCCTATCAGGTCAGTGAATGCATTATTTTAGCTCTATATAGGTTTCCTATGATGGTTATATGGTAAATACAAGCAGATATTGTTAAGGATAGTGTCATTGTATAGATTATATCTTTATGCTGACGCAGGACAAGACCTAGAGGGCAATGGCAATCTATATGGGTCGATTCACGAATTGACAAACTGAGAATTGTGGAAGCCTAATTGTAAACAATACCAATAATCTACTAAAACTAATCTTACTAGAGTTTAGAAATTAACAATTGAATCAAAATACTGGTTCAAGTTTACCAGAGGGCATGAAGTTGATCCAAGCGTCAGAATATCCGAACCATGCTCCAGAGATGACGACTTTGCCACAACGGCACTTCCGTTCCAGGGTCCAAGAATCAACCTATATCCATGCTTCAGTACACAATGAAGCAGTGACAAAGGCGAAGTGCTGCTGATTGCTATTGACAAGACCGGAGAAGCAGATTTTGGTCCTGGTAGAAAATTGAGTGATTACGAGGAGATTAGTGGGTTTTGCAGGACTCACTGATATTGAGAGAAAGCATGGTAGAGCTCCATGTGAATTTAAGTTTATATGCATCTGTATGGCTAGCATGTTTGTGGTGCCAATTGAGTGATTGTTGGGGGTGCCAACTGAGTGATTGTTGGGAGAATAGCAAAAGATAAGTAGTAACTTATTGCTTAGGTCAACAATGTGAAGTAGCACATTATGATAAAGCCGTAAGAGGAAAATGATTCGTGCAACACATAGTGTGGGTTTGATGTGAAATTCCTAGAAATTATACCTTTTTGTTAATGATGGCATAACAAAGATGATAATAATGACATGATGTGTGATGTAAGGCATGACTAAAGGGAATCCTAGATGGACTAATGCAAATAAACACAATCAAGCAAACAAATGCAATAACCTACACAAATCTACCGAAAGATCCTAAAAAGATGCTAGATATGTGTAATTGTCGTTAGTGCAAAAATATCAATGTGTAGAAGGATATATGTAATTTTCTTTTTCTAGATAGTTTTAGTACTTGGCTATTTTCTCTTTAGTATTTTGTATATCTTAATATATGCTCAATCTAGAGCCATAATGAAATCATCTCATCATTCCTAATGTAACCGCTTTCACAACATGGTATCAGAGCATGCTGAACTTGACCCTTCTCCACCCCATCATCTTAGCCATCTATTTTTCAAAAATCAGAACCTAAGCCTTAGTCTCCATCGTCTCCCAAAACTCTAGCCGCCTCCATCCTCTTCCTCTCTCCAACTTCTAGCCCATAGTTACCTAGAACGCCGTACATTTTGGGTCATGGTATGGGTTTAGGAACAATGTAGGCTACTTGCCTTAATTTTCGGTATAAAGGAGGTAGGGTGAGTTGGTTCGCCAATTCGGTTCGCGGTATGCTTTAAAATCGTAATTCGGTACTAGTTACATGTTCAAATTTGACTAGAGATAATTGCTTCATATATGGAAAGAAAACCTTATATAGAACATAGGAAAAATTCAAACTTATTACTTCATTCTTCATTCAATAAGATCTAAAACTTGTGTTTCTTTAGTCATACATCAATCAGGAACAAAACATTCTGAATAAAAGGATACAATGATGCCAAATCAAAACATGTAAATATACCACAAAATAAAATGACAAATGACTTTGGAACCTTTTAACAAAATAACAAAAACATCACAAAATCTCATAAGCTCATTCTCTTCTTTGCAAAAGCAACTTGCAAAAGATAGTGGTAGCTCATAAACAATGAAGAAACAACAATGACATCGAACTACAAAGTCAAATTTCATGAGAAATGCATTTCTGTGGAACCTTAATTGACAAGAAATCTCTAAGTTTTTTCCAACATATTTTGCATTGCAAGAATCACTTGCAAAATTAATTTTATAATAAGATTTCAACGATTTATTCATATTGCCAAATTTAGCGATTTGATTCGAGTATTATAGCGATCCGGATCGGGTACCCCGATCCGGAACACTCATACTCATTATGGATTTGAAGGGGGTTTAGGTGTACCGGAAGTATGCTCAGGACGAGCCACCCACTTCCACACTTGCTGATGCTGTGCTGCTGAAGCCAACATGCCCCATCTCTCCTTGTGTTGCCCACCTGCCAGCCCTCCATCTCCTCCTTCACTTGCAAACCCAACAATTCTTTACCCTTTTCTTCCCTGTTTAAGCCCGGCGACTGCATCTACCACCCGTCTCTCTCTCATCTTGATTTTCTTCCCTGTTTAAACCCGACGGCCGCCATCTACCACCTTACTTTCTCACATCATTGTCTACCCCAGCCAAGGTCTAGACTTTTGTTTCAGAGTTGATCGTAAGATCTTGGGGACAGTCTTCAAAGCAAAGGTATTTTTGGAGATCAGATTTTGGCAATTTTCGGTTGCATGGATCTACTCCACTAATCCTCGGGTCTTATCTTAGTCTTGCTCTTGATTCAATTGTGAACTTTGCAACTTTCTAGATTGTTACTGTTATATATTTTTTTTATCATCATATATTTATTGGTTGGATTCATATTTGGAATGCATCTACACTTTATTGTATCATGTTTGTACCAAGTTTTAAGTATTGGCTGAAATCCAAACCGAAACCACATAAACCGACTATTATCAAAATTGTCAGTTATACCTCACTTTAGTTCTATATCGCCCTGGCTAAAGGAGGTTGTAATGACTTGATCCTATAAATGTACCGAAGCTTATTATTTTTATTCACATCAATAAATTAAAAGTTATCCTTGAATTTCATGGTATTAGAGCTATAAAATTTGCAGAGAATCCCATCTCCAATTTCTTTTTCTTTTCCCACCCTACTTTACCAAACTCTTGCCCCACCCTCTAGCCCCGCCAGCCCCCTCCAACCCTGTTGCCGCTTTCTACCATGCCTCTCACTCAGCATGTCCGGCTATATCCACTTTTGTAGCTGAACATAGGAACCAGGTGTCTGCCCTTAGCATCCAATGAAGCTAATATAGCCTCTGGCGAAGCTAACCCTTGAGGATCAACCTATGAGACTAGTTGTAAAGTAGCATTTAGCGGAGCTAAAGCCAACACCAGCTATCGTAAAGCTAAAGTTGCAACCTTCCACAAGGCTAAAACGTCTGCTTATAGCAAGGCTACTACCAATGTCTAGGACAAGACTACAGACGACGCATATGGATTCTCCTATACACCTTCCTCTCCAGCCCTCCCCGATCTCTGTAGTTCCTCTATGCCATCTGCATTACTAGCTTGGTTGTGCTTGCTTGAGATCTCTCGTTTGGTTATCTCGTCTTTAAAGTTGCTCTACTTTGACACGGTGCTCTGACATCTTTGATCTCTTGCCTCTTGGTGAGTTGGATAACAATCTTTACTGTGCTGATCTTGTGCGCTATTGATTATGGCCTTCGATGATAACAAAGGTGTTCATGTTGATGCTTCTTCATCTTCAGTCGACTTCAAGACATATTTATGACTCACCACGATCTCTCTATAACGCAAAGAATTACTTGCAATGGTTCAATGTTGTAGAAAAAAAATTAAACAATAAAGGCCTTTATCATCACTTGACGGAGTTACCGCTGGACTCTAATGATCTCCAATATGCCTCTTGGTTTCTGATGACAACAAGGTAACTATTTGATTCTCTTCTCTATGGATGCTTGTTGCTATAATTATGTCTTTGAAAATTGTTAAGAAAATTTGGACGCATCTTTGGTCCATATACTCGTCTGAAGACGATCTTTAGAAATTTATGATATATTTCATACCATCAATATGCCTATACATGGAGAAGATTTGCGGGGCTTTGGTGCCCTCTTCAACGGCCTTCTTGAACAATAGAATGTCTTTCACCAATATCCTCCGATCTCGCTGTTACTCGTCGACAACGAGAGACCCTTGTTGACGTTATTTTCTTGGTTCGCTTACCATATACTTTTGAAGGCTCTTGTTTACTAGTTGTCTCTCAGCACAACTCTCCATCTCTAACAACTGTCTTGTCGATGGTTTATCGTGTGCCTATGCCGTCTTACCCCTCTGGGGATTCCCAATTGACTGTCGTTGCTACCCATAGCCAATGCCATGGTGGTTACTTTCAGTCTAGACGAGATACTTATGTTTCTTTCCCTGAAGGTCGGGGTATTGCTTGTGGGCTTCCTCTTTTATCTACTCGAGGTCGCAATATTGGGAGACGATGACGTGGCGAATGTGGTTGTCTATAGTATTCATTATTGTGGGGGAACCAACCATTACGAGGACTGTTGTTAGGAGAAGCATGATTATCCTGATGATACACCTACTGTTAGATATGCATCTGCCTCTACTACTACTCTTCTGCCTTCTCTACCTAGTGGCTATATGTCCTTTACCAATGATGAATGAGCCAATTATGTCGACTCCTCATCTAAGCTCATGCTAATATTTTCTCTCCATCAGGTATCTCTTTCCTTTCTCGTTTTCATTCTTATTCTCATTTGTGGGTTGTTGATTCGAGTGTCTCAAACCATATCTCATGACAAGCCCTTAACTCTTGCTTCTAGTCCTAACTAATTCATTTTTATGGTTGACGGTACTACTAATGTTTCTGGTGCTACTGATTTATCCCTTACTCCTTTACATTTGAAGAATATCCTCATTGTTCCATCACTACATCATAACTTATTATTTATTTGTCAGCTTAAACATGATTCTAAGTGTTCAATAACATTATATCCATCTCACTTTATGATACATGACATTCTTATGAAATAACGAATTGGTGGGAGGAATGAGCAAAACGACATTTACTACGTAAATTATCTGCCCAGTACGTCAGTGACTACTCCTTCCATTTATTGGCATATGAGACTTGGGATCCTCCTTATCTTTCTTACGTACTACATTACCTAATTTATCGGTATAGGAATTTAGTTGTTACGTATTTTTGGAAAGCATCGTCACTCCTTTTTCATCCAGTTAATAAACGACATGATTCACTTTTTGTTTTGGTTTATAGTGATATTTGGGGTCCCTTTAAGTTTTCGAGTGTACATGGTTATAAATATTTTGTCACTTTTATTAATGATCACTCACACATGGCAGTTATATTTTTTAGTTCCAGGTCCGATCTTGTGTGCAATGTTCTAAAAATCGGCATGTTCGCTAGGCGCTAGGCGGCCCTAGGCCGAACCAAAAATCCCCTATTCGGCAGGCTTGTGTGGTTGTTTGACCCTGTTCGGCGCCTAAGCAGCTTATGCAGCTGTTCGGATTTTAACTTTTTTGATATTTTTTATGCTTAATTGTATTGTGGATATATTGTTTGGATTTTAAGATTAATATTTGATTTGGGTTTAGAACACTGAAATTTGTATTATGGATTTTTGATGCTTAGTTGTATTGTGGATACTGTTGATGATTTCTGTATTAAATGTGTTTCATTATGATATAGCACTATATGAGCTATTACAAGGGAGTAGGAGAGGAAAAAAAAATCTGATTTCTGTTAGGCGCCTAGGCGCTAGGCGTCCCTCCTCTGCCCCGAATCCGCATAGCGAATTTTAGAACACTGCTTGTGTAATTTTCATATCTTTGTGGCTGAAATTTTTAATCATTTTGATGTTTGCATCAAGATTCTTTGTCTTGGTAATGCTAAGGAGTATGTGAACAGAGAATTTCAAGTATTCCGTCAGATTCATGGCATACTTCATCAGACTTCTTGTTCATATACTCCTCAACAGAATGGTATTGCAGAACGTAAGAATATTCACCTTTTTAAGGTAGTTGCTCTCTTCTTATTTATATGAATGCTTCCAAAAAAAATTATGAAATGTCTTAGATGCTTGTTTTTATATACACCGTATATCCTCTCACGGTCTTGAGAAAAAATCACCTTTCTTTATCCTCTTTCGTAGGATAAACCTGTCGCTCAAAAGTTTTTTGGTTGTCTTTGTTATACTCTCATAAACTTGGTCCTTATGTGGATAAACTTGATCCATGAGATACATGTATAATATTTGTTGGTTATTCTTGGATGCAGAAATGGTATGTTTGTTTTGGTCCCACTACTTCGAAGATGGTTCTCCTCTGCTATTATTTTTTATCGAGGATCATGCTTATTTTGCTTATGATACACTATCTACAACTCCATTGTCCATGATTCATGTTTCTCTTATTCCTTCTTCTGAACTTGATACACCTATTTCTTCTCTCATAGGTCTGGGCCTTTGGTTCCCTTCCCCGAATGTATAGGTGTCGGGACAAGGTCATTTTTCTACCTGCAACTATTTTTCTGGGTATCACTGATGATTCTTTTACATGTATTACAATAGTCTTTTTGTTCCCACTCTACCTTTGTTGACTTTAGATGGAGGTTTCTCTCTTTCTATTGCACTTCAAAAGGGTAAACGCTCTTGTACTACTACCCATTATATTTTCAACTTTGTTTCTCATTATTGTTTGACTCCATTTGGTTGTACATTTGTTTCTTCTTTGGCTGCCATCACTCTTTCTTCCTCTGTTTAGGAAGCACTTCAACATCCAGGTTGGTATGCCGCTATGGTTGAGGAACTTGATGCACTACACTCTAATCAAACTTGGACTTTGGTACCCTTGCCTTCAGGTAAAAAAGTTAGTCAGATGTAAGTAGCATTTACTATTAAACAAAATCCAGATAGCTCGGTTGATTGGCTCAAAGCTCTCGTTTATTGGCTCAGGGCTTTACCCAACAACATGGGTTGGATTATGTTGATACTTTTTACCTGTTGCTAAGTTGACTTATGTTCGAGTTCTTCTTTGGCAGTTTTCAGAAATTTGCATCTTCAACAGTTTAGACGTGAAGAAAGCCTTCCTTAATGGCGATCTTTCGGAGACTGGTTTTATGCATCAACCTTTATGCTTTCAGCGGCGAGGGCAGTCTATGGTCTATCTCCTAGAGAAGTCCATGTAAGGTTTGAAGCCACGTGCATGGTTTGACAAATTCAACATGTCTTCCAAAGATGCGTTTGTTCATAGCAGCTCAGATACGTCCTTATTTACACATCATATGTGTCCTTATTTACACATCATAGGTATAACAACATAGTCATCTTACTTGATTATCTGGATGAGATAATCATCACCGGAGATGATTTTGTTGGCATTTACAAGGTGATAGAACACTTGGTCTCTCATTTTCATACAAATAACCTTGGACCATTGAGATATTTTTTAGGTATTGAGGTATCACGGAGTTTCGGACGAATGGAGCTTTCTTAGTGCAAGTAGGTGTTGGATCTTTTATTTGAGACATGATTCCTAGGTTGCACACCAGCAGCCATATCTATGGATTCCATAGTCAAAATATCCAGATTGAGCTATTCATCAGATCCTCCTCTATATGATACATTGTATTGTAGACGGCTGGTTGAGAAGCTAATTTATCATACTATCACACATTCAGACATTATATTATGAGTGCGACTATATGCAGAATTTTTTGACCTCTTATCTTCAGGTTGTTAAAAGAATTCTACGACACATAAAGGGAACTCTTGGATAGGACCTTCTGTACAAACCTTCTACACTGTCGCTCACAGTCTTTGCAGATGACTTTACTGGATTAATTGGTGATCATCGGTCAACCAATGGTTACCTTATCTGCCTGGGCAAAAGGCGGATGTCATGACTTGCTCCTATAAATGTACCAAGGGTTCTCATGTTTTGTTCGCATCAAGAAATTAAAAGTTCTCTATGAATTTCAAAACTACCAAATCCTCCTGACATTGTAGAAGAAACCGATACTCATAGGAAGGGTCCAAAATAATATCGAAAATCGAGATTTTGAACTTTTCCTATGCACTTCAAGATAGTTGCATGATATAATCTTGTTTGAAATCCATTTATTAGATCTATCTGGGATTCTTGCATCCTTGTGTCCGTGAGCATCTATATTAGACCATCTATGGTTACCTTTAGCCGTATCCTGTGTTAATGTGTGAGGTGCAGAGGCTGTGTAAAGACCAACATAGAGAGCTCTCTCTTAAGAGTGACATTTATCTTTGGGTTTCTAAATGGAAAGTTGGAACCAAACCAAAACATAAGCTTAAAGTATACCTTCTTTCTTCTTGTTAGCTATTAAAGTGGTAAACTTGTAGGTGCTACCACTCAAATTGGGAACTTCTTTCGGTTCTCTTTCCATCTATGTAGCTGGAAACTCGCGGATGCTCATGAAAAACTATAGTTGCTCAATTTTGCTTATCTTGATTTATACAACTCACGGAAACCATTAATGACTCCATTGTCATTATTATTTGCTTTTTAAAAATGTAACACCTATCTTCTAACCCTCCATTTTTTGGTTCTAGCAACCAAACAAGATTTGTAATGGGAAACTTAAGTCTCCAAATGTTTCTAATTGCCAAATACACTCTTTGCCGATCCGCTAAAGATGCCATCAACAATTGTTTCAATAGGGAGAAGTCATAATTCATTCCATACTCTTGATTTCTGTTTCTTTATAGGAAGACACTAAATGTAGTGGGTGAATTGAGGCTTGGCCTTGTTGTTCCACTTGAAATTCCATTCGCAAGTGTTAGTTAACTAGTGTACCTAAAAGTTTTAGTTGATGGCAACGTACCAATATTATAAATTAAAGTAACCTTTAACATACCCCTGTTACGTGGTGGCCGAGATTAGGAGAGCCTGGACTGTGGACTGTACCTGCGAGTTGAAGAGCCTAGAGCATGCACTTGGGCTAAGCCCAGTGAATAGAGGATCACATATGGAAATGCGAGCAATATGAACCATTTAATTGGTGAAGGGGCGATTTGAACTCGGTACCTTTTGCTTTGACATCATGTTAGTTAACCAATGTTCCTAAAAGCTTGAGCTGATAGGAACGGACCAACATTATATATCAAACGGTCAAACCTTTAACGAGCTAAAATGATAGGTCATTTCTCGTTGGATTCATATAAACCCAACCGCAGCCCCAGGTTGTTTTTAAGTTAAAACACAGGATGGATCCCTTTTGTGCTCCCCTTCTCTCTTGAGCTTCTGTTCATGTAGTGGCAGATCTTCTAGGCGGCAAAGACATTAATATGCTTACATGTATATATTCAATCCTCTGGATAAAGCATGAACTTGTTTGTAAATACATTAACGTAAACCTATTAAAAGTATGCATATTCATATAGGTTTCGCAGCCGCTAAATTTTCATGTGTGTTGTTCTTTTTGCATGCATAAAACAATCTATTCACATGCTAATGCACATTTCATTGTTTATCTGCTTGAATTGAGATATTTAATTGTGACTATTCTAATCTTAATAGTAGTGCAACCAGTTGTTTATGTATTGGAGATAGTACTACGCAATACTCTTTTCTGCCGTATTATAATTTATTTGGTTTATCTTCTAGTGTTATAAGGTACTGATGTGCGGTAGTTACAAATTTTATGTTATATCATTGGTCCTTGACAATTTCATGAAGAAATAAGAATTGAATCCTACTTTCTTAGAATAGATGTCTGAGAATATTTATAATCTTTAAAATAGTTTTATCATATAAACCCAACCGGAGCCCCAGGTTGTTTTTAAAGTTAAAACACAGGATGGATCCCTTTTGTGCTCCCCTTCTCTCTTGAGCTTCTATTCATGTAGTGGCAGATCTTCTAGGCGGCAAAGACATTAATATGCTTACATGTATATATTCAATCCTCTGGATAAAGCATGAACTTGTTTGTAAATACATTAACGTAAACCTATTAAAAGTATGCATATTCATATAGGTTTCGCAGCCGCTAAATTTTCATGTGTGTTGTTCTTTTTGCATGCATAAAACAATCTATTCACATGCTAATGCACATTTCATTGTTTATCTGCTTGAATTGAGATATTTAATTGTGACTATTCTAATCTTAATAGTAGTGCAACCAGTTGTTTATGTATTGGAGATAGTACTACGCAATACTCTTTTCTGCCGTAATTTAATTTATTTGGTTTATCATCTAGTGTTATAAGGTACTGATGTGCGGTAGTTACAAATTTTATGTTATATCATTGGTCCTTGACAAAATTTCATGAAGACATAAGGATTGAATCCTACTTTCTTAGAATAGATGTCTGAGAATATTTATAATTTTTAAAATAGTTTTATCCTTTTTATCAAGATCTTCACATGAATGGATTTTAGTTATTGACATGTATATCTAGCTGTTATTTGTGAAATGAGTTATAAACTTGGTATTATATAGATTAGGCACTTCTCTTTTGTTTCATCTTGCTGACATCTGTGATTACCTCACTTACAGTAGCCTAGTAATGTTGACAATCTCCTCTCCAATGACTTACAATTTTCTTTAATATCAATTTATATCCATACATATACAAATAAGAGGAATGTTGACATGGTCTATTCCACCAAAGCACATGAACATCTTTTCATTAAAATCTGAATATTTAGCTGAACAATGTGAAGTAACAGAATTTTACAAATGAAAGTACAATGGGCTCCTAACTTTAGTAGCTACCTTTTCATATCTTCATTGTCATATGTCTCACTTAGTCAAAACTGATATATTTGCTTCAAGTAGTTTTGTTTTGGTTGCCATTTGTATTGTTAAATACCTATACTGTTTACTATAAAATAGGGGATGTCATTTTCTCCGGGACTTTGCTTGGGCATGCACATGAACAGCGAATATGATTTACCAACTCACTGGAAAAGCTGGCCTTAAAAAGATTCCTGTTATGCTTTAATAGTAAATTTTAGATTATTTTTGTTTTTGCCTTTTCCAAGTTTTTGTGATAGGACCTGCACATTCTGGTTTTGTTCAACTTTACTATTAGCAATTCTATTGGTTTGTCATACGAATAATTATGCTGTGGTTTTGTTTTATTTGGGTTAAAATCAGGCACTATGGTGTGCCATTGCACTTGATCCGTGAGCTATATGAGACATTCCGTAGCTTTAGAAACCGCATTGCTGATTACATTCGTTATCGGAAGGTCACATCAAATATGGACGAACGATTCCCAGACGCAACGCCTGAGGAGATTAATGCGTAAGTACTCTTGATTTATGCTTTTTTCCTTGTGTTTACTGTTCCAGTTATAGTCATGGTGCTGCATTTTGCTTATTGCAATTTAGAGGTGATGAAACATGCATTATATGTCGTGAAGAAATGATCACAGCCAAAAAGTTGCTCTGTGGACATCTTTTTCATGTTCATTGCCTGAGGTCATGGTTAGAGCGACAGAATACCTGTCCTACTTGTAGAGCTCTGGTTGTCCCTCCTGAATCTGGGCCAGGTGCAGCTCCCCATCAACATGGAAATGCATCCAATCATCAAGCTGGTAAGACAACTATTTGTTATTTTATTTCAGTACTTTCTACTTCTATCTTTACATCTTTATTAAAGACCATTATTTCATAATGGTTTAGAATTGTAGTTTTTTTTTCCTGTAACATGAGCAACATTGTCGAAAGATTTATTTTCAGGTGGAAATTTATATACAAAAAATTGATGTATATCCATGTGGTATATGATCCTGTTGAAGGATTGTCATGTCCTGGCCCACGAGCTCGTGAGGGCATGACCGATGCAAGTGCATCCTCACTTGACCTACTTGCCCAAATGGTTAGCCCGAAGTTACACATGAGACCCAATCACTCGAGTATAAACCAATAAAATATCATATTCTCTGTGCGAGTAAATCGCGGGGTTTCACAATCTTCTCTACGCAAAGATGCGAAGTCTCCGAATGGAACCCGAATCTACTAAGTATCTCTAATACCACTAAGTCCTTGTTATTGCCCATGCAAATTGTTCAGTCACCCAGCGGAACCAGAATCTACTAGGTATCTCTAATACTATAAATTGTCATTCCTCCACTTTCTATTGTAAAGCGTGACAATTTCTTTTGTAACGTCCCACGGGGCCTTCAAGACAGGGCTGTCCCTGACATAGGGCAGACAGAGTGACCGTCCAGGACACCAAAAAGAATTTAGGTTCCATTTTTATATATATAACCTTTGGTAGTATTTTAAATATTAGTGCTCACACAACATAATGACTCGGTCAGCAAGGTTGGATTTTACTTACACCTCCTAGTAAAGGTGCACGACCTCCTATGTAGAGGGGCACGACCTACTATGTAAAGGGGCACAAGTTCGAGGCAATTCGAGGCCTAGTGACCCTTTTTTTTTCCAGCAAAGTTGGTTTTCACTCACACCTCCTATGTAAAGGGGCACGAGTTCGAGGCTTAGTTGCCTCGTTGTTGTTTTTTTTACAAATCCATCTCCAGTTTTTTTCCTAAAAAATGGGCACCATTTTGATTTTTGTCATGGGCACCAAAAAATTCATGGCTGACCCTGCTTCAAGGCATATGAATGGAATGCATGGCCACACGGGCATCACCACTTGGCCCACTTGTCAAAATAGTTAGTCCGGTTAACCTGGATGATGTACACGAGACACAAGCAATCAAATATAAACTAATCTCACTCTGATCTCATTTATGATGTGGAACTAATCTTGGGGGTTAACATGGATGATCTTGGTTTATTAGAAGCCAATTTGACAGCATGGAGAATCACTTGCCCATTTATTCCTATCAGTATTAATTTCAATTGGAGTACTTCATCCATAAATGAAATGATCGTTAAACACTAGGTGAACATGAAGATTAGTTGGAGGTAAGCCTTAGAGATTTAAACCTGACCCAGTGAAACTCACATCAAATACTCGTATACATCAAAAGAAGGGAGAACAACCACCTGCATTAGAGGAGTACCGTGCAATCAACAAAAAGATTAAGAGAAGAAAATCATAAGGCCAGCTACACCACTTGAACCTGATGTGGTCTGCCTCACAACCTAACCATACTTTGACCAGTACTTTTCCAGATTTCCGAGATTTAACAGTCTCTGATCTCTAAATCCATCATCAATGATGTGTTTTGTATTTAAAGTTTAAACATGTTTGCAGTGGCCAGCCTTATATACAGTTCCAGAGGCGTTGCGAATAATTATAAATTGCCGCATAACAATTGTAAGAAGTTGATCTGTTGTAGGCCAAAATATTCTCGAGCCCTGTCAATGTTCCCACATCTTGAATCCCCCACTGATAACCAACTGATTGGTACTCATTATCATTTAGCTGAGGTCTTCATTAGAAGTTTTTCTGGAAATGAAGTTGTTTTCATGCCAAAGTCTCCACCAAAGGCTACTTCACTTATTCCTATACTGAAAAAATACAACTATGTGAGATCAAGGTTGAAGAATGTGTTAGTGGATATATAGAGGTGTGAGGTTCTCATGACCAAGGATAGATGGTGTACCTGCAAGGTGGAAAACTGATGCTTCCCCTTTGGTGTATTAGACACTTTCTACTGCGACCAGGTTTCAAAAAAATTGTTTCATAAATAATTAGGAATTACCGTAGTTATCAAAGGCGGCAAGTGCATTTAGGCGCCAAAGATCCTTTGGGGCCTAGGTGCCAAGCGCAAGCAAAACAAGCACATGTATAGCTAGAAGAAAAATAGAGGTCACAGACCTCAAAATTGCTTTGTACTGCTATGTTCTTGTTCAAACTTGTTCATAATGAAATAAAGGAAGCTTCAACAGTGCTTGAACTACAAATGGGAGGGTCAATGATGTTATTGGATCCCTGCATAAGATAGCACATGTTCATAACAAAGCCAAGATGCGTGCCTAGCTGAAGCGAGGCGCAAGCTCCCTTGGTGCTTGGTGCTGAGCTTTTTACCTAGGCACGGGCCTAGGCATGCTTTCAAAAACAATGGGAAAAAGTAAGATTTAATTTCCCAGTTTCTTCTGCACAACAAAGTTAACAATAAAGAAGCAATCACACTAGAAAACAACCAGACAGTCTACTAATATTTCAAACTATCATAGTTCTAGCGATAGTAGCACTAGTAAATCACACCAAACATGCAATATGCGACCAACTTAAGAACAGATAGGCTAATCGACAGAAACTTGCATGTCAAGGATCAGTACGCATCGGGACTTGTTGGCAGCCTAGGAGTTACCCGGAAGCCTATTACTTTCCGATGCAAGAACCAAGAAGGGATGAAATTGGAGGTGGTTTAGAAAATGGAGGAAATAGTCACAGGAGGTAGAGAGGTAGAAAATTTCGGAGGAAGGTGAAACAGAACTTTTTTTTTTTGCAATAGCGACCAGCCAAGATTTGTACTGTTTTCTTTGTTCTCTTGCTAAACTCAAGCTTCCAGCTAGTTTCATAATTGCAACCAGCCAAGAGTTGTAATTTTTTCTTTGTTCTGATGCTAAACTCAAGCTTCCAGCTAGTTTCATGCTTTCCAACTCAAGCTGCAAGTCAAAATCGAGAGTAAGAGCAAAATTGGTCTCTTGAACAGGTCCTCTGTCAGAATTGGTGTCGGTTAAGACTTAAGAGTAATAAGGCATGGTTTGGGACGACCACTGCTTTTCATAAAGGTACAGCAGAAGCAACTTTTGACAGCAGCCTCCCACCTGCTGTCAGAAGTTGTCCCATTTTTCACAGGCTTTTCAATTTTTTAGATAAGCTGCTAGTACCAAACAGATTTTGGGACTGCTTTTTCAGAAAAAAAAAGCATTAGCAATGGCAACAGCTATGATAAGCAAATCCCAAACGCAGTCTAAGTAAGCATATCAAATTTTTCGCACGGTTACCCAGTTGTAAACTGTAGGATCTATTGTATGTTAGGAAATTTTGATAAGGAGTTGGAATAGGCTGTCCACCTATGTTGCACGGACAAGGAAAAATGGTGTCCATGTCGTGTGTGTATTCATGCAACATTGAAAATTAAATTGTACCTATTTGATAATACCTGCATCTGTATCATGTCCTTATTTGTATTTGTGTCTGTATTCGTGCAATATAGCTGTCAAAAAAATACTCCTAGAGGGGTTATGATAGGGAAGTCAAGGGCAGAGATGGGTTGTCCAAAAACACTTCAAAGGGGATTTGGCAATTGACTTATTTATATTTCTAAAATTGACTGTCCATAAACACTTCCAAAGGGGGATTTGCCAATTGACTTGTATATATTTCTAAAATTGACTGCTGCTTAGTAGGTCTTTTTCCATCAAGTAAGTTCGTTGGCAACAATTAACCACCTCAGTTTTTTCTTTAGTTGGGATGTTTTAAAACAGATCAACGTCTGCCTGATGTCCCCGCAGCTTGGGATCATTGCCTACACAATGCCTCTCCCCTAACAAGCGCATCTCTCTTTGTCACGTCCCTGCAGCTTAGGATTGTTCCCTACTTAATGCCCCTCTCCTAATATGTGCATCCTTTCTTTGTCAGTTTCCCTATCCATAATATTGTTTACTGCATATCTCGTCTGTAGATAAGGTTAGGTAGAAAGGGGATGGAAAGAAATCCCTTACACCATCCGATACATTGGTATATTTTGTAGGGATTTGGTGTGTGTGTTGGAATTTCAATGGGATACACGACAGTCCACGAGATAGTCGAGTGATTTCCTTCTACTTTCCTGATTTAAGGCTAATTTGGTTCCAATTTGAAATGACAAAAGTTACATTCCGTGCGGAAAATGGCAATTGATACCTACCCGTGCTTTTGGTATTTGCCAATTTTGGTCCTTATGTCAATAAGGTATAAAAGCCTAAGCGACACGGTGCCAAGTGTCTTCGGACTACCGCTAGCTGGGATCCGGCCCCTACAGCTAACCCAAGGTAATGGATATTAATCAATGATTACGAGTTTCTGAGTCATTTTTATAACTCATAACTCAAATATGAACTAAAATTTAAGTGGCCGAGTTCGGACCGAGTTCGGGCCGAACTCTGTGGGGACATGTTATATAATCAGAATTCGAAACAACAACACCCCTACTTCTTCTTCCTCTCCAAAACAGCCGACCAAGAGCACAAAAACCCTAATTTTCAAATCCTAGATCCTAGAACTCCTTTTCAAGCTTCACAACTCAAAATTCCTCGGATCTAAGGCGTTCTGAAGGCATTCTCTTCCATCTTTGATCGTTTTTGAGGTATAACTCTCCATTTTCTCTCTCAATTTCGTAATGGCTCCTAGAATTTTTAAGAGAAAGAAAACTAGGAATACTGCCTCATCTTCCACATCTGAATATGAACCAGTAAATCTATTCAGTACCTCTCGTCCTGATGACGATGAAGATTATGATCCAAACCTATGTCTCATTAGAAAGATCTACTAATTGGTTTGATCATTTTCGATACCGGAAAATCTGTTTGGGTAAAACGATTAACTTTACCGTTTTCTTGGAATATTCGACCACTTTTGAAAACCTAGGACTTCGTAAATTTTTAGAAGTTTCCAATCATATTCACGATAATGCAGTTCGTATGTTTTATTGCAACATGCAAGAATCAGACGACTGTATCCATTCTTCTGTCTGCGGGATGGAATTTGAATTCAATTATGCCGACTTGAGCGAATAATTTCTAATGCCAAACAATGGTGCGCTCTTGTCGACATTACGAAGGTTCAATTTCCTGACGACATGACTCTTGAAACATTCAAAGTTTCGTTGTGTCATCCTGATCCGGTTCCTCGAAAACGGTTGTTTGCACGTAACTTAAACCAACAATTCTATGAGTTACATCGTATTGTTATTTCATCTCTTTTACCAAAGACGAGATCTACTGATGAGATTACGTACTTGGAATTATCTGCGATGTATCACATTCACTTTGGGATTTTCTTTTCCTTTTCCAAGACTATGTTAGCTCTCATGATCAACTGTCGGAGGGCAGGCCGTAACCTCCTCTATCTTATGCATCTGATGACAATCTTTCAGAAATTTGCTAATCCTTTAGAATCTTGTCCCATCTCTGGAACGCCTTCAGAGCTACTTAGGTCTAGGAGATTCCCTCATCCTCCTGGTGATGCTCCACCTCCTCCAGCTCTATTCGCAGTCCCAGTAGACGCTCTAGCTGATCCAGCCCCTGCAGCCCCGGGTCACACTATTGACGAGCTATATCAGCGGTTCGATACTTTTGTCACTCTACAGGGATAGTAGCGTCAGGCCGATCTGACTCGCTATAATGACACCGAGTTCCGTCACATTTTTCAGGTTCAGGTCTTGAGAAATGTTATGGCTGACATTCAGTGGACGATGGCTCATCATCCTACTGCACCGACGACTATCATCGTCACCCTGCTTTTGACGGACCGAGACTTGAGGATGATCCGACTTTTGTCTTCTTTGATCCGTCGACTGTCTATTTTGATCTGACCGAGCCACATGTTGATGCTCCGCCTGCTGATGCTCCTAGTGGTGCTGATAGCTGATCTGATGTTTTGGACTAGTATTTTGTGGATCTGGTTGATGATGATCTGATATGTAGTGACATTTTATTTTCTATGTATTTTGGACTTATTTACTTCAGTTGTAGTGACACTTTCATCTTTTATGTGAGTTGTTAGTTTTCATCTACTGCTGATGTTCTATTGATGCTATTGCTGATATTTTAGTTTACTACTACTTGAGTTGTTGACTTGTCATTTCATATCATATTTGGTATCACTCTTTTTTTTGGCTCATAAATTGTGGGGGAGCCATATTTTAAGTAAATGACAAAAGGGGAGAAATGAGCATACTAAAATCAAAATTTTCAATATTTCAGACAAGTCAGGTATAATTTCGCAGTTTCAATATTATATTGGTTATATTTTGGTATAGACTCAAAGTTTGTCAATTATCAAAATCGGAAAGATTGTTGGCCCACTGGTTATAATCATACCTGATTTTGATAATCAACGTCAACTTTGGTCGATATATATATATATATATATATATATATATATATATATATATATACAGGTTTATAGGTTTCAAATCTGCACCTACTACTGCTACAAGCTACAAACGTCTCGTCGTCATTAAGAACCAAAAGCGATGGAATCAAGATCAAGAATTTTATATATTTCTTATGTATTTTTATCTTTATTGAGTCTAGAAAAAATATGTAAGATTGATCAGGATCGGTACTGACTTAGCTATTCTCAGTCCACAAAAATATAGTCTACCTATCCACATATTCATATCCAAATTCCACAATAAAAAATAGCCCCAAACTCAACAATTTGGTCCAAAACAGTTCTATCAGAACTCAAGCAGAACTCGGCCCGAGTTCGGTCAGGGCAATTTCAACAATTTTTTTGAATTTCCTTGATATTTGCATCCAACGTTCGAATGCGAGATTTCTGCATCCGAACTACACTATAAATAGAGAGAAACTTTCACATTTTCAAATCACTCATTTATTCTCTTCTCTATTTCCTTTCAAGTGTTTTCTACGAGCTACATTTTCAAATCTAGCCTATACTACTCTTAGCCAAGCCAGTACAGTTTCGGTTTAATCTAGAGTTTGGTTTTGAAGAGTTGTATCGGAGGCTAAATTCAGAAAACGTTCCAGTTTTCAATCGCCTTATGGAGTCGGTCGTGCACTCGACGCCAAGCACAGTGTTGTTGAAGTTGGTCGTGCACTTGTCCCCAAGTATGATGTTGTATGAGTTGCAATCACTCAGTTAAAGCTTATGCCATAGTGGATTAACATTGAACACGAGTACTCGAGACTGGATTAGTACTCCACGAGGGAAACCAGTATATATAGCTGGGTCACTGAGTTTGATCTTCGTAACTCTTGCTTCTACTGCAACTTATTTACTGCTATTTTCATTTGCTCTTACTTGCCATAGTTCATAATTTTTACTGTGAGATTTATTCCGCTGCATACACACACACTCTATTCAACCTCCCCTCTAGAGGTGCTCAATGGTCCTACAATTAGCTTCGTTGAAAGCTAAGCTAATAATTAGCAGAGGCCTAGTCTCGTCGTAGATATGTCTGATGCGTATTAGTATCGTTGAAGATATGCCCGACACTTATTAGACTCGCCATATGAATTGAACCCGAAGTTCATAATAATAAAGAACATGAAGTTCATAATATGCCTGGAACTTGTAGTTATCTTTAAAAAAAATCAACATTGCATGTCGGGTGTAATGTCTCATCCTGCTTAGTTCAATCGGAGGTATCGAAACGCAACGGCGTTTGGATTTGGCTATGCAACGACTTGCTCGAAGGCCCACTCGGTCGAGGCAACTCCTCGTTCAGGTGTATGGCTTCAATGAACTTGCCTCAGCTTGGTTTTCACATTAATAAGATGGAGTTTTCAAATGCACTAATTAGGCTTTTGATAATAAAATGAGTTGAATCCACATAGCTAAGGGAATAATCCCACTTTGGGTCAGGTTAAGTTAGAATATGGAAAGGTTCCATGGTTGGCTTAGAAATGTTGTACGACGTACTTTCAAGTTAACACTCGGTCCTTCGTTCTGCGGCTTGGGAGAAGGGAAGTTTGTTTATGTTGCCACAAGGCTATTGACTTAGCATAGTCATAAGCGTTGCACGGTATAGATGCTTGGTAAAGTATACACTGTCCTACCGTCCTACTGCTTGGTATAGCAAAATTGTCCCACGGTCTCAGTGCACGTTCCCACGGTCGCACGGCTTGGCATAGCTTTTGCTCTTTCTACGGTTTAAGTTGTATCACATGGTTTATGGTACGGTCGTGGCGCTAAAATGGAACACGGTGGTTCAAGTTACGTTGAAAGGCTATCAATTAGTCATTCCTGAGTTTGAGTCAAAAAGGGTTTGGAAACACTGAGAATTCTCGGGACTGTAGGTCGGTCGTCGAGGCAAATCCTTGTATTGGACTCTGCAAGGAAGTATAAAAGAGGAAAGAAGTGAAGTCAAGGTTTTAAGTTGTACTGTCGGTTAGGCCATGCATTTACATTGAGTCTAGAACTTCTCGTAGGTGCGTGGTCATGGACAACTTGTGCACAAGAGCGAGCATCCTCAATTCGGCAGTCTGGGGCCACAGGACCGTTTCGGCCTAGGAGGATAGCAAGATAGCCAAGCAAGAACACGCTCAAGTGATTCGAGGACTTCAGCAGTCAAGGGTCTCATCTGCACCAAGCTATAAAAGTCCAAGATAGCTTGAATTGTTAGTGACCTTCATATAGATGAGTCAAGTATGCTGGGCGGCAATCTGCATGCACGACGTCGATTAAGTAAAGAAGTATCGGATGCACGACATGCATCGTACTGAAAAGTCTAAGATTTGGCTTTGGCAGAGACATGAGCTTCGGCATAAAGTATGGTGTATTGGTCTAGTGTTTAGCACTGAGTTCCCACATTTTAGGGCTACGTCACTGAGTCCTACGTTTTGGGTTACGTTGCAAGTTAAACAAGTATGTGCCATAAGACAAGTATGGGCCAAAGGGCCAGCACGAGTCGATGCGTTACTGTTGTTGGCATGGGAATGGTCTAGAGACACAAAAATAAGTAAGTTATTGATGTAAGGCACGGTGATGGTCTAGAGATATAAATATGGCTAGTAGTCCATGCCATTAAATTGATCTTAAGGCAAGACTAGAAAGATAACTAAATGCATAGTTCACACTCACTAAATGAAAACATGTTGGTTTTGCATGGGTGGACGAGGGGTTTACTCACCAGTACGGTTGTGTACTGACAACCCACCAGTTTTCATTAGCAGGTTATAGGTACTTGTTCGTTCGAGACGAAGCTCGCTTGGACGTGCTGATGCATGGAGTTTCTTGGCGTTTCGAGGTGTGCAACCTCATTGAAGACTTCACCTATGCAGGACATAATGTATGGACATTACCTTCTTTCAGCTGTGTGCCTCAAGGTAGGATCTTATTATATTTAGAGAAGAGAGAGAGAGCTGAGTGATTGTATTAAGAGAGATTGTGAGCTTGAGTGATTGTAATCTTGGCCACATGTCTTTGTAAATTCCGCTGGTTATTAATAAAAGTTCTGATTTTGTTTGAATACTTGTGTTTTCTCCATTATTCAATGCTTCTACTTTAGGACTTATGTGCGACGATCCCGTCGCTTAGCATGAAATCGACCATTATGGAAATAGTCTTATGCGAGCGCAACCTGGACTCGTGCGACATTATGCCCTAGCAAGGACGATCAGTTCTGCGAAACCGGGGCATGACATAGTGGTATCAGAGCACGACTTTACGTCCTTGGACTATCGATTGAATTCATAACTCCGATGTGTTCGTACTAAATACTGTTTCCGCATTCGATATTGGTAACGCTCTCTCCCAATGTTCCACGGGATGTTCTATACAATAAGTCTATATATTTTGTAAAATATCACGAGAAAAAAATTTGGTTGAACAAAGATGGTTTCACGTAAGACACGTTGATTGAGTTGAGCTGGCAATATACACCTAGACTTGCGTCGATATTAGCAATTGTGTGCGGGATCAAAATGTTTCGGTTGGAAATGAGTCAGACTCGATTTATAAGATGTTGGGTAGATAACGATAGAGGTGCTATTGAAAGTTGATATCGTCAATACGATATAGATGGAACGTGTATGAATTTTGAGGAATGGTTAGCCTTGGAGATGTTGAACGATGATCGGGGTACCAATGAGTCTCAACAAGCATTGCGGTAGTGCAAAGCCTTAGAATGAGTTTTACGGAGTTAGTAGTGATCTTCATGTCTCGTGCGAGATTGATCCAGGCGAACTAGAAGCGACGCGTATCGGATTGAGATTGCACGGAGTATGAAATGTAAAGTGATAGAGTAGATAGACTGAATCGAGGAAAAGCTAAGATGTAACGAATGGATGACTCGGTCGAAAAAATCGACATGATTCGTATATGAAAATGTTGATACAGAACTGAATGGAATTGGAAATTCGGAATTTGACTAAGGAAAGATAATACGATGGAAAGATAGCGTGCATGGAAATGTTTGATTTGAAGATACGAGAATAACTCTAAAGATCTAAGAAGAAATTGTTGTTCGATGATTTGAATTAGTATAGAACGATGCGATTTGAGGAAATATGTTGCTCGATGACTTAAGATAGACAGATAGACGAACGTGATTTTTGGTCTTGAACAATTGATGACATAATTAAATTGATCTTGAATGTCGAGGAACGGATCGTATATCCAGTTTGGATGATAGCGTTAGTTGCACGACTCGGAGTTCGTTGCAAAGGAAGATCATCAGGTTATGTATATCATCCATGGTATTGAGGCATATCAAAGATCGTAACCAGAAGTTCTACATGTTTAATTCAAAATTTGTCAGTTGTAGAACCCAGAGTTTTCATATAGTTGCTTGTGGATGTTTTATTTATCCAACGTACTAACATCTTGGTCTCTCCATGCAGTGTCAAATATGAACAAGCTTGATTTTACTGCATTGGAAGTCTCTGGACGAAACTACCGAAGTGGGCCCAAGATGTAAAGCTCCACCTCATTACTAAAACTAAGAGCCACCATTGAGGCCAACAATTAAGCGGACGAAGCTGAAAGGGCAATCACTATGATTTTCATCCGAAAGCACACGACTGAACCATTGTGGAATACCTCGTTGAAGAGGATCTTAAAACTCTTTGGGTTGCTCTTGAGGAGTGTTTTGACCGTCAAGAATGATTTACTTACATGAAGCAAGATATGATTGGCAAAACCTTTTTAGGACTTTAAGTTCGTGAATGAGTATACTTTGAAATTTGTAGAATTTGACCGCTTCTTAAATTTTTTAAGGATGACTTGTGAGAATGATCTCCTAGAGAAGACTTTCTCAACTTTTATGCCTCTAATATGCTCTTGCAGCAGCAATCTAGAGAGAAAGTTTACCAAGTTCTCGAATTTGTTTACTACCATGTTGCTCGTCAAAAAGAACGACGGTCTTCTTCTGATGAAAAACCATTAGGCTCGTTTTACTGGCGCGAATGTCATCCCCTTACCTCAAGCGAATGTGGTATATTCTAGACGCCAAAACCTACGAGGTCGGAATAGGGGGTCACGACAAGAGAGGCAATCCCAAGCCTGCGAAAAGAGGTAGAAATCAGAAGTGAAAGCGATCTCGTTTGTCTTCCTAGTCCGAAAACCTCAAAAAGAGGAATGCTTCTTCTAACTTAGTGCTACTGTTGTGACAGAATAGACCATTGGTCTAACACCTGTCGTGCTCTTGCCAATGTAGTTAACGAATACCATTACTATCACCCAAAAAAAAAAATTGTTAATTTAAACTTGTGGATGCTACTTTGGAAATAACTGATTTCCACCAGACGATGTAAGAGTAGACGTAGAAGGTTTTGATGTGCTGAAATTTCCTAGAACATTTCCTTTGAAATTTTATTTCCGGATTGAAGTATTTTTTTAGTGTGAATATTATTTATTGTTAGGTAATTATTTGGGATAATTAATTGAATTAAATTGTATGCATGTGACCAATTCAATTAGTTTGTTCTTAAGTATGACAAGTGAGGAAGTTAGATGTCGTTGCTAGTGCGACTATGCATACTTTTGTGTAATCAGAAATATTTCTCTAACTTTATACTTGAGCCCAATACTTTGACAATCCTATCAGGCCCATCAAACCAGATCGAGGGGCATAACATAACCTATTTCATATTGTCCAATGATACTGGATTTACCATTAAAGATCCTCATATTCTCCCCGTTCTAGTAGAATATTATCGAGTTTTAAGGACATTCGAGAGAATAATTTTCATGCTGAAATTACCAATGAAAATGGAGTGGAGTATTTTGCATAACTTCCAATACATACGACCATAAGCGTATATTGGAAAAGATGGCTCACCTTCCGAATGGTTTATACTAACAACTATTTAAGCCATACAGGCCCATCAAGTGACTGATTTTTTTTTCCGGCCAAGATAAACACGTTTATGCTCTAACATAACCGTCTGAGTCTCCCGGGTCAAGACTTGATGTGGTATCCTCAGTTCTATACATGGACATCACCTTACCCATAGTAAGAATCTCGCCTATTCTAGTACGCTTTGATAAGCATGTTTATTATGGAAATTAAATACTAAATCGTCCTCTGCAAAGATAAATTTTGACCCTCCTCTTTTCTATAGCAGGTTCAAGAAGATATTTGTGAACCTATCCAACCAACATGCGGACCATTTAAATATTTTATGGTTTCAGTTGATGAATTGACTCGCTAGTCATGTATTCTTGTTGTCTACTCGAAAAGCTGCAGCTCCTGGCTCAGCTACTTAAGTTGCGGGTTCAATACCCAAATTATCCCATGAAGTCTAGAAGATGTGATTATTCTGGAGAGGTCACATCATTGATGGTTATTGCATATCTTTTGGGATTGAAGTTGAACGTTATGGTCCCTATGTTCGCACCCAAAATGGTCTTGTAGAAGCGTTTATTAAACATCTTGAATTGATTGCAACGACTTTAATGTGTACAAAATTTTCTATTTCTGCGTGGGGCTATACAATTTTACATGCAACCATATTGGTCCACCTTAGGCCCGTTGCCACCCAACCCTATTCGGCGTCATAGTTGGTAATTGGGTACGAACATGACGTTTTGTATTTACGAATTTTGGATGTGCAACCTATCTACCAGTTGCGTTGCCGCCACGTACCGAAATAGGCCCTTAGAGAAAGATGAGACTCTATGTCGTTTATTATTCGTCATAGATTATTCACTAGCTAGGGCCCTTGATAGATTGATCTCTTTTACTGCATGATTTACGGATAGTTACTTTGATAAGACATTCTTCCCATCATTAGGGGGAATATGAATGTCAACATTCTTGAAGAACAACACAAATTGACGTGGCATATGCCTACTTTGTCTTATCTTGATCCGCATATATTGTGATAAGGAAGTGTGAAAAATTCTAGATCTTAGTGTAGTACAAAATATACTAGTTACTTCTCTGATCTTGCTAAAAGTGACAAGATTATATATACTAGTTGCAAACTTGCCTGCAGGGATATACGTACCAAGTAACTAAAAGCTTTTCTTGAAAGAAACACGACCCTTGACGAACGACATGCGGAACTCGAAGTGTGGTACGGTACACCGGCGCCAAGCTAATCTTCTGCCCTCGGTCTGAAGCACGACAAACCTCTCGGTTCAGTGGATACCCTACCTCGAAAGAGGAGCTTGGATTCCCCCCCCCCCTAATTTGTTACTATCTACAGTTCCAACTCATGAGATCATTCGAGTTATGGAGGTATCTTAGTAGAGACATGTGCACAAATTCTCATTTTCGAGAATCAGAAATATTTCGTCTAGTATACTAGCTTAGACGAGTTGTGGAATAAAAATGAGGTAATCATCGATGATATTTTTGCATATACAATAACAACTGAAATTATAAGTGCAGTGATATTGAACCATAGAAATGAATCTGTTGAAGAATGTCAACGTAGAACTGATTGATCAAAATGGAAAGAAGCAATCTAGGCCGAGTTAGACTCCTTAGCGAAGAGAAAAGTGTTTAGACATGTCGTTCCAACACCACTATATGTAAAACCTGTAGGATACAAGTGAGTCTTCGTAAGAAAGTGTAATAAAAATAATTAAATATTACGGCCTTCAGACACATTGTTTCTCTCTAGGTACTGAGATTGATTACGAGGAGACATGCTCTACCGTAATGGACGTTATTACTTTATGCTACTTAATCAGTTTGTTGGTTTTCGAAAAAAATGAACATGCAACTTATGGATGTGGTTACCACGTAGTCTTATGGGAACTTAAATATCAAAAATCTATATGAAGGTTCCTGAAGGATTTCATCTAACTTATTTAAATAGTTTTAGACCACTGAATACACTCAATTATATTGAGACGTTCACTTTACTGATTAAAGCAATATAGGCAGTGTTCTAAATGGCGGTCGAGGCGGCCGCCTAGGCGCTAGACGGCCTCTCTCCGTACCGCTTTGCCGTAGGCGGTGGAGTAGGCGGCCAGCGGAGGTTGTGGCGTAAGCGGATGCGATACGGTGTAGGCGGAGGTGAGGTGGTGTAGGCGGACGCCTAGGCGGATCGATACCTGAGTAAATGTTTTGACAAAATAGTTTTGCAAGCATTATGGACCTATGGTTCACTTTTACAAGACTGAAACTTCATAAATTTTTGTTCTACAACTTAGTCATGCATAAAATACCCTTAAATATGCATATATTATGCAAAAATACAGTGGTAAAATAGTAAAATGTCATAAATTAGTCAAACACCTAGACGGTAGGTGGACTCTCTCCGTCGCGCTCCCGCCTACCGCCGTTTAGAACCTTGAATCTAGGTAGATATGGTATAAGCGTCTAACTTCATCAGTCAATGATATGTGAATAATGAGATATGCTCCTGCATATTTATCAAGAAATCACGTTCCAGATTTGTAATTATAGCAGTCTATGTCAATAATATGAATCTCATTGGGACTCCAAAAAGAGTTTGAGAAAACTGTTTTACACATGAAGCTAGAATTCGAGATTGAAAGATCTTGGAAAAACTCGATTTTGTCTAGGTATACATCTTGAGCATTGTATGGATGGTATCTTGGTTAACCAATTGAATCACACCCAGAAGGTGTTACATCACTTTAATATGGACAAGACGAAGCCTTCGAGTACACCTATTATCGGATGTACTATAGATGCCAAACGAGATCCATTCCGAGGTGCATTAGACTGGACATTTCATTTGTTGTGAGTCTCTTGGCTAGGTTTAGCGCTGCACCAACACGTCGTCATTGGAATGATATTAAAGGCGTCTTTCGTTACCTCAAGGTTACTACAAATATGGGCTTACTCTATCCCGGTGCATCTCGGAATGGATAACACCTCTTGATTCTCAGAATGATGTTTGCCTTACTGGTTATACTAACAACAGTTATTTGTCTAACCCGCACACGACACGATCTTAAAGTGGCTATGTCTTTACCATTGGGGATACCGTAATATCTTGGAAGTCTACAAAATAACTTTAGTTGCTACTTCAAAGTATGTCGAGCTCATCGTCCTTCATGACGCTACTCGAAAATGCGTATAGTTACGAGCTTTTATTGAACATATTCAGACTACTAGCGGATTTTCTTCCTATCAGTAACGTCTCGACAACGATATATGAATCTAACGCGACTTGTATTGACCAAAGAAAGGACTACATCAAAGAAGACAACACCAAGCATATTGTGTCGAAGTTCTGTTCCCATCAACAACAAAAGAATCAAAAGATTGAATTCAGACAAATACGGTCCCAGGACAATATTGCTGACTTGTTTACAAAGTCCTTGCCAAAATTCACTCTTCACAAGTTTGTTTGAGGAATTAGTTTGCGTAAATTGTCTGATTTGCAACGCTAATAGTTTATTTGGGATAAAATGTGAAAATCAGGAGTAGCATTCCAAAGTATACTCAGTTGACCTTATTCCAAAGTATACTCACTTGACCTTAATGAAATCTTTTTTTCCTTTAATTTAGGACCATTTTCTCCATTGGTTTTTTAGTTTCCTAAGAAGGTTTCAATGGGGCGCTCATACTTGGATGGTCATATCTTTAGATTTTTTTTTTTATGTTCTGGAAACATATCGACATTAACTTACTTTTTCCCTTCAATTGCAATTTTTTTCACTTGGTTTTCCGAATCAAGATTTTGGTGGTTCACATTTTCGTTGTACATCCCTATAAATTTGCATTCTCATAAATTGCTCAAAGACTAATGCAAGTCATTTCTTGGTTGTGCACGCAATGGAAAATGTTGAAGTTAGTTCTAACTGCTAGTTTATTATGCCAACTAATAGATAAGAGTTATATCATGTCCTTATCTTATTATGATCTGGTTAAGATCTTATTGTAATCTTGTTAAGAGCCTATGACTATTATAAATAGAGAAGTATGTAGATCCTTTACAAAGTTACACACCACAAATTATTTTTGTCAATTGTTCGTCCATCTTTTGACTACAAAACCTCTAGACAATATTTGACTACAACATTCTAGAATTTGTTTCTCATTTATAAGAAAGTAATTTGTCAAAATATTTTATGCATGAATTATTCCAATGTGACTTTTTTTTTTCTCATGACATAAAAGAATATAAGATAGAAAGGCAAGTTAAATTTCTTACATCCCTTGTATACTCAACACGTCAAATAAGCATCTTCTTATAATAAAAGATTCTAACTCACTTTTCTTGCATCCTAGATAACTGTTACATACTCAATATATATTTAATGTTACCAAGGTAGTCAAAGGCGCAAGGCGCACTCGAGGCACAAAGGGTCCATATCGTCCGAGGCACAAGCCACACTTAAGGCGCGCCCGAGTAAAGTGAGACACAAAATGAAAAATAAAATAAATATATACATAAATAAATAAATAAATTAGTAACGTAAGAAATAAAATCAAATAACATATTACAACCAACAAAAACATGTTAACATAACCAAGTGAACTAGCAGAGCAACAATAGCACTCAACAAAACTAACAAGAATTTGTGTTTTTTCTACTATGCTTTTAGTTAATTTTAGTTTTTCAAGTTTAGCTGTTGGCAACCGTGGAAAGGGTTACCTCCCTCTCACTTGTATGAGGTAAGGGCTATCTCCCAGCCCTAATTTTTTTTTGTAAAAAACAAACAACACATAAGGCGTGCCTAGGTGTGCCTTTTCTTGGTTGTGCCTTGCTGAAAGGCGCACCTTGGGTGCGCCCGGAGAAAGATGCCTCGCCTAGTGAAGTGCGAGGCGCAGATGTTGTGCCTTGCTCCGAGGCGCGCCTTTGACTACCATGAACGTTACCATGTTTAATGGTTTTATAAAGAAATTACACCATATATATGTGTGTGTGTTTGTGTATCTTACAAGTACTATAGTTGAAAGTTTCATCAAAAATATATTTGTGGATCAGTAATGAATTTCTTTGGACTATAAATTGCAATAATATTTATTTTGGATGATACTTTGATGACATGCACCGACGTTGGGCATTGATGGAAGTAGGACAAAGTTGGTCAATAAGATGGCATTTATATTGGACTAACAGATTCTAAGGGGAAAGGAAACCATTTAATAGGTGTTATAATCAGTACCTGAGGTTGTTTTAAGTTTTAACGTTAGATATTAGTGAACTTTTGTGATCTACCATTACATTTAAAACTTCTTAACGTTGATATATATTTGCTCCCCCTTAAAAATTATCCTACGTCAGCCACATCCACATACAAAAGTCTTGTGACAATTATTAATAGAGTGCTGTTCTTCAGTGGATATTTGGTCTTTAAAATTACTATAATGCATTACTATGTCTCTGAAATATGCAACATGCTCTGTGTCATTTGAATATCTTACCCTTTTAATGCACACATGTTCTGCCATATTGTTTGAGCAACTTAAAAGTAGGATTTGACTTACGTGTGCTCTGGTGGCACATATTGATTGCTTGGTTGAAGGGAATGTAGTTAGAAGATTTTGAAAATTATACTTTGGAAAAAGCTGATGTTGGCAGGAACCATTCTTTGCATTTTGATTTAAGCAGGATCGTCAGAGGCAAGCACGTCCATGCAAGGCTCTGACGGTGGTGTGCCAGGTGATTACTTAAGCCAGCATCAAGTAAGGCTTAGAGCTGCTGCTGCTGCTGCCTCAATATATGAGAAGTCATTAAGTTATCCTGCAGCAAAATCACTGATGGGGTATGCATATTTCTATTTGACAATTATTATTGGACCTGTGAATGTTACCATGTGTGCAGTTTCGATTGCTTAGCTAGTCACATGAAACTGCGTTGTGTTTGTTTAGTCTTTAGACTAAGTTCTCTGCTACACATTATCAGGTCTCCAGGACATTCCTTGCTGCACCCAAAGGTAGATGCCTCTAGACAATTGCAGCAACCTTCAGTCTTTAGTGGGTACCAACGGATTCTCATGCCTTCTCGGGTACCTGCTTCGGGTTTTACATTCAACCAGAATACTGTGGGCAATCCGGACCTGAAAGTTCCTATCTTGAAAGCACAGCAAGCATTTATCCAGACCCAGATTGAGGTAAAGATTTGCTTGGGTTGTTCATCTATTAGTACTTTGCTTTTCTGCTAAAAAACTATACCTCTTTTTCACTCATTAAGAGTCTTTTTATATTCCATATCCACAGAAAAAATCATGACATTGCATGTATTCACAAACAATCCATTCTATAGTTGAAATAATCTCATCTGGTATTGATAAGTTTTTGTATTTCTTTCTTTGCAACTGAGTGCCCTTACTATGAGTCTGCTTAATTTTTCCTGAGTTTACTCGGTATGGCTATACCGAGAGCTAAAGTACATACTATACCCAGGATGCCATTGATTTTGATATTCCTCATGTTCTTCAGCATCCTCTTCTTCTTTCAAAATATCTACAAGTCTACATTGATAAAAGTATCGTATTCTAATACTGTGTCACTAAATGGTCGCAGACTTAAGCATGTTCACACTATTTAAGACAATTAGGTTTCTCTGAGCTGCAGACGTGCAGACTTAAGCATGTTCACACTATTTAAGACAATTAGGTTTCTCTGAGCTGCAGACGTGCAGACTTCTCAATCACATCCACTTATTTATCGGTAGATTCTGATGAGAGGTGCAGACCTACTTGTAACTGAAAAATGTTACATATTTACTCGACAGGAAGTGGTAGTGGATACTATGTTTAATTCATCCTCTATATTATGAGAACTTTTTATCTTTACCAGTGGGTTTAAGTCATGACATCTATGACAGATCCTGCAAAGCGAGTTGCAGTCACTACAGCAGCAGAAGGCAGACCAGCCCAAGGAGGGTAGTGGAACTGGAGAACGTCCTGAATCTGATGTCAAAGAAAAGGGTGTTGTGGCCGTTGTTGCTGCTGCATCAGATTCCACTGCATCTGCATCTCTTTCTGATCGCGATCAGGACACAGAAGTTCATGATGCTGGTGGAGAATAAGAAAGCTCATAAGAGAGACCGGCGAAGAACAGATGCAAGAATTGGAAGAGGTCCCTAGAGAAAATGATTAGGCTGCAAAATCTGAAATAGTATAGTCGACTGTTCACCTGTGGTGTTTCTCATTAGTTCTTTTGGTAGTCAACTAGTAACTTGTACATGCATAATATTATCATAGTACTGTACTGTTATCGTCCGAGACAAGCACCAGTAAGGCCCATGCTGAATCATCATGCAACTAGAAACTATTGAGTAAAAGTTCACACCTGCAAAAGGGCAAGTTGGATAGATGTGCCACTGATCTTTATATTATGTTCTACCGTCTATGATCTTCTGATTGCTTGCTAATGGTGACTCCTTACATTTGTTCTCTCTCTCTCCGATGGAGCGTCTCACGTCCAATAAGGTTGATGGGAAGGCTTAGAGCAGAAATCAGATATGTTGACATTAATTTAAAGGTTCTGGTCTTAATTTAGTTAAGGATAACCTTTCGTGGGCTGGGCATATACCCTTAGCTATTCTGCATAGAGAAGTCCTGATTGTACTTCTGGACTTGGAGCCAATGTTTCAATTGGGTTTTGGGGGTATTAACCATTTGCTCAAACGCCCATTTTCTGGAATGCTAGCTGTACCAGCAATTGTTGAACGCTGCTCTAGCTCGCTGCATTTGGGCCTCAAATGGCGGCCAGATAAAATGCAATGCAAACTGGCCCTTAGAGCATCTCCAACCCTATTGTCTTGTTAAGTGTTGTGAGTCTTAGGTGGCTCCTATGTGGCATGAGCCACAAGACAATGTCTTGTTTATGTGGCAAAATTATATCTCAAAAGACAATGAGATAGAAAAACTCTCTCCAATGCAAAAGCAGTGAGAAGACAATAAAAAGTATTTTTTCCAACTTTCAAGGCAACTTTTAAGACAACTACTCATCTTCTTTCTTTTTTTCTAATATATTTTATTCCTAATTGATGACATGGAAGAGAAGACATTGTCAAGTGCATTGTCTAGAACAAGATAATCAACTTCACAATGTCTTCTTTAATTTTTGTCAATTGCATTGGAGAAGAACTTTTGAATAAATTTTTATCATTCCTATGTGATATTAACTTTTTTCCAAAGTCAGAATAGTGTTGGAGATGCTCTTAATGAGCTACAAAGGGGCGGTTTGGCACACCACACGTGTAGTTCTCAAAGGGTCAGTGTTATTGGCACCACTTTCTACCTCAGGGCGATAACTTTTTAATCCTCAAGCTGCCTTTTGTTTTTTGTTTTTCTTGGAGGCTACACAAGTTATGGATTAAAAAAAAAAAAAAAATCATTGACTTCTTCCTTCCCAAATTCCAAAACATTCTGCAACCATAAATCCTATATTCAGACCACCTCCAGCGAATCTCCGGTCATGTTTTTTTAGTCCCCTGAAAAGCATCTCAAGCTTTTGGCTCCTCTCTAACGGGAACGAATCTAAAAAATGAAGAAGAGACGATAAAGTAATTTGATGAACTCATTGACTAGCCGAATCCATTACAAATCAATCATTGGGGAAACTCCCCAAGAACCTTATGTCGTTTCTCTCCCCCCTTTCTTTTCTCCATTGTCACAAACAATTTCTCAAACCCGCAACCGATGCGTTGGGATTGCAAAATTTTGGCAGTCCTATAGTATACTAGGACTGAACAGTCATACAGTTAAGGACTTCATATTTATTTATGAAGGATTGTTGTTTTTTGACTTATAGTCCTATAGTTACTGGGACTCAGTCATACAGTCAGGGACTTCATATTTATTTATGAAGGTTTCTTGCTTTTTGACTTGCATATTTTTTTCTATTTTCAGTTGAAAAATATTTCGTCAACACATATGGCCGTCCTTACTCTTACTAACGTCTACATAGCTCATTTTTTTGTTACACTTTTGGCACGATAAATTTAATGTTGACTACCACTACGAATGAGATCAAGCCATCATTTGATATGAGTCTCAATATTGTCAAGCATGAACAGAAGAATGAATCACTCTTAGAGACGTTACTTCATGTCGTATCTTAAAAGGCATCGGACTTGTTGTTTGAGGAGATTAAAAAAAACCGAAAAAAGTGGGTTATGATGCTGAGGTTTGTGGTTGTGTGTATCTGTGAGGCTCGGCTCACTACATCGATATTTTTTATATGGATACATGTGTATATTGCATTGTATTGGATTTCTCGATTTTCATAATTTTGGTATCGTAGTCAAGGGTAGTGGATTTTCGTAAGACGAGTCCTTCACTATTTATATCGTGCCATGATGGCATTGTTGGATTTGTGGTATTAATGAATTTACTAGATTTATAAGATTTTTTCCTTTCACGGAGGATCTCATGGGCCATCTCGTGGGATACTCAAGTTTTTGAAACTATTAATGACAAATGCAACAAGTAAGTATCTCTAAATTTTAATAAGCAACCTTGCTAGCTTGCAAACCACCCTAGACTAGCAAAGACTCATGGTATGACTATTTACCCCAACTAGGGTCCAACGTAGAATGACCTTGACATTAAGGTACTGTTTGGGAAGGGTGAAAAATGGGAGGAAGGAAAAAGTTGAAGGGAAAGTGAGAGGAAAATTTTAAATGATGGTGTTTGGAAAGGGGAAGAGAACATGGGGGAGGAAAATTTGAGAGGAAAAAGTAGGTGGGTTCCACCAAAAATTTTTTCTCCCAAATGTGGGAGGAAAATGGAGAGAGATGAGAGGAATTTGAGTGAATTTACCCCACCACCCTTCAAAAAGCTAATATTAAATCATTATTTGAGAATACCAAGGAGAAAATAGTAATTATACCTATATCCATAAACAAATAAAACATTGTTTTTAAATTTTTTCTTCTCCTACTTTTTGTCCACCAAACAAAGGAAGGAAAAATTAACTTTACTTTCATTTTACTCTCCTCCATTTTTCTTCCCCTCAAATTTTTCTCTCCCTCCCCACAAATGTTCCCAAACACAGTAGGCTGCTTCCAATTGCAGAAGGTGCCCAACACCGATTTTTGTTATTCACTCTCGTGTAGGGGTGAGCAGATTTCGGTTTTTCCATCGAAACCGACCCGACCCGACCCGTTTAGAGTGTTCGGGTCGGTTTTTTTCTAAACGGGTCGGGGATCGGTTTAAGAGAGGGAATTCAGCGGTTATCGGTTCGGGTTACGGGTTGGGAATATGGTTCCCGACCCGAACCGAAAACCAATTTTATTTTATTTTTAATTATTAAATTACTAAATTACCCCTCTCGAAAACCCTAATATAAAACTCATCATCAGCCCCAGATGAGCCCTACCTTTCTCTCTCCTGCCGCTTCATTTCTCTCCGCCGCTTCGAGAACCCTCTCGTCATTTCTCTCTCCTGAGCCTCTCTCTCTCTCCTGCTCTCGTGGAGAAGAACGGAACCCTCTCGGCTCTCTGAGTCTCTCTCTCTCATGCTCTCGTCGAGACTCTCTGAGTCTCCACCGCTGCCACTCTCTCTCTACTGCTCAACCACCGCTGCCTCTCCCGAGTCCCGACTCCTGTAGGGTCGACCTAGATCTGTGAAGATCCGACCTAGATCTGTGAAGATCTGTGAAGATCTGACCTAGATCTGTGAAGATCCGACCTAGATCTGTGAAGATCGGACCTAGATCTGTGAAGATCCGACCTAGATCTTTCAGATCTGACCTAGATCTGGTAAGAAAGTAACAATTTTTACAGTAAATTATTTGTTTTACAGTAAATTTTTTACTTTCTCTATCGTAATTAAATTTTTACAGTAAATTATTGATTAAATTAAAATTTTCCCTTATTTTTTGTATTGTTCAGGTCCCTCGCTCACTTGCTGGCTTGCTGTGCTGTATGAACTCACTGTAAGTTAATTTTTTCCTAACCAGTCTCTCGAAATATTGGTCTCTCGAAATATTGTTCTGTATTGTTCAGCAGGGTTGCTTGCTATGTTTGCTGCCAAAATTTGCCAATGCAAGAAAAGAGAGGAAAAAACTCTCTGTTAGCTGTCAAAATTTAAATATGTGTTTGCTTACTACGTTTGCTGCCAAAATTTGCCAATGCAGAAAACATTGAGGGAAAAAGAAAGCAATGTGCAATAAAATGTTGGGTTATATTTGCAGTTTGCAGTTTGTATTTTGCAACATTTTAAACTTGAATATATATAACAATTTTGTTCTATACAGTTGGTTAGATAATGATATAAAATGGGAGTATTTAAGGAAGGAAGAACTAAATTTAGTTTGCAGTTTGCATAATTTACAGTTGCAGTATTCAAGATGGGATTATAACTAAATTTATTGTGCAGTTTGCATAATTTGCAGTTTGCAATTTGCATAATTTACAGTTTTCATAATTTGCAGTATTCAAGATGGGAAGAACAAAATTGCATATTTATATCATGATCCTTTTTATTTGCATAATTGCAGTTTGTCGTTTGCAGTTTTATAAATCATTTTACAGTTTCATAATATGTGCAGACCCATGAATCAGTGTTGGGTTATACTTGCATAATTGCAATGTTACTGGGTTTATACTTAGTTAGTACATAGTGCAGACTGCACAGGGACATGTCAGTTCAGTTAATATGTTGCTGGGTTTATACTTGGTTAATATGTTGCTGGGTTTATACTTAGTTAGTATGTTGCAGTTTGCACAGTATAATTTTAGCTGGATTTATACTTGGTTAATATGTTGCTGGGTTTATAGTATAAACTTTATACTTAGTTAATATGTTGCTGGGTTTAGTGCACACTGCACAGGGACATGTCAGTTTAGGGTTAGGTCAAGGTTAGACAGGTTATAATTTAATTATGTGATGTTTGTTAGGTAGCTTCCATCAATGGCAACAACTTCATATTCGTGCAATGTGCGTATTTCTACATTTCTATGAAATTTCATATTTGTAGTTCCTATTTTGATAGCATAGTTTTTTTTTTAGATGTCGCACGAAGGTGATCCACCTCAGCCACCAGCAACATCAACAAGCGAGGTTTGATTACTTGGAAACAAGTGTTAATTATCAAATGTCTGTAATATTCTATTTAAACTCTGTGGGAATGTTATTTTGCCTGCTACGCTATATGCTGGATACTGATTACTGTGGTGGAAAAACCTAATTATGCTCTTTAGTTTACTGCTTCTAGTTTACTGATTACTGTTATTTTGTCTGTAATAGTCAATTGGCAAAGAGTCTTCTACTACTGCTACTAGCAGTATCAGTATGTAATTCCATTTACTATGCTGATTGCTCGAGTTGTGTCACTTGTGTGCATGATATGCTCTCTAGTTTACTGCTTCTACTCTGTTTGTATTTGTAATATTCCATTTGTGCATGAACTGCAGCCATTTGTGCATGACAGGATCTCTGTTTGCAGTGGCGTGGCATTCAATGCAGCTAGTGGCGAGGCAATTGTTGCAGCCATTTGTGCATGAACTGCAGCCATTTGTGAATAGTTATTTATTGCCTTTCTTCAAAATTTTACTAACATATTAAACTAGAAAGTGGCAATGATGATTACGGCTTGAGAAAGTGTGTATTTGATACTACATGGCATCATACTATCAGTCAATGATGCATAAATAAGCCATCTGAGCCATATTATACTTTCTTTCCTTGTCTTCTATTTTTCGTGTTTGCAGGATGCAGCTCTCAGCTCTGTCAGTTGAAGAGGATTTTGAAGCATCCTTTTGGAACTGGAAATGGCTGGAGCCTGGCCCCTGGACCTGGAGCATCCCCCCTCTCAAGTCTGAGATGGATCTGATACTGTAGAAGTTCCTTGAAAGAGGCTTGTGTTTAAACTGGAAATGCCTTGTATAGTTGTATATAACTTGTTCATTTAGACATTAGTATTTAGTATTTACTAGAACTGTAGAAGTTCCTTGAAAGAGGCTTGTGTTTCAAACTTGAGAATTGAGATGGATCTGATACTGCATTTTTCTTTATGAAAGCCTGAATGGCTGATACTGATAGTGGCAGAAAAATTATAATGGTTATTGTATTTTGATACTGCATTTGTCTTGCTGTGCTGTATTTTTTCTTCTATTTGATACTGCATTTTTCTTCTATTTTGAGTTGAGAATCTTGAGATGGATCTGATACTGCATTATTCTTTTCATAGCCTGAGATGGACTTTGTTATTTTTACCTGAAAGCCTGGTAGCCTGATGGCCTATGTTTCAAACTATATTTACCTTTGTTATTTTTGGGAGAGACTGAATAATTTTAATGTTTAATTGTAATGGGCCGGCCCATTATATGAAAGCCCATGAACCGACTGAACCGAAAAACCGAACCGATTTATTTCGGTTCGGTTCAAGTTCGATTTTCAATCAATCCGGTTCGGTTCGGTCTTCAGATTTACCGGTTCGGTTCATGTTCGGTTTTGCTTTTACCGATTCGGTCTGAATCGAACCGAACCGAACCGATGCTCACCCCTACTCTCGTGCAGTGCAATGAATGCTTACCATGTGGCTGGCTGCATGCATTAATGATAGACATTATGTCTTATCATGTGGCCAACCCTTAACTTTTATGATAAACTTAAAACATTAAATCTTCATTCATTCGACAAGGTATTAATGATAGAGTTAATGTCTAATCATGTATTCAGTCAACGTACGCGGTTGACATGATGTCTCGTGGGGGACAGTATCCTCCCTTTGTCGATCCCTTATTAATGAAGGCACCGTACGCATGCCATATTGTTGGTTTTCTCCAATAATTGGAGAAGAGAACTGTATGTTGGCTTTTAGCAGCTCGAGCAGTAGGATGATGCTCGTTGGTTTCTCGTGGCTAGAGCAGCAGGGAGCTACTCATTGGCTTCCCATAGTTGGAGCTTCTTGTTGGTTTCCAACGATTGGAGCAGCAGGGGGCTGCTTGCTGGCTTCCAGTGGTTAGAGCAACATGGAGATGTTTGTTAGCTTCAGCAACTAGAGCAACAAGGAGCTTCTTGTTGGCTTCCAGCAGCTGGAGCAACATGGAGCTTCTTGTTGACTTCCAACGACTACAACGAGCCTTAAAACTTGATGTTTGCTTCTAGAGGGGGGAAGCATGTCTTGCATTACTTTCATTATTTTTGTATGGATCTACAAATAGTAGTACATAATTGGATGTGTTTGATTTATGATTCTAATACTTTCCAACTGTTGGGAACGAAGCGCGGAAACCGTTCTCCCAAACCAGAAAATCCTGCGAGAGAACCGAGCAAAAGCACACAAACCAAAAACGCTAAACACAATCGCAGACACAAAGATTTTTTACGTGGAAAACCCTTGCAGGAAAAACCACGGGACGATCGGAGTCCAACCCTGAAGAACCTCCACTAATGGAATAAAGAGAATACACCCTCTACAAGCTTCTCCCGATCCAACACGGATCACCACAATTCACTTGAAAGAAGAAATTTTTTGATTGCGGACTCCGAAGAACAAGAGATGCCGAAAAATTATTCGAAACAATCTCTCCTTCACAATAGTCCTTAATCCTCTCTCTCAAAGATTGTAAGCACTCTTGTTTTGAGATGATTTTACAACAAGTATGCATCACCCTTTTATAAGCCCTTGGTAATCCATACATGGAAGGCCAATATATATGAAAACTTCCAATATGCATCAATCATATATTTAATGGAAATCCAATCATAATTGACTTGTCATAATTGGAAGCCCAATTATATGGAAAGCTATTATATGAAGGATCCAATCAGAAATATATGATCAAATTAAATATGGAAATCCAATCATATATTTCCTTACCATATATGTTCCAAAATAGGATCCATGCACTCCCTGAGCTTCTCCGACACACGGATGGCGCTCGTCGCTCTCCGGGGTATTCTCCACATAGGTTGGGAATCCCACCCACTCCAACAAATCTCTCCCTTCACAACTAGGTGGAGGAACTCGTCATCCCGACGATCCGCCTGCAGTACTCAAACTTCCCCCTTGGTAGAAGCTTCGTGAGCATGTCCGCTCCATTGTCATTAATATGGACCTTCTCAAGCATCGCGTCCTTCTTCTCAACCACATCCCGTATCCAATGATACCGAGTCTCGATGTGCTTGGACCGGCTATGAAAGGTCTGATTTTTCACAAGGTGAATAGCACTCTGACTGTCGCAAAGAAAAGTATACTGCTCTTGTTTCAGTCCCATTTCCTGCAACAGCTTTTTCATCCACAACAACTCCTTGCAAGCCTCCGTCGCCACTCTGCTTTTGTCGTCGACAAGGCAACACACTTCTGCAACCGCGACTGCTACGATACCGCTCCTCTAGCAAACATTATCACATAGCCCGAAGTCGATCATCTCGTGTCTACATCTCCATCCATATCAGCGTCGGTATACCCAACCAGCTTCGGCTCGTCACCACCAAAAGAAAGTCTCCAATCGGCAGTGCCCTGAAGGTATCGTAGAATCCACTTAACTGCACTCCAATGTACCCTTCCAGAATTTGAAAGATACCTGCTAACTGTGCCAACTGCATGAGCGATGTCTGGCCTCGTACATACCATAGCATACATAAGACTTTCCACAGCTGAGGCATATGGAACCCGCTCCATATCTTCTTTTTCGTCCTCGGTAGATGGACACTGCTCCTCAGTGAACTTAAAGTGAGCCGCAAGGAGACAACTCACTTTCTTCGACCCGTCCATACCGAAACGCTGAAGTACCCGGTGAATGTATTTCTTTTTGGACAAGTGTAGCAGCTTAGACTCTCTCTTTCGGCTGATCTCCATCCCAAGAATAGTCTTCGCTGTGCCCAAATCCTTCATAGAGAAGGCCGCACCCAGTTGGCGCTTCAACTCCGCTATCCTAGTGGCATTTCGACCCACTAATAGCATGTCATCAACATAGAGCAATAAAATGATGAAATCATCCTCGGCAAAGTACCTCACAAATACGCAATGGTTCGACGTCGTCCGTGCATAACCATGCTCCCCCATAAATGACTCGAACTTCCTGTACCACTGCCTCGGAGTCAGCTTCAGACCATACAAGCTCTTTCTCAACCGGCAGACCAAATGTGACTTGCCCTTCTCACAGAATTTCTTTGGCTGCTCCATGTATAACTCCTCCTCAAGATCACCGTAGAGGAATATCGTCTTCACGTCCATCGGCTCGACCTCCAAATCGAAACTGGCTGCCAATGTTAGCACCACCCGAATAGACGACTGTTTGACGACTGGCGAAAAGATCTCATCATAATCCATGCCTTTCCGCTGACCGTAGCCTTTAACTACCAGCCTCGCTTTGTATCGAGGGCGAGTAGCATCATCCGTCTGCTTCACTCTAAATACCCATCGATTCTTCAAAGCCTTCTTGCCCTTTGGCAACCGCACCAGCTCATAAGTGGAATTGGCGTGTAAGGAACTCATCTTCTCCTGTATAGCCTACATCCACTCCTGCCTGTGTTCGTCTTCTATAGCCTCTGTAAAGCTTTCGGGCTCTCCCCCGTCAGTCAATAGCACATACTCACCCGGTGAGTATCTCGTAGATGGTCGACGCTCTCTGTCGCTCCTTCTCAGTGGAGCCACTGGTGCTGGCTGTATACTAACAGTCTCCTCCTCTTCAGGAACCACCTCCCCGATATGCTCATATTTCTGAGGGACACCCTGACACCATCAGCAGGCTGATGATCAAGGTTGGGAGCAACTCCATGTACTGGCTCCTCCATAATTGGATCCTCTGCAATGTCCTCTGGAAACTGCTCGAAGCGAAATGACTCTAACTCAGGTAATTCCTCAGCCTCAGAAGGCGTCTCGGAATCCTGAGTGTTGGTCATGGTCTGATCCTCGACGAATACCACGTCCCTGCTTCTGTAGAGCTTTCTTCCCACTGGATCGTAGAGTTTATAGCCAAACTCATCCCGATCGTAGCCAACAAAGACGCATCGCCTCGTCTTCGGCTCAAGTTTGGACCTCTCGTCCTTCGGTACATGTACGAAGGCCTTACAACCAAACACTCGCAGGTGATTGTATGACGGCTCTTTGTCGTACCATACTTTGTCAGGAATATCACCCTACAAAGGAGTACTAGGAGATAAATTAATAACATAAGCAGCTGTGAGAATAGTCTCACCATAATAACTGCTTGGCAAGTTTGCTTCTGACAGCAAACACCGTACCCTCTCCATCAATGTCCTGTTCATGCGCTCCGCTACACCATTGAGTTGAGGTGTCTTGGATGGAGTCTTCTCGTGTCGTATCCCCTGCTCTCTGCAATAAGCATCAAAGGGACCATTATATTCGTCGTCGTTGTCGGATCGAACACACAATAACTTCTTGCCCGTCTCTCTTTCAACAGAGGCCTGAAACTCTTTGAAAGTAGGCAGCACCTGATCCTTGGTCTTTAAGGTATAGACCCAAACCTTCCTGGAACAGTCATCAATAAAAGTTACAAAGTAAGAAGCACCACCAATAGATTTTATCTTCATAGGACCGCAGACATCCGAGTGAATCAACTCGAGCAACGTCGGTTTCTTGAACTTGGGTGACTTTGGAAAGATACCCTATTTTGCTTCCCAGCTAAGCAGTACGTGCACTTCTCCAACTTTGTAGACTTGAGCCCTGGAATCACCTTCCTGTTCACCAAGTAGCTCATCTCCTTCTCGCTGATATGGCCGAACCACCTGTGCCACAACTCGGTAGACGCATCACTGACTGCGTTCACCTTCTGTGCTCCCTGTGCGCTCCCCTCCATATAGTAGAGACCGGACTTCTTGCTTCCTCTGGCAATCACCATCGAACCTCTGGAAAGCTTCCACTGACTATTCCCGAAGAGACTGAAGAATCTCTCGTCATCCAACCTTCCAACCGACACCAGGTTGAAACGGATGTCAGGGACATGACGAACATCATTGAGAACAAGAACTGCACCCGTCTTCATTTTCAAATGCACATCTCCAAGGCAACCGCCATTGACACATCTCCATTGCCCATCTTCAACACTCCACAGTCGCCTGTCGTGTAAGTGGCAAATAGTACCCTGTTGTGAGATACATGCGCTGAAGCACCTGAGTCCACCAGCCAAGAATTATCATCACAGGCGAGGTTTGTGATAACCTCATCACCTACGACGATCACATCGCCTCCATGTATCGAAGCCGCCGCTGTAGTGTTCTCATCTTGCTTCCCCTTGTCGCCCTTCTTCTCTCTCTTCCGAGCGAAATAGTTCTGCTTGATGTGGCCCTTCTTGCCACAGTGGTAACACTATGAGTCCTCGTACCGACCCTTGGACTTCTTTCTGCTCTTGTCTCTGCCACCACCTGGACCCCTGTTTTTGCCCCCTTTCGCGGCTCTCTGAAACCAATGCCTCTGAGTGGTGGGATGTGGATGAAGTGCCCTGAGAACGTCTTCGCATCTCTTCATTCAGCACCCCGCTCTTGGCAAACTCCAGACTGACCATGCCTTCTGGAGCATAAGCGGTCATAGATACTCGTACGGTCTACCACGAGTCTGGCAATGTACATAGCAACCAAAGTCCTTGAACCTCGTCGTCGAACTTGACTCCCATCGAGGATAGCTGGTCCACCACGCCCTGGAACTCACTCAAGTGATCCGTAATGGATGTACGATCTTTGTACCGCAGACCCATCATCATCCGGATCAGGAACAGCTTGTTTAACCCTGTCTTTTTTGCGTACAAAGATTCCAGCTTCTCCCACAACGTCTTCACATGCTCAATATTGGCAACGTGATTGTACACGTTCTCGTCAACAAACTGCCGCATGTACCCACACACCTGTATATGTTCGAAGTTCCAATCCTCATCGAATTTGTCATTGGGCTTCTCGAATACAAATATTGGAAGATGCAGCTTCTTGACGAACAGTAAATCCTTCATCTTGCTCCGCCAATAATGGTAGTTGGTACCGTTCAGGTTCACCATACGCACCGGCTTCGCATCCATCTCTGCTTCCTGGTTTGACTGTCAACTCCTGACACTTCTTTGAATCCAAAGCTCTGATACCACTCTGTTGGGAATGAAGCGCGGAAACCGTTTCCCCAAACCAGAAAGTCCTGCGAGAGAACCGAGCAAAAGCACACAAACCAAAAATGCCAAACACAATCGCAGACACAAAGATTTTTGACATAGAAAACCCTTGCAGGAAAAACCACGGACGATCGGAGTCCAACCCTGAAGAACCTCCACTAATGGAATAAAGAGAATACACCCTCTACAAGCTCCTTCCGATCCAACACGGATCACCACAACTCACTTGAAAGAAAAAAAAATTTGATTGCGGACTCCGAAGAGCAAGAGATGCCAAAAAATTATTCAAAGCAATCTCTCCTTCACAATTGTCCTTAATCCTCTCTCTCTCTCTCAAAGATGTAAGCACTCTTGTTTTGAGATAATTTTACAACAAGCATGCATCACCCTTTTATAAGCCCTTGGTAATCCATACATGGAAGGCCAATATATATGGAAACTTCCAATATGCATCAATCATATATTTAATAGAAATCCAATCATAATTGGCTTGCCATAATTGGAAGCCCAATTACATGGAAAGCTACTATATGAAGGATCCAATCATAAATATATGATCAAAGTAAATATGGAAATCTAATCATATATTTCCTTACCATATATGTTCCAAAATAGGACCCATGCACTCCCAGAGTTTCTCCGACACACGGATGGCGCTCGTCGCTCTACGGGTATTCTCCACATAGGTTGGAAACCCCACCCACTCCAACACCAACTTGTGGTTATACGTAGAGTCCAATATTATAATTGTTGTCAGTTTCTTTCTTTTTTCTTATTTCAGTATTACATTTATTTTGAATTGCTTGCATGCTAGTTTTAGCATACCTTAGAGCTTTCCTCATGGTACTTGATATTTAGGGTTGACCCCACTAGTTTTACTTGGTCAGATCGTGTAGTGGAGCCAAATGATCTACCATATCTCTCGCTCGATAGTTCACACCTGGAGGACGGATTCCCAAGAATCTGATTGGGTTTCTGATCCCTTCACCGACATGTATATTTTATATACCTTTTTGAGGTATCTAGCCATCGAGCATGTATTATATCGTGTTCTGGTAGCTTGTTCCCACCTACGGAAAATATGGTTGTATATGTTGGTGTAACTACCACTTCAAAAATGAGAGTAATTTTGAACTTTTGTAAAATTGATCATGATAGTCATTAAATAATAGATTTAAATCATATTAATGATTAATTGGTAAATTTTTGATTATTTTATAAATATTTAAATTGATTGATTGTGATTGTGTTCCTTGCTAGTGAAACCTTAGAACTACTTAGCCTAGAGACTAACCATGACCATGTAGACCTAGCTAATGTAATTAGATTAGTTCACTACCACTTTTTAGGTAAGAATATTTTGGTAGTTTATGAATTATTATTATTTTTAAATTTTATTTAATTAATAATATACAGTGTTATTTTAGGTCTAACCCTAGAATTATCCTAATCTAGATGTTGATCATGAACCTAGAGGTTTAGCTACTAGATTTGAACTAATTAACTAAGTTTTAAAGTATCTAGATATTATGTTAGGATCAAGATATTTGTAGAAAACCTAATCTAGTTGGGCCTTTACTAAAGAGGCTTGAACTACAACTATAGAAGGCTTTAAAAACACAATTGGACCTAACCAAACCCTACCCTAACCAAGTGACCAGCCAAGGGCAGGCCCCTCACCCTATATAACACATCATCAGCCTTCCTCCTTGCCTCTTTCATTGAAACCCTAACCCTAATAGTGTTCTTCCCAAAATTTGCCCCCTTTTACCAAATCAACTCCAAATTGAACCAAATCAATTGCAATACACTCCTTTTGTGTAGAGGAGGTCTCTATTGGCTAGCTAGCAAGGATTAGGAGCAATTTGGCCATTGGATTTGGTGTGCGATCTTTTCAAATGACTTTTTATTGAGATTCCAACTCTCAATAGGTAATAACCTCTAAACCCTTTCAATTCATGTTTTCTTTCCATAGATGAATTCATTTAGGGTCCCCCTAGCATTAGGCTAAGTTTGGTTCGAAATCGAATCCATTTGGGGTGCGTATCGCAAGAGTATCGGATACGTGTTTCAAGTGTTCGATAAAATGGCCCATAGGCTGTTTTGTTCACCAATTTCTAAACTAACTATATATTTGGATAGATCTTTATCTGTGGATTTCATTTTTATTTGACTGAGATGAAATTGATGTGGTTTGATATGTGTTTTTGGACACGGGGACTCTGTACGCTGAGTTTGGCTTGAACTGTGCTTCCCCTGCTGCTGTCGTGTCCATACTCACTGGACACGACACGTATTCGTGTGCCACCAGTTGGTATGGGTAGGGGTAATCACTGACACACCCCCCTACAATGTTTGGATGGAATTGGTTGAGTTTTCGAGAAGTTCTCTCACCCACAATTGTCTGTCGAGCACTGCACCTTGTGATTCAGTCTTTGACACTTGCTCTGTTGCTTGGACACTCTTCACACTGACCCTGACACACTGTTCGACACTTTTTACACTTGTATCTATCACTACGTCACTCACTCACTCATGATCAAACACTCACACACAGTCGAACACATTAACATAACTACACACACTAGTTTTGCTCTGTAATGACACACACACATGGTTACCCACCCTCTCATTTACTGCAATTAACACCCACATCATACATTGCTCAGCACACACTCTTCACTTGGACTGCAACACTCATTCCATGTGACATTCTCACTCACCTGCATTCACTAATACTGTCTGTACAAACACACATTCAGTTCTTCATGGTCTTGCATTCAAACACTCATTTGCATCCTCTGATACAACTTGATGTATCAGAGACACTCTGAAACTTACCTTGCTCTGAACCATCTGTATTGAGTCATATTTACCTGCATTCATATTTACTGCATTTCTTCACATTCATATTATATTGCTCTGATACATGTGGGCACATGCATTTGACACTTGAATTTGACACTAATACACTTCATTAATTACCTATGACACAACACTCACATGTTAACCCTTGTTACACTCATTCTTCCGGCCACCATTACATGGAGTCGAGTCCAAATTGTTCTGTTCTTGTTCTCACATGCATATCGATCCACTACCATGAGTCTGTCCTGCATACATACTTCTTTCCTGTCCAAGTTTGGTTTTGGTTCAGACCACTTGGTTAGAGTTAGGTTTTAGCTACATCCCTATCATATCTTGCATATGGCTATAAGTCCTGTCCCATATACTTCTTAGCTTTTGTTCCTATAGCGTATATCAGACCTTGTTTTGGTTCCAAATAACTTAGCACAGTCTTCCTTCTTGATGTTGCCTTGTATTTGCTTTGCTATGTTCTGCCCCTTCGTCTAGAGCTTTAAGCCCAACATTCCTTGTTCAGTCCTATAACCAATAGATAGATTAGTTATTCTCCTTGGAGTTAAGACCAGACATGTTCACTACATAGATAGATTTCAGACCCATAAACTCTTCACATGTGTCTTGCTTGGGGTTAATGTAATGATGATTGCATTATATATATATAGAGATACTTGAGTATTAGACCTCCTTGGCTGAGCCATTCCTTCACTGGAGTATAAATCCTTGTGTCATGAGCCATGGGATTATAAGTATAATCAGACCCTTCTTTTATTCAGTCAGAACATATCTAGATGTGGATCAATGTTCTGCCTACTTGTCACGACCCGCACCCGGTATAGGGGCACGAGTACGTAACAATGCCAGTCTATGCCGCAGAATCGATGGTAGAATGCTGTACTAGGTCACTATCTAAACAACTCATGCAATTATATAATGTACCTATCATAGATCTCAACTTTGAATGAAGGACAAGTAAAGATATAGTAAAACTCAATCACAGTCTAAGCACGATAAGATAACACAGAAGTCTGGATAACTAATAAGACTAAACAAACAACAACTTAAAATAAACTACTAAATAATAATATCTCTACTTATTACAATTTAGGTTCTAAACATGAAATCTAAAATAAGTCTACTAAGCTAGTCTCCCGATCACTCCTGAGAGTCGGGACCCAAGGTAGCTAAACCATCTCCGAATCCATAGCAGGTAGGACATGTAACATCTGTAAAATTTTGTCAACGTATCCAGTCAAGATTTGAACGAGCACATCTCATCTAGAAATCCCAAGTAAATGACAAAGACTATAAAACAGTTATAGACAGTTATATTGATGAACATGGCAAGCTTGTGACAGGTAATAAAAATAGAACAACAGTTAGAACAAGGAAAGTAATGCTATGAAACAGGAGATAATGGCAATGAAGACTGTAAAATAAAGCTAGCTGAACTAGAGTAATGTGATATGAGTCCAGACAGTACAATGTAAGTCAAGTGTGATTCCAGTGTGAGTCCAGTAAGTGATTCCAGTCAATGATTCCAGTAGGTGATTCTTTTAAAGTGATTCTAGTAATGATTCTTGTAGGTGATTCGAGTAATGAGTATGGTACATCATACGTTCGGCCAAGCGGCGATGGCTATCGTTCTTGTAATACGGCATATCGTACGCTCGACCAAGCGATGATGGCTATCATTCTTGTTTAGACGAGTAAATATGGCACATCGCACACTCGGCCAAGCGGTGATGGCTATCATTCTTGTTTAGACGAATAAATACGGCACATCGCATACTCAGCCAAGTGACGATGGCTATCATTCATGTTTAGACGAGTAAATACGGCACATCGCACACTCGGCCAAGCGGCGATGGCTATCATTCTTGTAAGGTGATTCTTGTTGAATACGACACATCGCATCTGTGCCCAGCAGCGATGGCTATCTTGCTTGTAGTGATAATTTTTGCATGATTTTCACATTTAGTACTTGTAGATGTTTTGAGTAGATGGTTCTTGTGAGTGGTTTGAGTAATAGAAGCTAGACAAGTCAAGTACATGTATTGCAAGTGAATGAATCTAGAATACCAATATGTGTTATGACAGAGAATCAAATAGAACTAACTAGAACTGAAATACAGTAATCATCAAGTAAATAAAAGAACTATCAGAGAATGTACTCGCCTGATATCCTGTGCGACTGATGAATACAGATGTCCGAACTGGAGTAACTGAGTCCTATTTAGAGTAATACAGGTTATAATGTGTTCAATAGGTAATAATTGAAGTTTACAATACAATCACATGATTCTAGGTCAATAGGTCAAAGTTAACCCAGAGTCAACTCTAGTCAACTTAGTCAACTTGGACTATTGGGTCAAATCTTGGTCAAGGTCTATCTAGGGCTATCTATTAGACAAACTCTAATATAAAGCTAAACTCACAAGTATCCTAGTCAAATCTACAATAAACTAGACTCAAATCTCTAATTCAAATATAACACATACACTAAGGTATCATACATAACTAATTCTAATGTATCATGAAGCCTATCTCTATATCAATCTATCAAACAACATACATATATGTCCTAATATTGAACTTAGCAAGGAAAGGACTGAACTCTAATTAAACTAACCAATATGAAGTAGGAATGAACAAGAGAATCTGGGACATGGCAAGATGTATGGTTGAATATCTCTACAAGACTGAACTTATTATATATAAAGGATACAAAGGTGGGCCTACAACTAAAGATTAAAAGAGGGATGAATAGGGAACTGATCTATAAAGGGGAAATGGTCTGCTACTAAATGTTGGTGAAAGGACATCATATTATGACTGAACAGGGTATAGGACAGGATATAAAAACATGAAATGATACTATTATATGCATTATAGCTAATACACTATCAAGTAAGGTCGAAACTTAAGATTCGTGGCCTGTCATTACCTTTACTCTCCACATCCACCCATTGCATTGCCTTGAAGGCCATCCCAGGCCCACAATCCTGTCATGCTTGTCATGGCCAAGTAGCCCACTCTCTCTTGCCAATAACAACCCCTGCATTCTTCTGTTTCTGATACAAGCCCTATCCCCTTGCATGACAGTTAGATGAAACATCAAAACTCATCTATAGGGATTGATACCATTCACCTAGGCACAACCAATATACATCCAATTTCTCATGGTACATGCTCATCCTCTAGGTCATACTACATTTAATAAGTTTCACTCTCATAGATACATATGAAGACAAAACTGGACTGATACTTTGGGCAGGACATGAATATCCTGGGGTCTGAATAAAGTGGACAACATCTGTACTCATAAGCATATATATACATATATCCAACTACATATATGAATATATACTAGGATGGATACATGAATGGACAAGGAAGAACTATTGGACTGAACTCACCATCCCTACCTCTACTCCCATATATATACATTTATATATATACAATTAAAAACTTTATGTATACATTCAAGTAGTATATAAATCCAACTAAAGTCTGCTATGCACTTATTCATCTGATACGCACCCAACCCAGATAATGGCTGAACACAAAACACTCAACCTGAACTTAAATAAGGACTTCACAAAAACTAAATATGATACAATATGATGTGGTTATCAAAACTGATACAATGTGATGTGGTTGATACCATATCCAGTTGAACTGAACACCATTGCACTATGCAGAACAACAAAGGTAGAACCAAAACTTGGCAGGGATTGAGCCAAAGGGTGTGTAGGACAGAACATGTTTTGAGATAATCCTCTTCCCTACATTTCTGAAGCAAAAGAGATAAAGGGAACTGAACATCTAACCTCTGGATTAAATAGAGATAAAGGGGACACAACTGATACAAAAGAGCATGACAATGCAGTGATGAACATCATGAAGTGTATAGGCAAATGAAGAGTGAATGGGTGTGGCAAATGTGTGTACATGTGATTGTGTGGTAGTGAAACAAGTGTGCAGACATATTTGTCGTGTTCAGAGCAACCCCATGCGTGTCCAAGTATCCAAAGAGTGTACCAACCATGTGTCAAATGATGTGTGTGTGTGTGTTCGAGTGTGTCAACATGTGTCTAGTGTAGTGCGTGTGAGTGTATGGCATGGTATATCGTGTGAGCTAGAGTATCAGACATATCAGAGTGTATGTGTATGGCTAATACCAGTGTCAAACATGAATGTACAGCTATCTGAGCATGGTATCAAGTGTACAGATAAGCGTCGAGGAATGTAATGTATCGAATCCTATGTCCAGTATCATGGCAATGTGTCAATTGTGTCAAGTGATGTCTAGGTGACTGTCTAGCATGTGTCCAGTGTCTAAGCAGTGTCCAAAGTCGATAACAAAGTGTAACAGTAAGAGAACAAGTGAAACTGGGTGTGTGCGTGTGTCGACTGACACTTGTGAGAGAGATTTCTCATCGAATACCCAATAAAACACAACCAAACTTTGTGAGCCCCGTGTCAGTAACTGCCCATACCTGTCCAACAAGTGGCACCCAAAATTGTGTCGTGTCCAGTGAGTTTGGACACGACAGCAGCAGGGCAATGCACTGTGCCTGTGCAGTGAGTATCCCCGTGTCCAAAATCGACATATAAAACCCCTAAAATCGACTTAGTCAATTTGATTATTAATCTACACAATATTAGCTACATAAATATGTAATTAGTTTTGAAAACCAAGATTAAAAAGTCCTAAGAGGCATTTCATCGAACACATTGAATAATTCCCCGATACTCCTCCGATACACGCACCAAATAGATTCGATCTGAACCCAAACTTAGCCTACGGCTAGGGGGACCATAAATAAATGCATCTATAGAAAAAAAACAAAATATTAATAGGTTTAGAGGTCATTACCTATTAAAAGTTAGAATCTCAATGAAAAGCCCTTAGATCTAGATGTCCAACAAGCTCCAATAATCAAATTGCTCCCAATCCTTGCTAGCTAGCCAATAGAGACCTCCTCTACACAATGGGAGCGATTTGAAATTGATTTGGTTCCATTTGGAGGTAATTTGGAGAAATGGGGCAAATTTGAAGAAAAACAGCAAAATAGGGTTAGGGTTTGCAAATGGAAGGAGGCAAGGGGCTAATATTCACTTATATAGGGGGAAGGAGGCTGTCTTGGCCGGCCATGTAGTGGGCTAGGGTTAGGGTTTGGTGAAACTGGCTAAAAGGCATTCCTAACATGCAAATTAAGGACCTTTAAGGGAAAGGTCCAAAGTGACTTAAGGTTTTAGCTAACTAATGGGTTCTAAATGGTATGATAGCTAGATTAGAGTCTAACTTAAGTCATCTAATCTCTCTAACAAGTTTCTATGGTCATAGCTAACCTCTACACAAAGTAGTTCTAGGGTTTCACTAACAAATTACAAAATTACAATGCATTAATTTAATTAATAATAAAATAATCAAAAATTCACCAATTTACCACTAACATGATTAATTTTACAAAAGTTCAAAATTACCTTCACTTTAGAAAAATGGTAGTTACAAGTCTACCCCCCTTAAAATAATTTTGTCCTCGAAATTTAAGATGTTCGTACTCCTTCTAGGTCAAACCCCCATCTGTCAAGGTCAATAAAATAATCATGCAAATCATAGTCCTACTGGTCGTAATTTCACAGTTTCGAACAGGGTCACTATACTATCTAGCACAACACAAGAACATCGTAACAGGTACTAATAAAATCACACATCAAGGTGGGGAAGAAGAACAGGAAAGACAGACCTGCTAACCCGTCGCCCAGAGCGTCGGTCTCCTCGACCGTCAACGCAAAAGCCTTGCCCCTCTGGTGCTCGGCATGGTGCTCGGCATGGTGCTGCGCCACAGGTAGCCTAGCTCCCTCTATCTACTTCATGATACTCAGGTAACATCCACACTAATATTCCACTCCATTATACTAGGGCACCATCTATATGGTATCTATTCTGCAATATGATAATCATACACGTCTATCCAGAACCATGTTACCAGAATCCTCGTCATGCTAGTAAGTATGGCTGCGATAATCTATAGAGTCCGCAACTAAGGTACATACCTCTAGAATTATGGTATTTAAAATTTTTGCATTGTCGCATACTTGGCTGCGAAAACTTTAAATTCTCACACCCAAGAAATATATCCAAAATCAGACTTTATATCTTCGCCATGCCAGCTAATATGGCTGCAGAAGACTCTAGATTCCATAACTGAGGCAACCTAGCCCATAAGATTTACCTTGGTAGAAAATCAAGTCAACAATGAACACCAAGAATCAAATTCAACAACGAACAAGGAAAGTAGACAGAAACTGTTGGAATCGAATTTTGAGATAGTTTATAATGAGATTCTCAAGGGTCATCCCAGTAATCTTTTCAAGTAGTCCTAACTATAGCTTCCCTTCCCAGAATTATTTTGAAATATTTTTATTATTTATTTGATTTAAATAGTGATTTTAGAATTTTATAAATGATTATTTAGTTAATTATTATGGTAGATAATTTTAGCCATGGTGGAGTTTTGCTGTACAAGGCGACTAGGAATCATGGCACAGATAGTGCAGTAGCGTGCCTTGACTAGTGTATTAGCCATGCCAAGGAAGACCCAGCCATAAGTGTGTCCTAACTAGAAAAACCAGGCCAAGTTGCGATTTAACCCCTATAAATGGTTTAATTATTTATTGATTGTAGAAGACCCGGTTGTACCAAAATAGTTCTGACTCGACCCGAACCAAACCCAGGCCATGTAGACATATAGCACGACAAAAAACGTCCATGTAGGTGTGCATTTATTATACAAGTAAATATTTCGTATTTTATTTAGTGGGCTAGTAAATATGTTGTGACACATTTGTTATATAAATGTACATATATAATATGTGTTATTGATATTAAATTGTTAATTATTTTATAATAGGATAAATATTCTTTTGTGATGTATTTCTAGATTGCTAGAATTTTATACCATATATATATATATATATATATGTGTATGTATATATAAATATATATTATATGTGTATATTTGTATGTATATATAAATATATTATATAAATGTGTGTATTTATATGTATATATAAATATATTATATATATTTGCATATGTGTGTATATATATATATATATATATATATATATATATATATATATATATATATACATATATATTAATTACTAAGAAAAAAAAAGGAAATAAAAGCAAAGCAGCAGCAATAGAAGCAAAGCCAGGCTCACAGGCCGAGCATAACTCCCCAGCCCGTGCACCCAGCCCAACTCCAGGCCGAACAGAACACCCCCTCGTTCTGTAACCGAGAGTATATAGAGATAGACCGAGAGAGAGAAGGGGAGATCGAAAATGCCTAAACCCTAATTCTTTATCCCAACCCAGCATCGACCTGGCCATGGCGCAGCCGCGCGCCACCACAGGGCCACCGAAGGTCAGCCAGAGTCGCCGTACTGCCCAACGCATGCCGAAATCGCGCACAGAACTGCAGCAGAGTCAACAGTCCCGATCCTGATTTCAGAGGTATGGTTCTCCCCCATCTTACGATGGAAATTCGAACTAGTTGGCCTATTTGAATCACAAATTAACCACCTACAAATCCTATTAACTAGTTTAGGTCAAACCGTGCCAAAAATCTTGTGTAATCGAGGCCAAAAACCTAGGAAAAACTTAGTTTTTGACACAAGAAAACAGTACCAAAAGCTGGGTCCAAACCAATTTGGAAGAGGAATTCTAGGAAGATTATTAGGAATTTTCAAAATCTATCTAACCAATGTTTAAGACAACCTATGGGGCTTCGAATCCCTTTTTACGGAATTTGATTTCGTCGACTACATGCCGAGAAATCAGATTCCGAAGTTTAGCAAAAATATGTTTTTGAAAACTAGAAAACCTTCAATACGACGTGCGTTCCGCCAAACCGGGCAACGTGGTCGCGAACCGAAAGCATTGAAAGGTACGTAACAACTTCATGGACGTGTGGGCTTTGACGGAATTCAAATTGGTTGCGTGTGCGCGACGAATTTGATGCGTATCCGTCAAAATTTACCGTATCGACCACTTTACAAATTTTTTAATTACTTTGTGCACGTTCGTCAGATCGAGACAAAACTTATGCCAACAGGACCGTATTATTTTTTTGGTCCTGTATGCCAAGTTTGGTCCGATTCTGAGACAGTTGATCGGATCGTCGTTTCGTGGGCCCCACGATCCGATTCAATAGGCAATTTTGTGCACGGCCCGCCAAAATCTAACTTTGGACTTACAGTTGGATTCGTATCGAAAAATCGGACCTGTTGATATTTACTTTGACGACTTTAGAGACCATTGACCCTGGCACGCTTTTCGGTGCAAAGCGGATCCAACGACGGACATCGTTTTTGCCCGAAATTATCGTTTTGTTCCCGTGTCCAGAATTAGACTTAAGGACAGGCAATCCTAGCTAATTTGACTATTCTGAGAACGTTAGTAATGTTTATTTCAGCTTTTGGAGACAGTTGTGATAATTTGGACTTTATGGCTTAGCAGTTGACTATATTTGTTGGATCTGCGCGCAACCTCCAGGCAAGATACCTTGCCTCCCTCTACAGTTCATTTTCATGCTTATAGTTCATCTATTTTAGTATGTTATCTTTAGTTACCTTAGTTGCTATAGATTTATATGTTACCGCATTTACCAGTTTATTGTCCTTCTTGTATATCAGTATTTCATGACTGGATAGTGTAGTTACACCAGGCTTGTCCATATTATGGTTCATGCTAGAGTAGTCCTTACCTGTGTCATGACTGAGTTATACCATGTCGTCACCTGTATCTCGACTGAGTCGTGTCTACAAGTATGTGTGATTGAACTGCTATTCATGTATCGTTTCCCCAACATGCAAGTCCACACACGGGACAAGGGTTGTCCGTTTGCACCTGCGAGTCCACACACAGGGCGAGGGTGACTTGTCTTAAAACTGACCTGCGAGTCCACATTCGGGGAGAGGGTTTGGTATTCCATTGATCTCTTGTTTACTTGTTTTTCAGCAGTTCATTTATACATAGTTGAACCCGTATCCGTGTTCATAGTTACCTGTCAGTAGCCACATGTCAGTCTCATGTCTAGTTCCTATTTATATCCTGTTTATATTATTGCATGATTAAACTGTTAGATAGGCATGTTTTTATGTATCTTGCTATGTCCCCTGAGGACCTGATGATCTCTTCAGGTAGCTGATTGCATGGAATTAGTTAGCGGCTCATGATGGTAGTGATTACACCTGCAGGGATACAGGTATTTGCTTGTGATATTTCTTTATTATCCTCTCATTCTTTATATTCCATGCCATGATACATTCTGCTTATTTTATAGACTTATATCATTCTTGGAGTCTAATCGGACAATATGTTAACGGGCTGCAGACCATGAACCATAATTGTTCATTCATGTTTTATATTCTTATTGTGGATTGAGATATAGTGATGCCTTGCCATGATTTGGCAGTATACCATAGCCGTGACAGTGTTTACGTATTCGGGTTGGGCTGGAGTCCGTTCGATATGTAGCTGGCTTGCTCACGAGCTTGCGTCCGAAAAGCGGGTGTGGGTCGTGATACTAACTGTGATTAAGTATCCTCTAACGCTAAAACCTAGCCCTTATCTCTTACCGCAGGCGCGCAACAGTACAACTAATCGTCGTACTACCACGACTTCGCATTAATGCGAATTTCGATCTTCATGGGCCACCACTAAAAATGTGTCATGACCCGCACCCGGTATAGGGGCACGAGTACGTAACAACGCCCAGCCTACGCTACAGAATCGACAGAAACGCTGTACTAGGTCACTATCTAAACAACTCACGCAATTATATAATGTACATGTCGTAGATCTCAACTCCGAATGGAAGACAAGTAAAGATAGAGTAAAACTTAATCACAGTCTAAGCACGATAAGATAACACAGAAGTCTAGATAACTAATAAAACTAAACAAACAACAACTTAAAATAAACTACTAAATAATAATATCTCAAACAATCCCAACTACAAAGTCAAGTATCTCTACTTATTACAATTCAGGTTCTAAACATGAAATCTAAAATAAGTCTACTAAGCTAGTCTTCCGATCACTCCTGAGAGTCGGGACCCAAGGTAGCTAAACCATCTTCGGATCCATAGCAGGTAGTGTTTGCCATTAAAATCTTTTGATTGCAAATTTCAATACAAACAGAACAGTGTTACAATATAGGACTTAGATGTAGTCCTAAGAGTATACTTTTGTTTATCTGGGTTTCTTGTGCCAATGGAGCGAGTGGTAATACGTTGACTCTGTTGACGATTTGACGACGGTTATCGGTTCTCTGAAGGTTTGGATTGCTCTGGGTGCTGGAGCTTGCTGAGAGGAGGAAGACGTTGAGTGTCTGTATCTGCCTCTCTGGTGGTGCGAAGTCTCTGTCTGTCGATGTATGTTTGCCTCTGTATGTGTTCGTTCGTCTGTTCGTGGGTAAGAAGGAAATGATCCCTCTATTTATAGCTTTGCAGGCTGGCTGCTCATGCACGCATATGTAGGATGCGCCTGGACACGGGGATGCCACGTGGTGATTGCTAATGGAGGCGCATGGACGATGCGCCCTGATCGAGGGGTTGAATTCTTCATGCTGCTGTTGTGGGCCGGCACGTAGCAGAGGAGAAGATCTTTCTGTTGCTGAGATCTTGGGTGAGTTGAGTCAAAGGACACGTGTCGTCGACCCATGGCTCGAAGATCTCAGATTTGATGGGGAATGATCTGGTAGGATGCGCCTGGGATTAGGCGCATGAGGAGACTTTGGCTCGTAACCTTTAGGAGTCACGAACTATTCGGGGCGCATGGCTTTTGAGGCACATGCGAGGCTTCAGTAATGACTTTACTCCTTTCTTTTGGGATCAGAGAGAAGTCTGGGGCGCATGGCTTTTGAGGCGCATACAGATTTGGGCGCATGGCTGCGGAGGCGCATGCGAGATGATTGGGTGGCCACGTGGCAGTAGCCGTCGGAGAAAAGTAATGATGATACTGATGTTGACGACGCTTCGTCTTCTAAAAAAGCTGTCAATTGTTCAGACTTCGGGAGGCGTGCTGCCAACTTTGTCAGTTCAGCATTTAATGTTTTTGACATTCGATCGACAACTGAGTGGGCGCATCGATCGGCGTCCCACTAGGCGTATGGGGACGCATGGGGGCGCATCCCCTGTGATGCGCTTGGCGTTGAAGGGCACGTCTGTGTGATGTGCTTGATGTTGAAGGGCGCGTCTGTGTGATGCATGATCTGGCCGGCGCATCCGCTTCGTGACACGTCTTTAATGGTGCGACTGTTACGATCTTCGAGTGCTTTAAATAGCCGTTTTGACTTGGCTGAATTCGAAGCGTCCGGTTCATCCATTTAATGTAAATTCATTGCACGGAATTTCGAGTACCATCTACTTGGTGTATGGGTTTGATTTGCCTGGCCTATAAATAGTGGCATGGAGAGAGTTTGCTTCTCGGTCTCTCACTTTCTTCCGACATGAACTTATTTACTTGGATGCATTCTGTTGATGAGATGCTTCCGAGGGTGAAGATGTGACGCAATGTCTTCATTGATGCACTTGAAGGTGACTGTTACATCCAAAAGTCGGAGTCGAGGGCTTCCGAGGAAGGCGGAAGGTGCCTGTTGCATCCAAAGATCGGGATGCTCGAGCCTCGTCTTCGTTATTCCGAAAGAGCCGCAGATCGGAATGGCTGTGCTGCGGCTTTGGGAGCTCTTTCTTCCTTCAAAGTTGGTGTTGTCCACTCTGGTTGTGTTGAAAGCTGCTCCTTTAGCCGCGGTTTCGATTGCGGTCTTCCTTGGTCTTTAGAGGCTCTTTCGAAGCCTCCCCTGGCCACAGGTTGGCTTGCGGTGCTCTTCTCTTCCTCGATTTGGGGAGCACTTCCTCCAGCTATAGGGTTGATTGCCACCCTCGTTCTGCTCAATAAATGCTTCATTAGTCGAAAAATTTCGACGGCGGTGAGCCTGGCTAGAAGAGTGGCACATAACTGGGCTGCTGAAGGGATGCACATAACTGAGGATGAACATAACTGAGCTGCTGAAAAGGATGCGCGCTGCTGAGGGCGCATGGTGGGATACGCCTGACTGAGGGCGCATGCTGGGATGCGCCAGACTGAGAGCGCATGGTGGCTGCTGCGCTTGTTCAAGAGCGCATGATGATCGCTGCGCTTGGCTGTAGACTTAGGGTCTTTTCTTTTTTGTAGAAGTTCTCTTTTGTACAACCTTTTCTAGGCATGTAATAGACTTTTATATGTAATAAAAAGTCCTCTTTCAATGTCTATATTTGCTGTTTGTAAAGTCTGGCGCATAGGATTTCTGATCGTGAAATTTTATGCTTCTACAAGACCCCCTTCAAAGTTTTTAAAACTTTTGGACAAGTTTTGGAATACTTTGAATAAGAAGCATGGCGGTCGGGGCGCATGACTGTTCGGGCGCATAGATGCTCCGCGCATCAGTGACGAGGCGCATGCTCTGCTCAGTTAATGCAAATGATAACGCCTCGATAACCAAAAAAGATTAATGATGATCTTTTTGGATTTATTTGCGGTTATCTCCTCACAGAATCCGAGGCGACGGCTGAGGTCACACTTCATCGTTTCACGCGTACGACCAAGCCTATAAATAGGCATGAGATGGAGAGAGAGAGAGAGTTCTTCTTCTCTTTGCTTTTGCCTTTTAGAGTTCTTCTTCACAAAAACCCTAATTTTCTTCTCTCAAGGAATGGCTCCCAAGACTCCTCGCGGTGGTGGCAAGGGAAAGGAGCCGGCGGAGTTTGCCGAAGAGGATGCTCCTGTCACCATTGTGACTCCGGCTGACGTTCGGCCTGCGGTGACGGGTGGGTGTCGTCTTTTCTACTACTTTTTGTTCAGACGAGCTTTGGGTCATACGGCTGAGTTGGTGTGCCCTAACTCTCTGCTGTCGACGCGCATGGACTTCTGTCCTGATGATGCGTCGAGGTTTTATCCCGCCGACGTGCATGGGTTAGGCCCTTATTATGTACCAAGGTTTGACTGCTGCCGCGAATGGGTTTACACCCTGATGATGCGCCAAAGCTCCTGCTGACGCGCATGGGTTTACGCCCTGATGATGCACTGAAGCCTCACTGCTGATGCGCATGGGTTTACACCCTGATGATGCGCTGAAGCTTCTGCTGACGCGCATGGGTTTTCACCCTGATGATGCGCCGAAGCTGATGCGCATGGGTTTTCACCCTGATGTTGCGCCAGGTTGCTTAACACACTTTGTCTCCTTAAAGCTTTTTTGCCTGACTTTTGTTTTTGTTGTGTCAGTGTTGATGACAATCCCTTTGCTGAATGAAGTCCTTCTGGATGCGTCTCTTTATCAAATGGGAGTTGATTTTGACGAGGCGGTTATCAACCCTGCGAAGGATGCTATCTTACAGAACCAACCTCCTGAGAGAATGCTGCAGATCCAGAATCAGTTGCCGATTTTCCTCCAGAGTATGATGGAGAGCTGTAAACTGAAATCTGCTGAATCCGAGGATGTGACTTTCTTAAAACCTGCTTTTTTGTTCGGTGACCGACTAATCTCTTCCGAGGCGAAGATACTGAAGATCAAAGACGACTGGTTCTTCTCTGCAAAAGGCATGGTGCTGTACATGCGACAACTTGACCGCCAGTTGCCGCTGACGACCTTCTACCGTTTAGCTTCCAAGAGAAGGATGCCCTGGGAACTTACTCCTTCTAAGGAGGGGCCTTGGGAGGTACTCTTTCAATTGATGCTACCTCGAATCAGAGGGATACCTTGGCCGCTTCGCGAGCCGGTCCCTCGTTTAGTTGTCGAACTTTGCGTCCTGGGAGCCTCTACAGTGAAGTTCCTAGTGACACTTTTGCCTTCAGTGCCTCAACCTTTGCAAATCGGATGCTGACATCGAGGGTCACGTATCCGAAAGGTGGCTTTAGGGTTGAAGGTTGGTGTCACCACATGCCGAAGTGGGACGAGTTGACCATTTGGGTGCTTTCGAAGTTCAAGGCTGAGCTTAAGGAGATTGGGCTGACGGCTGCTATCCGTGCCACACAGGCTGGCGTGGATCTCAATAAGCCTATGTTTCTAGCACTCTTGGAATTGTTCAATGCCCAGACTGGCACCTTCTTTACTCCGGTGGGGGAGTTGGGGTTAGCTCTCCATGAGATGTACGAAGTGTCCAAGCTTCCTTGGGGCTCGGAACCGTACGAGGAATATTTCCCGTCGAATGAAGAGATCCAGGTTCTGGAAAATAAGGATCCGGAGATGATGGCTATTTTCAAAGAGGTGGCGAGCCATCATTATCTGATGCATCGGAAGGACAAAGGCAGGACTCAGCCTCATGTGACTGCTTGGAGGGATTACGTCTTCAAGCAGGATTTGGCGGATTCTTCGAAGATCCGATTTATGACTCCACAAGGGCTGAAACCAGTGGAAGTGACTTCTGAAATGAGCTGACTGGACGAGAGGACCCCCCGTTCAAATGAGAGTGGCAAAAATGCGTATAGCTGCTTCTGGCACTGTGCGCATCGGATGTCATCTAAGGCGGTGTTAACAGCATACTTGATGATATGGCTCCGGGATTGTGTGTTTGCGGGCGGATCTGGTGCCGTAGAAAGGGTACACCGGAACCTCATTTTGCCCGCCGTGAAATTGGTCTTTGGTCGTCCTTTAGCTCTCATCCCCGCGATGGTGTGTAACCTGTTGCGGGGTTTGAGGACCTTTGCTGATGATGTAATCCATGGGAGAGGTAGAAATGACAACTTTTCCCGAGCCGAACTACCATTCCATTATCTTATGAGATGGTTGATTCTGCATCATCCGAACGTGATGAGTCCAGGTCCGAAGGAGGATCATGTTGAAGGTGATGCCTTTATCCGCCGCTTCTACAAGAGGAAGTGGTTACACACTGGCATCCCCGTTTGCAGAAGAATTTTGTCCTACCTTCAGGGGTGGGAGATTGTCAAGGTCGGTCCCATCTTTAAAGATTTCGAGGATGACCAAGATTTAGATGACTCTGGTGAAGATGCGATTACTCTGCCGAAATGGAGTTTTCGTTGGTTGCAAAGTATTCGGCCTTCTCACTTGGTCTACCGCAACCAAAATAGATGTTATCTGGAGCCATATCTGCCCAGCCGGTTCGTTCGCCAGTTTGGCTATACCCAGCTAATGTTACGGAATCCCAGTAACAGTCTGGGGTTTATCGGGAGTTTGCTGGATGGAGCCCAGGGCTGGCAATATTACAATGCCGGGTGCACTGGTGTTCATTTTACTACGCCAGTTCGCAACCCTCGGCCACAGATCCTGTATTCGGCCGTTAAGCTGTATTGCACCATGAATACTGCATCTCCTGGTTATGATAAGGAGACTAGTTTCATCATTGGAACTCAGTTGGAGGCCACGGCGAATATGTTGATAGCGGCTCGGTCATATCGTCCACCAGAATTGGCGGGATATCGGGCTGCTGCTGCAGCATCAGTGAGAGATCCCTCTGCTGGGAAGAGGTGGGCCGACGCAGAAGCCGGTTCGTCTATACCAAAAAGGTCGAGAAAAACGACGACTCCAAAGGCTACGGGAGTGCCGCCTATAACGCCAGTGGAATCAGTTCCTGCTGAGGTAAAGAGTCCTCCGTAGTTTTGGCTCATCTTGTCATTTTGGTGACTTGTGCTTTTCTTCTTGTAGGGATCGTCGAAGAAGAAGACCCGTGTTTCGAAACCGGGTGTCAATAAACCGAAGGAGGTGGCAAGCTCTTCTGACGAGCGCATTCCTCCGATGGTAATGTCTCCAATGGAGGAGAATCTTGAAGATGTTGTTCCTGCGGAGGTTTTAGTATCTCCAGACTTTGTTGAAAGAGACGCGGAGGTTGCAGCAACTTCCGGGATGGTGCCAGCTGCCGTGGGGGCCTTGGACGTTGAAGGTCCAGCGGACACGGGGCTTCGCGATGATAAAGTGGAGTGGAGTTTGTCGTCTTCAGATGACGTTGCTCCAGAGTTGCAAGAGTCTGTTGCGGAGGCAACAGATGTGGTTGAATCAGAGGAGAGGGTTGATTCCCCTCCTTGTCATGATGAGGGGAGGTCGGCTGCAGCATTGCCGAGCCCTACCCCAGACTCAGCAGCGGAAGCTGAGGTGGCTACCGATCAGGAGGTAGCGACAGATCCCGTCCCTGTAGAAGGATTTGATGAGGAGAATGAGACTCGTTTGGCGGTCCTGACTTTCGGGGCGGGCCAGGAGACAAGTGTTGATCTTCCCGTTCTGCCAGAGAAGGAATGTCCCGTACTGGCTGCTGATAGCACATTGGGGGCTGATGAGGTGGCCACTGACGTCGGCGGTTCTTCCGAGTTTGGGAAGGGTAAGGGTTTGATGGAACCCTCTGTTGCTCCTTCCACTTGGGGTACTATCTTGACGCCTGTTTCGGCTTCTTCTGTTCCCTTGGCTCCTCGGGCTAGTAGTCAAGCCCCTGCTGATAAAGAGCCTGTCGATACCGAGGGACCAGCCTCGCGGATTGAGGCATGTGGGCCTTCCTGCGGTCCGCCTGCTAAAGCAGCTCCTCCGACTCCTGCTATGATGTCGCAGGTGCTGGCGGATGCAGATGAATACATGAAATTCATCATCGAGGCAGTGTATAAAATGCTGCAGAGGGGTGTATCAGCCGTGATGGACGCCAATGGGAGTTTTACGACGGCAAGGACTCTGGCAATGCCTCATATCAACCTGATCCGTCTTCATCAGGGTCATGATCATATGACCGACATTCTAGAAGCCTCAGTGGTTGAGTTGGACCAGCGGCTTTCCGAATTACAGCGCATCCAGCGAAATGACCTCTCTGTCCTGATAGATGCGGAGAATGAGAAGCTGATCGCCGAAACTGAGTCTTCTTACCAGGCCACCGTGAGTGCCTGGGAACGCGAAGTGGCTGAGACTGAAGCTGCAGTGGAGCGGTTGTCTCAGTCTATGCGAAAGATGGTGGAGGCGTGAGCTGCGTTGGACGCTAGTATCGCGGAGATTGACGCCTAGATCCGTCGCCTTGAGGACCAGCAGGCCCGACTCCTATTAGACGCCGAACGTGTCCAGGCTGAACACGTAGCATTCAAGAAGGAGGAGACAGTTTTCACCTATCGGGCTCTTGCTCTGGCTCAGCAGCGGCAGCAGCTGGATGAGAAGCATGAGAATGACACCTCTCCTGAGGCCATTGAAGCGATGCGTCAAGTGCCTGAATGTCGAGTCTTGGCGACTGTGGAGACTCGGGCGGCAGACTTGAGGCGTCGAATTGAAGAGCTTTCAGCCAACCCTGGGGATGTTTAGGTCTTGTAGTCTCTTCTTTTTGTGTATTTGCAACTCTTACTGGGGATAGTGTAATCCTTTACTCTCCTTTTTTAGAAATAAGTACACAATTTTCTGTGATGTGTTCATTTTTGCTTGTCATGAACTTTGATGATTTGTGTGGACCTATTATCTTTTGCGTATCTTGGTTTTTAGGTATAGATAATAAGTTTGAAAGAACCAACATGTTTGCTCAGAGGTAATGTAGATGTGGCAAATATGGGATTCAAATGATAGAATCTTCCTACTCAGAGGTGTTATGGACGTGGTAGGAATGGCTCTAGAAGGTACGCGGAACTACTCAGAGGTAATGTGGACGTAGAAGTTCTGCGATTGATGTACGACAACGCAGGGGTTGTCTGTACAGGATGTTTACTCAGAGGTAATGTGGACGTGGTAAACATGATGGGTAGCGTAGTCGTATGGAATTTAAGATTGCGCTTTGTAGGGTGTAGGAGAACAACTCAGAGGTGATGTGGACGTGGTTATCCTTCTACTGGAGGATGCTACGGAACAGTTGGGTTCCGTAAGTGTATGATTTTGTGGAAGGGAATTGTCTGTGAGCCCTGATGATTGGGTCCACAGATCCCCTGGTGGAAGCACATGTCTGAAGGATGTCAAGAGTAGTACTTCTTTAGGAACTTGCCGTTGATGGGCATCATGAACAAGTCCCCATTGGGTTTGGCGAGGCGGTAAGCACCGTTTGAGTATACCGTCTCTATGATAAAAGGTCCTTCCCACTTGGGCTCGAACTTTTCTGGTGTCTTGTGAGTCAACACCATCGGCCTCCTGAATGCCAGAACCAGGACGCCTACTTAGAAAGTCCTCTGCTTGACCTTCTTGTTGAAAGCCTGTGACATACGGGCTTGGTAGAGTTCGATGCGTTGTTGAACTAGGAGACACTTTTCGTCAAGTGCCTCCAGTTCCCGCAGACGACGACGTTGATTGTCCTCTTCTGTGAGTTGGTTTGTGATCGCTACACGGAGAGAGGGTATCTGGATCTCGAGAGGCAGTACCGCTTCGCTCCCGTAGACCAGGGAGAATGGTGTGTTGCCTGTCGGTGTCCGTACCGTCGTGCGGTAGGCCCAAAGGCATTCGCTGAGCTTTTCATCCCAGTCGCGTTTGTTGGATGACACGACCCTTTTGAGTAGCCTGACGATAGTCTTGTTGAACGCCTCGGCCAATCCGTTTGCTGCCGGATTGTAGGCGGTTGATGCCACGTTTTGAATGCAATTCTTGTCGCAGAATCTGCTGAAAACATGGCTGATGGACTGAGGACCATTATCATGGATGATCATCTGGGGTACTCCGAAATGGTAGATGACGTGGTGTTTGATGAAGCTGATCACCCTGGAGCTTTTCACTTCTGCCAGTGGAACTGCTTCTGTCCATTTGGAGAAGTAGTCAGTGATGGCTAGGATGAAGCGGTGTCCTTTTGATGAAGGAGGGGTGATCGGTCCTACAATGTCCATGCCCCAAGTTTCGAAGGGCCAGGAGGCGACTGTAGGATGTAGTGGTTCTGACGGTGTATGAATGAAGTCTGCGTGAAGCTGGCACGCATGGCACTTTTTAGCATATTCAACAGCGTCAGCGGCTATGGTTGGCCAGTAGTAGCCCATGCGTCGCAGTCGGTCCTGCAACTTAGGGCCAGGTTGATGGGCCCCGCAGGTTCTATCGTGAGCTTCTCGAAGGGCTTCGGCTGCTTCTTCGTTAGACAAACATCGAAGGAGAAGTCCTTCGTAGGAGCATCGGTACAGCATTTTTGTAGCTATATCGTAGTAGAATCGAAGGGAGCGTCTCCTGACTGAGACGGCTTCTTTCGGGTTCTCTGGGAGGATTCCGTAGACGGCAAAGTCGATGAATGGAAATCTCCAGTCTCGGACATTAACACCGGTACTGGTTGACATGGCATGGGCCACTCGTGAGCACAGGTTGTTTTTAGGACAGACCAAGTCTCGACCCACCACTGTGACGTAGTGTTGAGTCCCGAGGGGTGCTGCCAATGAGTTTGCGGGCCAGCCAGAGCATCAGCCTCCAGATTTTGTAGACGAGGTACGTGTTCGATGAAGAACTCGGTGAAGGTTGAAATGATGTTCAATGCAACTTCATGGTAAGGGATCAGATCTTCATGGCGAATCTCGTATTGCCCTCTGATCTGGTTTACGACGAGTTTTGAGTTGCCGTAGGCTTTCAGATGATTCACCCCCAGCTGTTGTGCCAGCTGGAGTCCCATAATGAGCGTGTTGTACTCGACAACATTGTTGGAGCACGGCTTCGAAAGGGAGTAAGCACGCTGGATGACCAGCTGATCGGGGGAGACTAATACTACCCCCACTCCTGCGATGATTTGGCCTTTGGGGCCTGTTCTTGAGGCGCCATCGAAAGACATCCGCCAGACGGAGCTTTCTTCGGTGACATTTGATTCTTGGACCTCATCCGCGATGTCTTCGTAGAGTCTTGTGGACTCTGGGATGGGGTGTACAGCTAAAAAGTCGGCCAGAGCTTGACCCTTAACAGCTTTTTGTGGAACGAACACCATGTTGTATGGCGTTAGCAAGATCGCCCATGTGGCAAGCCTGGAGTTTAATGATCCTGGCTTCGTCATGAGGACTCTGAGCGGATTGACTCGGGAAATGACATGAATTGTCTGGCCCGAGACATAATGACGAGTCTTTTGGATGGCAAATACCAAAGCCAAGCACTCCTTTTCAACGGGGTTGTACCGATGTTCGGCCCCGATCAGAGTTCGACTGAGGTAGTAGATTGCTTGCTCATAGCCTGTATCGTTGTTCTGAGCTAGCAGAGCACCGAGGGAATGATCCATGGCACGGACGTAAAGGATAAATAGTTTGCCGGCGACGGGTGCCACCAGGACTGGCGGGCTTGTCAGATAAGCCTTGATGTCGTCGAAAGCCTTTTGGCACTCCTCTGTCCAGATGTAATAGACTCCCTTCTTCATGAGCTGAGTGAAGGGTTGACATTTGCCGGAAAGGTTTGCTATGAACCTCCGGATGTATGCCAGATGCCCCTGTAGGCCTCGAAGTTCTCGAAGGTTCTTCGGAGGGTCCATATCGAGGATGGCTTTGGTCTTCTCGGGATCGACATGAATGCCTTTCGCCGTGATGATGAAGTCCAAGAACTTTCCGCTAGAAACCCCTAGGAAGGATTTAGCGGGGTTCATCTTGAGTTGGTGCGCCCGCATGAGATCGAAAACTGTCTTGAGGTCTTGCAGGTGATCTCCTTTGAGACGGCTCTTGACTACGATGTCGTCAACATAGCATTCGACTGTCTTGCGAAGATGCTGACGGAAAATGGTGCTCATAGCTCGTTGGTATGTCGCACCAGCGTTCTTCAAGCCGAAGGGCATCACTGTGTAGCAGAAAACGCCCTTTGGAGTCCTGAATGACGTGTGTTTTGCGTCATCGGGGAACATCTTGATCTGGTTGTAGCCCGAATACCCGTCCATGAAAGACATGCGCTCGAAGCCACATGTGTTGCCGATCATCACGACGGTGATTGGAAGCGGAAATTCGTCCTTCGGGCAAGTAGTGTTGAGGTCCCTGAAGTCGATACAAACTCGTATCTTCCCATTCTTCTTGGTGACAGGGACGACGTTGGCTACCCAATCTGGGTATTGTTCTTCACGGATGAAGCCGCTGGTCAAGAGCTTGTCCACCTCCTGATCGATGGCGTTCATGATGTCCGGACGGAAGCGTCGCTGTTGTTGTTTGATAGGCTTGGCATCAGGTAAGATGTTCAGCCTATGCATCGCGATCTGGGGATCAAGTCCCGACATATCTTCGTAGCTCCAGACAAAGACGTCGATATACTCTTTAGCCAGCTGGATTAAAGATTCTCGGTCTTCTCCTTTTAGGCTTTTACTGACGAAGATGGGTTTGGAAGAAGATCCATCCCCAAGGTCGATCTGCTCGACCTCGTCTTTGGTGGGAGGTTCACGTAGTTCAAAACGAGACTCCCACAATTCTTCCAGGCATTGAGCCCAAGGTTCTTCTTCGAAAAATTCTGGCGTTTGGTCTTCACCTTCATCTTCTTGAGGTTGTGCTGATGTCATGTTGGCTGACAGTACTTTCTTGAAGATTGATTCGATGCTGGTATCGGAATCCCAAGTCGATGCTTCGGACGAGTGAGAATGCTTTACTTCTTCTGCGTCTGAACTCTCTGGAGTTGACGGTGGCGTGACATAGCCTACCCCCCGTCGAGTTCTTTTGTAGTAGTCATGCGGCTTTCCATTAGGTGTCGGAAGCCGGAGAGGGAGACGTCGACCCTTGCCGTAGTTCAGGCCTTTGTTGCTTTTTAGGTCGTAACCCATCTTTTGGATGAGGTACTTTGCCTTGTCCGTGTACCGATAGACTTGTATTCTACCGGTATCTGGTTCTGGCTCGAGTGGCGGGTGGTCTTGATGACGCTCAACTTTGCCGAAGATGATGGATTCTTTGTCTCGACTCCGTGGCGGGAGTATGTAATAGACCCCTTGGGACGGGACTACTCGATTAATATGATGGACGGTCGTTATTTGTGTTTGCAACGACCGTAGAGCGTTATCTAATGTATACATGGCATTCCAATGTGGAAGACTAGAATAATTAAAAGACACTCTATTATTGATGAAATACGAGATTTTATCCCGCGGGATTACATTGTCCAGAGAGGGTGCATCTACATCAGCAGAGATATATTCCCCTAGCTCTTCATCTGTGAGTACTGGAGTAGGATCGGGAGAGTCCACCATAGCGTTGGTCTTGGAGTCCGAGAGGACTACGTGGGCCTTCTCTGGCAGCTGGGATTGCGGCGGCTTGCCTTTAAGACGCACCTTCAGAGGTGCCTCCGCTGTGCCTCCGGTGATTGGTGCCTTTCCTTGTAGTTTCGCCACAAGGGAAGCCGATGTTTGAGGCGACTTTTCCTTGAGCCGTATCTTCAGGGGAGCTTCAGGAGCAGCTGGTGCTTTCCCGGGTAGCTTAATGCTCATGGGAGGCAACTTATGAGGCGGTTTGCCTTTGAGTCGGATCTTCAAAGGAGCGTCGGGAGTGACCTCAGGCTCCATGTCCGGCTCTACTGTCGTTTCTGCTTCGTCGTCAGCATCATTGGCTTCCTCCTCGTCAGGTGACTTGTACAAGTCGGAATACGTGAAGTAGGCTTCAATCCCTTTGAAAGGGTCGATGTCTGCGAACTCCGTCCGGATGACGTTGTTGGTGGACACGTACTTCATACATTGGTGGAGCGTGGATGGCACCACCATGTACTCATGCAGCCATGGACGACCCAACAGAAGGTTGTAGTTGACTTCGACGTCCACAACATAACAAGTGACCTCGGTTCTGAGGTTATCGATGTGGCACTTTAGTCGTATTTTACCTAGTGGCTCGCTTTTGCTAGCATTGAAGCCACTGATTGTTGTGTTGGAGGGCGCCAGTCGGTACATTAGGATCTCCAGTGTTGAGAGCAGCGTCTTCGGGATGATGCTGAGGGAAGACCCCGGATCGATTTGAATTCGCTTCACCTTGACTGAACCGATATACCCTGTATAATACAGCGGCCTGTTGTGTCGGTTGTGTTTGAGCAGCATGTCCTGTTGGGTGAAGGTTATATTGGGGATAACCTCATCCGCACAGTGGCAGTACGTACATGCAGTCGGGAGATCTTCAGGCTGCTTGACCTGACTGAGAAAGGATTCGGCATCTTTCAGAGCTTCACAGAGAGCTTCTCGGGTGTCTTTGGAAAGACGAAGGAGCTCAAACAGAGATAGGCGGGCAGGAGTACTGGCCAGTTGTGCCAGTATGTCGAAGTTGTGGGGCTTGGCTAGCCCCGAAGCATTCTCCTTTTGCAGAGGCCTATCGAAGCGGGCCTCTATCTGCTTCTGCTTGTTGGCTGCTGGGGGATTAGATGGGCCCTCCTCCTGGACAGTAGGGACGGTACAAGGAGGCACCACCTCGACGGTAGCTTCATCGGGTTGGGCGTTCTGTTGTGAACGCGTCTGTACAGGAAGTGCCTCTTCCGCTGAGGAAGAGACCATGCGGCAAGACTTGATCTTCCTGCCTTTGGATTTGGAGGTAGGGCGTACCTCCGGTTGAGTCACCTCGGAGACAAGATCAGGGTGAACCCATAGGATCTCTCCCCGAGATGTGGTGAGTGGGATGAGTCCACTCACGTTGTCACAAGTAGGTGGCAAGTTAACCACCTCCATTGTCGCCTTAGGGATGGGGATGACGCCATCTTGTGTTACAGTCGGCGGCAGGGTGCCAAACTGGAGTGACACCACGTTGGCTGACACCGTCTTCTCCTCGTAGTCGACGGAGATCACATCCGCATTGATCATGCGCTGGATGTAATTCTTGAGGACATAGCAGTCCTTGGTTGGGTGTCCGACAAACCGATGGTAGTGACAGTACCTCGGGTTGTCCACTTTCCCAACCTTGTCGGGACGCTTCGGGTCCGACAGCTTGATCTTGTCACCCTGCTTCAGTATCTCAAAGAGTTGCAGGGTGTCTTCGTCATTGAACGAATAAACCTCCTTTGGCCTTGGTGCGAGTGGAGGCTTCTGAGTAGGTACTGATGCACCTTTTGAGGCATTGACAGTCAATGACTGTTTCCCCTTTGTCTCGCGTTCGGGGTTGTTGGCTGCAGGCCGTTTCCCCTTGTCCTCAAAGGCAGGGAAACTGACTCCCAGAAGACGAGCATTGGCTGCCTTCTTTTCCGCGGCTTTCGCTTCAATGATCAAGAAGCTCCAGTCGGGAGGAGGAGTAGAGTTAAGCCAGAGTTTGACTGCAGGCAGCATGTTCATGCTGCAGGAGGAGAGGAGTGCATGTTCTGGCATACCCGGGGGCAGTCTGAAGCAAGCCTGTCGGAAGCGTTCGATAAACACTCGAACTGTTTCCTTCTCCTTCTGGCGTATCTCTATAAGGGACGCCATTGTCATGTCCTTTCCGCCGTCGTAGAAACGGTCGAGAAAAAGGCGCATCAGGTCATCGAAGGAAGATATGGAATTGTCGGGGAGGCTGCAGTACCAGTCGTACGCCACTCCTTTTAGTGCGCTGACAAATATGCTGGTAAGTAGCGCATCCTCCTTCGGAAGATGTCCCGTCTGAGACTGGAAGTACGTCAGATAGCGACGCGGAGAGTCCTTCATGTCGTACGGCGTCAGTGTTTGCGGTTTATACTTAGGAGGATAAACTACTTTGTTCCACTCGAGGGGATAAGGTTGGGGAATCCCCATCATTTGGCGCTCCTTTTGTCTCGTCTTGGACTCAAAGCGCTCGTGCAAGTCCCTGATCATCTCGACCACGTCTTCCGTGGAGCTGGGAGTCGGGGAAGGTGGTACCACCTGAAGTTGAGCATTTGAGGGCTCCGATGTCCGAGGTGCTTCTCGGCGATCCGTATCCAAGGATACCCGTTGAAGGGGTACGCTTGATTCTCCATTGGCCCCTGGGTCGGGACCGGTAGAAGGTGTTCTGGCCAAAGCTGACCGTATCTTAAACACTACTTGAGTCAGTGTTTGCATAGAGGCAGAGAGGGTTTTGAATCCTCCCTCTAATGTGTCCATGCGCTGGACGAGGTCTGGTGGCGGCGCATCAGACTCGAAATCACCCCCAGCCATGTATACTGTCATGACACGGCTGTAAGTGGATGGATCGGTCGAGGCTTCACTCTCGGCCTCACTCTCGTGTAGGGGAGTCGCCTCTCCAGGAGTTTCGTCTTGGCCAGCCCCAGCTATGTTCTGGAAAACATTCTCGACGGGAGCATCTGCAAGGGCCTGATTACCCTCGGTTCCGTCTTGAAGGACTTCTTTGTCTCCGAGACTCAGATCCTTGGAGGCTAGACTACTCCAGACTATGTTTTGGGGGACACCCTCGTCTTGAAGGACTTCTTCGAGATGTAGGTCTATAGGGGCCAGACGACCCCCAGCCATGTCCGGGAGGCTGACTTCGAAAAGATCCGCCCCAGCTGTGCTTTGGTAGACAGCTTCGTCTTCGGAAGGAGGCTCGACAAGGGTCTGACTACCCCCAGCTTCCTCCAAGATCTTCTTCCTCCCCCGAGTGCCTTCGAACACTCCAGAGGACGAGACAGCTGTCTTGGTTTTCTTCGGCAGGCTTTTGGACGAGGAAGAGGAATTGCCAGTCGCCTTTTGGACTGACGAGGAGTTGGAGATCACGTTGCATGAAGCAACCCTTGGCTCTTCTTTTGTTGACACCTTCTTCCCGAGGCGACGTTGAAGGGGTATCGATGATTGCAGCAGCTGGAACACCGACTGCCTTGGTGGGACTGCCGCCTTGCAACAGCAGTTGATGGTGACCACAGCATAAGTGTGCCCTGTGAGGGACGCATCGTGCTTTTCAGTCGACTTTCCTGATCGGCGCTTGTGAGTGATCACGTTGCACAAATCGTTGGAGGAGAGTGCCACCTTCGCACCCCCTTTCAGACGCATGGCAAAGCCAAGCGCCAGAGTGGTCAAGTGAATGCTGCGCCCCCTGATCTAGCACTAAACAGGCGTCCCGATCAGTAGTCGGGGAACAATATTTGAAGTGACTTGAACGGACCTCAGACGCACAACCAGAGGAGGTACGGGAGTTCAAGACCACTGGATTTGCCTTACTCGACTTGGTTGTGCACGCAATAGATGCGCCCAAGTGAGACAAGGACTTTGAAGGTCGGCTCATTTCTGGCGCAGAAGCACCTGAGTCGACCTTATACATCTTACCATCAGCAGCGCGCATGATTGTGAGCGCATGCTTCTGGCTTGCTGCTGGTATAGCACGTTTGAGGCGCATGGCCCGTGCTGCCTTGGATTTCTTCGTACCAGTCCGCTGGAGAGCATAGTACTCAGAATCCAAATTCTCCTCGCCATTACAGCGAGTGAGTCTGTCAAAGACAGAGACCTTCTGTGGCGCATCAGAGGTGATGCATGGAGCATTGGCTGCACCCCTGCTCCGTCGACGCATCTTCCTCGCCTGAGAGGAAGATGGCTGGGGAATGTGGTCAGCCGCACGTTTCCCCGAGAGATGCGCTGCACCAGTGGGCGTATCTTGGTTGTTGAGGACGTCAGCAGGAAGAGAAGGCTGGATCGGCGTATCCCCTTCAGTGGTGGTGCCCGAGGCGTCGACCTTGCGCACCCAGACTCGGCGGGTCTTCTTCGGCTTCGGCAGCCGCTTCGAAGGACTCGTACTGCCTTCAGAGATGAACTCCTCATACGCCTGTTGATTGAGGCGTACGACTAGCGTCTTGTGGGAGGAGCCCACCTTCACGTCGTCGGATTGTGACACAGCTTTCTCGGTGGAGGAAAAAGAGGTCCCCGGCAGAGTCGCCAGCTTGTTTGCCATTAAAATTTTTTGATTACAAATTTCAATACAAACAGAACAGTGTTACAATATAGGACTTAGATGTAGTCCTAGGAGTACACTTTTGTTTATCTGGGTTCCTTGTGCCAATGGAGCGAGTGGTAATGCGTTGACTCCGTTGTCGATCTGACGACGGTTATCGGTTCTCTGAAGGTTTGGATTGCTCTGGGTGCTGGAGCTTGCTGAGAGGAGGAAGACGTTGAGTGTCTGTATCTGCCTCTCTGGTGGTGCGAAGTCTCTGTCTGTCGATGTATGTTTGCCTCTGTGTGTGTTCGTTCGTCTGTTCGTAGGTGAGAAGGAAATGATCCCTCTATTTATAGCTTTACAGGCTGGCTGCTCATGCGCGCATATGTAGGATGCGCCTGGACGCGGGGACGCCACGTAGTGATTGCTGATGGAGGCGCATGGACGATGCGCCCTGATCGAGGGGTTGAATTCTTCATGCTGCTGTTGTGGGCCGACACGCAGCAGAGGAGAAGATCTTTCTGTTGCTGAGATCTTGGATGAGTTGAGTCAAAGGACACGTGTCGTCGACCCATGGCTCGAAGATCTTGGATTTGATGGGAAATGATCTGGTAGGATACGCCTGGGATTAGGCGCATGAGGAGACTTTGGCTCGTGACCTTTAGGAGTCACGAACCATTCGGGGCGCATGGCTTTTGAGGCGCATGCAAGGCTTCAGTAATGACTTTACTCCTGTCTTTTGGGATCAAAGAGAAGTCTGGGGCACATGGCTTTTGAGGCGCATGCAGATTTGGGCGCATGGCTGCGGAGGCGTATGCGAGATGATTGGATGGCTACGTGGTAGTAGCCGTCGGAGGAAAGTAATGATGATGCTGACGTTGACGACGCTTCGTCTTCTGAAAAAGCTGTCAACTGTTCAGACTTCAAGAGGCGTGCTGCCAACTCTGTCAGTTCAGCATTTAATGTTTTTGACATTCGATCGACAGTTGAGTGGGCGCATCGATCGACGTTCCACTAGGCGTATGGGGACGTATGGGGGCGCATCCCCTGTGATGCGCTTGGTGTTGAAGGGTGCATCTGTGTGATGCACTTGATGTTGAAGGACGCGTCTGTGTGATGCGCGGTCTGGCCGGCACATCCGCTTCGTGACACGTCTTTAATGGTGCGACTGTTACGATCTTCGAGTGCTTTAAATAACAGTTTTGACTTGGCTGAATTCGAAGCGTCCGGTTCATCCATTTAATGCAAATTCATTACACAGAATTCGGAGAGCCATCCACTTGGCGCATGGATTTGATTTGCCCGGCCTATAAATAGTGGCATGGAGAGAGTTTGCTTCTCGGTCTCTCACGTTCTTCCGACATGAACTTGTTTACTCGGATGTATTCTGTTGATGAGATGCTCCCGAGGGTGAAGATGCGATGCAATGTCTTCATTGATGCACTTGAAGGTGACTGTTACATCCAAAAGTTAGAGTCGAGGGCTTCCGAGGCAGGCGGAAGGTGCCTGTTGCATCCAAAGATCGGGATGCTCGAGCCTCGTCTCCGTTATTCCGGAAGAGCGCAGATCGGAATGGCGGTGCTACGGCTTTGGAGGCTCTTTCTTTCTTCAAAGTTGGTGTTGCCCACTCTGGTTGTGTTGAAAGCTGCTCCTTTAGCCGCGGTTTTGATTGCGGTCTTCCTTGGTCTTTGGAGGCTCTTTCGAAGCCTTCCCTGGCCACAGGTTGGCTTGCGGTGCTCTTCTCTTCCTCGATTTGGGAAGCACTTCCTCCAGCTAGAGGGTTGATTGCCACCCTCGTTCTGCTCAATAAATGCTTCATTAGTCGAAGCATTTCGACGGCGGTGAGCATGGCTGGAAGAGTGGCACATAACTGGGCTACTGAAGGGATGCACATAACTGAGCTGCTGAAAAGGATGCGCCCTGCTGGGGGCGTATGGTGGGATGCGCCTGACTGAGGGCGCATGCTGGGATGCGCCTGACTGAGAGCGCATGGTGGCTGCTGCGCTTGTTCAAGAGCGCATGACGATCGCTGCGCCTGGCTGTAGACTTAGGGTCTTTTCTTTTTTGCAGAAGTTCTCCTTTGTACAACCTTTTCTAGACATGTAATAGACTTTTATATGTAATAAAAAGTCCTCTTTCAATGTCTACATTTGCTGTTTGTAAAGTCTGGCGCATAGGATTTCTGATCGTGAAATTTCATGCTTCTACAGGTATGACATGTAACATCTGTAAAATTTTGTCAACGTATCTAGTCAGGATTGGAACGAGCACATCTCATCTAAAAATCCCAAGTAAATAACAAAAACTATAAAGAAGTTATAGACAGTTATATTGATGAACATGACAAGCTTGTGATAGGTAATAAAAATAGAACGATAGTTAGTACAAGGAAAGTAATTCTATGAAACAGGAGATAATGGCAATGAAGACTGTAAAATAAAGCTAGCTGAACTAGAGTAATGTGATATGAGTCCGACGGACCCGTTCGTTCAAATTTTTATTTATTTTGTCTTCCTATATAAACCTTCAATATATGTATAAAATATAATAAACAGAAAAAAATGATGAAGACAATAAACCCATTCTTAAGTTTCCATATTAAAGTGAAGTATAGTACTTAATTTTTTTTCTTAAATTTAATGCCCATTGGTGTTCCAAAAGTAACTTTTCGGAGTCCTGGAGAGGAAGATGCATTTTGGGTTGACGTATAGTGCGACTTGTTAGACATATTGGGTTATACGGGATTTACCCGTTTTCTCACCCGATCGAGATATCCTCCGTTTCGCCCAAGAAATATTGTAAATATTGTATTGATTGAACCATTAATCATTCGAAGCGTGAATTTATTCCTATGGAACATCCAGTAACAAGAAGATAAAATAAGAAATATCGAAAAATTCTTGCCTTGTATGTTCCAAGAAAATAAAACAAAAACCGCTTCTAGGATTTAATATATATCGAATTTATATATCAGAATAGCTGATATAATCATGATTCAATGGGTTAGGTCCACTTACTTTTATAATTTTATGTTATGGTAGTTTGATAGAAAAAATGGAGAAGTAGTAATATTTTGGTTTGGCAATTAATAATAGAGATTGGATATCTAGAATATTTATTGTCCCAGGACAAAAAAATGGAATATATAAGATATGAAGAGGACTATTATGTCACTACAGAGCGGAATCCCCTAAAATAAAAGTGCAATTAGTTATTATGATAATGATTCAATGTTCAACTTTTAAACTATAAAAAAAACTCCTGATAAGCGAAACTCATTATAATGCGGTTACCTTTTTCTTTTCTTTTTATCAACAATATCTCTATTCTACATTGAAAAATGAAGAATAAGACTTGAGTGACTTGAGTTTTTTGGAAAAAGCCCTTTATCGGATTTGAATCGATGACTTACGCCTTATGTCACGACCCGCTACCCAAATTGTTGGGCCAGGCCGAGTCATGCCCAGCCTACGTTGAGATAAAACGTAGTAAGTTGTTCTAAAGACAACAGGATAACACTAAATGTGCTAACAGTTCTATAAGTGAAGAAGAATCATAAATGCTCCAAACACAAAAGTCGTCGAATATAGTAAAATATCCAAGTACAAGTAAACTGAAATGTAAAACTGGATACATGTCCAGTTACAAAATGATGTAGTCTAATACATGTCTACTCTCAAAAGTCTAAGTAAACAAAAGACAACTAGGCGAGGTTCCCTGCAGGAACATCCTCGTAAAGCAGAGCCGGGTCCTCGGCAGTAATCCCATAGTATGTGTCGTAAAGTAACTCCTCCTCAGTAAGGACACCTACAACGTTATCCTGTCAGGACGGGAGCAAGTACTAAATCTAGCAAACTAGCATATGAAACATGGAAATGAACATGAGAGGAATAACTGGAAAGCATGGCATCACTCAATCTATCATGGCAAGGATACACGTGTCATAGAGACAGATGTATATGTAATGTTTAAAACTGTAGCAAGTACGTGATCGGTCAATAGATGTACAATGTACTGTGGTACATGTAAATAAAATGTACATACGTACAAGTCAACAAGCATAGGTGTACATCCGTACAGAAATACGGGATAATGGCCTACGGCAAAGTATGCATATAAAATGCGACCTCGCTCGCTACTATAGGGGGGTCATGATCACGTACTCTACCATCAGTTTCCCCATAACCCGTATTCTATCATGTGAGAGATACATAAAGACAGTTCTAATCATGGTAGTAACTGGAAGTACAACATGTAGAGTTTCTAACTTGCTACCCCAAGGATCAGCATTTAATATGGTGGAGTTTGCAGTTCATTTATGTGACAATATGTAAAGTTCGTATAAAGTACTTGCCTCTAGCAAAGCAAAATAAAACAAGCTGCGATAACAGTGCTATGGATGTCCAGTAACTCGTCGCTGTAGAAGTAAAATATAATAACTTAGTTTTACACTAAGCTAAAACACTAGGACACTAATTGGTGAAACACGACTTGTGACTGGGCACCTAGCCAAAATGATGACTTGGCATAGGAGACCAATGTGGGGTGACACACTATGTTAACTAACTTTCTAGGGTCTTTATACTAGTGAGGGATGGGGTTCAACACGACTAAAACTCCAAATAACACAAAAAGCTACAAGTCGTAATTAATCAATAAATAAATCAAAAGATCATTGTGTTCTAACAATTTTTGAAGTAGACAAAAAGCCTAGTTTTTCTTAAAGCAAAGTACCAAAGTGATCCTTGTTAATCATAGAAATTTATTATAATTTTTTCTGGAATTTATTAACCAGTATAAATATTTTATAAAAATCAGTTTTCCTAAGTATACAGAAAATGAGTTTTGGTTTCATATGCCAAACTAGTGGCAAAACAGTAAATTAAATACTACAAAAATTATACTAAATTAGCTAACTTAACAAAGTATCTAAAAACTATTTTTCCATAATTTTAGCAATAATTTAAGTATTTTTAGAAAATCAAAAACAGCAATGCACACAATAATTAATTATCTGCGTATTTTGTCCATGTATATAATTTGAACCAAAGTTCAAATACAGGACCCAAGGCCATGAATCAAGTCCAATATGACTTGTACAGGTCTTGAATGTATGAAAACACATCTGAGCCCAAATACCCATGCTAGGCTTGGACACCAAATGGTTGCAGTAATTTAAATATAATAAAAATATAATTTGGTAATAGTCAAAATAAATATTATTATTTTAATAAGGTAAAGTTTTACATAGTGATATAAAAGTATGAACATTATTTTATATAAATAATTTACACTAAGCTAAGTAAAATACATATAGGAAATAATATATATATATATATATAAATATAGGGATATTTATATATATAGGAAAATGCTCAACTATATTATATATATATATATATATATATATATATATATATATATATATTATATATTTTCAACTATATTATATATATATATATATATATATATATATATATATATATATATATATATATATATATATATATATATATATATATATATACAAAAAAAAAAAATATATATATATATATATATATATATATATATATATATATATATATATATATATATATATATATATATATATATATATACAAATATAAAAAAAAAAAAAAAAAATATATATACAAATATATGTATATATACATACATATAAGAAAATACTCAACTATATAATATATATATATATATATATATATACAAAATTAATGTATACATATACATATAACAGTATATATATGATAATATATATACACAAAGAAATATATATACATAAATATATATGTATACATAAGACATATATATATATATATATATATATATATATATATATATATATATATATATATATATATATATATATAAAACAGCAACAATATATACCTAAATATAGTATATACATTAATACATATATATATACAAAAATATGTATATACATATATATATAAATAGATATATATATAAAAGAAAAAGGAAAAAGGAAAAGAAAAAGAAAAAGGAAAAGAAACAGCAGGGGCCGGGCTCGAACCCGAGCCATCACAGCGCGCGGAGGGGGGGGGGGGGGTTAGCTTAGGATGGGCTGGCCAGGGGGTCAGCCCATCAGTTGTGTTAGGGAAAGGGTTGGGTTTATTTTATTTCGTTTTAGGTTAGGTTAATAATAAAAAAAATATAAAATCTGTCCTGTGTCCTGACAGTTAAGGACACAGGGTTTTCTCGTGTCCGTGCTTCGCACGACACGCACGAACCCTAATTCTCGTGTCCAGCTACTGGACGAACATCCCCGTGTCCTGGCGAGTCTCATATGTGAAGACGAGACTCGCACGACACGAATCGAAGCTGACACTTACGTGTCCGATCAACCCAGGGTGAATCGAAGGTCGGGGACGGCGGAGGAGACGTCGGGACGGCGGCGCTCCAGTGGCGCTGCCTCTAGCTCGGCAAGGCGAAGCGGATGACGGTGGTGGCGGCTGTCGACGACGAGTGGTGAGGCTGGACAGGGGCTCGCCGTAGCTAGGGTTCCGGTGGGGTGAGAGGGGGTGATGGGGCGGCGCTGGCGGTCGTGGGGAGTGTTTAGGGTTAGGGTCTGGTCGAGGGGAGTGGGGGGAACTTTTATAGGGGGTTTTCGAGGCGGTCGGGCAGCCGGATTCGGCGGGGGCAGGGCGGCTAGTCGTCGGGGCAGCCGGGTGGGTGAGGGAGCTGGAGGAGAGAGAGTGGGTGACTGGTCGGGGGGGGTTTGGTAGGTTAGCACAAAAGTCCCCCATGTTTTAGGAATTGCATAAAGGCTTCTATCAGCATAAAATGCAAAATAACATTTGCATTTCATAATTAAGAACAAATCATATATTACAAACTGATATACTAACTATTCTAAAAATTGCAAAACATTATTAAAACAATTCAGAAAATTGCAAAATGATATTTTTGTATTTTAAAACTCATAAAAATTCATTTAAAAATTCTAGAAAATTTCTAAAATCATATTAAATTATTTTAAAACCATTAATGACATTTAATAATTAATTAACACTAGTTTAATAAATTTTGAAAATCAGGGGTTGACAAGTCTTCCCTCCTTGAAAAATTTTGTCCTCGAAATTCACAAGGGTTGAAGACCCACAATATTCTAACATAGCAAGCAATGCAACAAAATGACTAAGGCTGCGATCGAAACTAACCTCTATGGTATCAAGCGGGAACGGGTGGTTCCCTCGCAGCGGTTGGATCGAACAAGTAAGGGTATCTCTTCCTCATGTCCGACTCCCTCTCCCAAGTAGATTCACCTGGGGAGTGAAGGCTCCAAGCTACTCGCACTAGGGGTATAACCTTGTTCCTCAGCCTCTTCTCTCTCCGGTCTAATATCTCCACTGGCTGCTCAGAAACTGTAAGGCTCGGTCCGACCTCCAACTCTGAATGATCTAGCACATGACTGGGGTCTGGAACATATCTCCTCAGCTGGGATACGTGAAAGACGTCGTAAACTCCTGCTAGATTGGGTGGAAGTGCAACCCTGTAAGCTACCTCTCCGATCCTGCCAAGTACCTCGAACGGCCCGATGTATCTGGGGCTCAGCTTCCCTCATCGTCCAAACCAGATCGTTCCTCGAGTAGGTGATATCTTCACTAGCACCATATTACCGTCTGCGAACTCCATCGGCCTGCGACTAGCATCAGCCCAGTGTTTCTGCCTGTCCTGAGCTACTCTGAGCATGTCTCTGATCATCCCGACTTTCTCTGCTGCATCCGTGATCATCTCCAGCCCGAGCATAACTCTGTCTCCGACATCATCCCAAAAGAGCGGTGTCCGCCACCGTCGTCCATATAGCGCCTCGAAAGGAGACATACCAATACTGGCCTGGTAGCTGTTGTTGTATGAAAACTCTACCAAGTGCAGATGGCTCTCCCATGATCCTCCGAAGTCCAACACGCAAGTCCTCAGCATATCCTCTAATGTCTGTATCGTCCTCTCGGACTGCCCATCTGTCTGTGGGTGGTACGCCGTACTGAACTTGAGCCTACTGCCCAACTCCTCCTGCAAGCTCCTCCAGTAGTGGGATGTGAATCTACTGTCTCTGTCTGACACGATGCTCACCGGCACTCCGTGTAGGCGAACTATCTGCTGCATGTATAGCTCTGCCAACTTCTCGGTGGAAAGCCCCACCTTGAAGGGTATGAAGTGCGCACACTTCGTCAGCCTGTCTACGATGACCCAGATGGCATCCTTCCCTCCTTGGGAACGAGGAAGCCCTGAAACGAAGTACATCGTAATATGTTCCCACTTCCACTCGGGAATGGGTAACGGCTGCAACAAACCAGCTGGCCTCTGGCGCTCCGTCTTGACCTGCTGGCAAACTAGGCATCTCGAAATAAAATGCGATACATCCCTCTTCATCCCGTGCCACCAAAGATGTTCCCGCAAGTCACGGTACATCTTGTTAGCACCAGGGTGAATAGAATATCTCGATCGGTGCGCCTCCTGCAAGACTGCCTCTACCAGCTCTCCCTTCGGCACGCACAATCGGCTGCCATGCCTCAGGGATCCATCCTCTGCTACAGTGAAGTCATCCAGCAATCCAGCTAATGCCTGGGGTCGAAGTCTGCGAAGGCTCTCATCTGTAGACTGTGCCTCCCGGATCTGCTCCATCAAACCTGACTGAATGTCAAGCGCCATCATCTGTATCACTGATCCTGGCCGAACTAACTCGATACCGAGCTTCTCCAGATCCTCTCGCAAATGCCGATCAATCATCAGGTACCATGCCATCGGATGCCTGCTCAGCGCATCCGCCACCACATTTGCCTTTCCGGGATGATACTGTAAATCGATGTCGAAGTCCTTCATCAACTCCAACCATCGTCTTTGCCTCATGTTCAGCTCTTTCTGCGTGAACACATACTTCAAGCTTTTGTGGTCAGTAAAGATTTCCACACGCTCTCCGTATAAGTAATGTTTCCATAACTTGAGTGCAAAGATCACCGCAGCTAACTCGAGGTCATGGGTAGGATAATTCCTCTCATGAGTCCGCAACTGCCTAGATGCATAAGCAATCACTTTCCCATGCTGCTGTACGACACATCCTAGCCCCTTCCCAGAAGCATCACTGTATATGGTGAAACCTCCAGAATATGAAGGTAAAGTCAGAACTGGAGCGGTCGTCAGCCTCCTCTTCAGCTCCTCAAATGCCGCCTGGCAGTCCTCTGACCAAATGTACTCTGCGTCCTTCCGCGTCAGCTTCGTCATGGGTTCAGCTATCCTAGCAAAGTCCTAGACGAACTTTCTGTAATAGCCTGCTAAACCCAGAAAGCTCCTGATCTCTGAAACTGACGTCAGAGCCTTCCATGTCTCAACTGCAGCAATCTTCCTGGGATCCACCGAGATTCCATCTCCAGTGACTACATGGCCGAGAAACTCCACTCGGTCTAAAAAGAACTCGCACTTCGGCAATTTGGCAAACAATCTCTCCTGTCTCAGAATCCCCAAAACTATCCGCAAGTGCTCTGCATGCTCCTCTGGCGTCTTCGAGTATATCAGGATGTCGTCGATAAACACTACGACGAACTTATCCAGATACTGGTGAAATGTCTTATTCATTAAGTTCATCAAGACAGCTGGCGCATTTGTGAGACCAAATGGCATCACCAGAAACTCATACTGCCCGTACTTCGTATTGAACGCCGTCTTCTGGATGTCTGCTGGCCTAACCTTCACCTGGTGGTACCCGGATCTCAAATCTATCCTGGAAAATACCTTCGCCCCGCTCAATTGGTCGAACAAATCATCTATCCTGGGCAGAGGATATTTGTTCTTGATGGTGATGGCATTCAAGGCCCGGTAATCAATACACAACCGGACTGTACCATCCTTCTTAGGCACAAAGAGCACTGGCGCTCCCCATGGAGAAGCACTGGATCGAATGAAACCCTTTTTCAACAGGTCATCAATCTGCTCTTTCATCTCTATGGCCTCCTTGGGATTCACTCTATAGCAAGCCCGGGATACTGGTGACGAACCCGGCACTAAATCTATAGTGAACTCCACATCTCTGTCAGGCGGAAGTCTTGGAAGATCCTCTGGGAATACATCCATAAACTCCCTAATGATAGGGTGTGGCGGTGCTGCGTCCTCGACTGTAGCACAACAGTTCGGCTCTAGGCTGATCTCCGGCCCTGTCCTCCTGACACTGAATGGTGCTGTGCCTGGGGGACTGAACACAATACTACCCTCATGGCAATCTATAGATGCATGGGCATAGCTAAGCCAGTCCATCCCCAATATGATATCATAACCGGGGAGCGGCATCACAAAGAATCGCCCTCTGAACTCTCTCCCAGCTATAAAAATAGAACATCTATAGATAGATCTAATAGGCACTGGTCCTCCTCCCGTCATCACTCTACTAATCTCCGCAGTAGGTGTAGCTACTAGATGATGTTTATGCATAAACTCTAATGATAGGAAGCTATGAGATGCACCAGAATCAAACAAACATACAGCTAGAAAAGTATGCAAATAAACATGACCTGTGATGACGTCAGCTAAGTAATCCGGCTCCGTAACCTGCTCCGGCTCCGGCTCAATGGCTAGGCTATAGACCTTCCCCTGAGGTCCCTTCTGCTGCTGCAGATGCTGCCCAAACCTCTGCTGCTGAGTCGGGAGTGGTCCTCTAGGTCCCTTCGCCGCTGGACAGTTCCGAAGCTGATGGGTGGCAGACCCACAAACTAAATACTGCCCCAATCTCTTCCTGCAAATGGACCTGTCGTGCCCTGGTCTTCCGCAGAAAGAACATATAGCTCCTCGCTGCTGCTGTTGCTGGGGTCCCGGGGCTCTAACTGGCGGGGTCTGATGATGTGGTGTAGAGGGACGGTAAGTCTGCTGGGGTGGCATCGGTACTTTCTGCTGGAAAGCCTGACGCTTGGACGGACCCTCATGATGTACAGAAGCCGGCCTCTTGCATGACAGAAGACGCTCCTCGATGCTCCGAGCTAACTCTATGCTCTGGTAGTAGTCAGTCGTACCGTTCGCCACTATAAGAATGCCAATGTCTGGAACTAGACCATGGCAAAACCTACGGGTCATCTCCTCTGGATCAGCAACCAGACTAGGAGCAAAACGGCTCAGGCGACTAAACTCTCCCGCATAGTCATCAACAGAACGGTTCCCCTGCTGGATGTTCTGGAATCGTAGCCCCATGGCTACTCTAGCAGTGGTCGAGAAGAATTTCTTCTTGAACTGGGTCTTGAACTGGTCCCAGGTGGCTCTACCTCTTGCGAACAACGGCTCATTCCTGAACCAGACTTCGGCTAAGTCTATCAGCAGAAATCCTGCTGCCTCGATCTGAAGATCATTCGGCATCCTAACTCCCAGAAGCTTCCTCTCTACAGAATCTAGCCAGTCATCAGCTACTACTATGCCCTCAGTCCCTGAGAACTCCTTGGGATTCAGACCCATGAAGTCCTTGACCGTCCCCGCTCTCTGCCGTGGCTCTACATGTGGTGGGACCACGGACGTCCCTCAGAACGCTCCATGCTCTGGCGGAGTAGGGTAGTCTGCTCCTGATGGGTTGTTAGGAACCCCTGGATCAGTGTGAGCAGCTGGGTCCCGTCGAGAGTGACGGAAGCCTGGGTGGGTATAGTGATAGGGGGTGGTGGAAGTATCGGGGCCTGCTGGGACTGGGATGTGGAAGGTGGTATCTGGGTCTGTGGATCTGTGGAGTGGGGAAATGTGGTAGGTGGAGGTGTATCAGTCAACCGGTCAGCTGACTGGATATGGAGGGCCCCATTCTCGGGGGTAACATACTGGGACGAGCGAGTAAGCACCATCTAAATTACATAAAAAGACTTATAAGGACTTTGTTTAAAGTAAGCAATCATATGCAAAAAAATCTAATTATAATAGCAAACATGTGATGTATTTCCTATGTTGCAATCCTAGCATTCCTCTAAGTGTTCTAAGCGTCTTTCCTAATGTTGTCTAATTACCTTAAGTTCCTAATTGCAGGCATGCTTGGTACAATAACGTAACCAAACAGTTTAGTCAGGACCTGCATGGGCCACCACTAAAACATGTCACGACCCGCTACCCAAATTGTTGGGCCAGGCCGAGTCATGTCCAGCCTACGTTGAGATAAAACGTAGTAAGCTGTTCTAAAGACAACATGATAAGACTAAATGTGCTAACAGTTCTATAAGTGAAGAAGAATTATAAATGCTCCAAACACAAAAGTCGTCGTATATAGTAAAATATCCAAGTACAAGTAAACTGAAATGTAAAACTGGATACATGTCCAGTTACAAAATGATGTAGTCTAATACATGTCTACTCTCAAAAGTCTAAGTAAACAAAAGACAACTAGGCGAGGTTCCCTGCAGGAACATCCTCGTAAAGCAGAGCCGGGTCCTCGGCAGTAATCCCATAGTATGTGTCGCAAAGTAACTCCTCCTCAGTAAGGACACCTACAACATTATCCTGTCAGGACGGGAGCAAGTACTAAATCTAGCAAACTAGCATATGAAACATGGAAATGAACATGAGAGGAATAACTGGAAAGCATGGCATTACTCAATCTATCATGGCAAGGATACACGTGTCATAGAGACAGATGTATATGTAATGTTTAAAACTGTAGCAAGTACGTGATCGGTCAATAGATGTACAATGTACTGTGGTACATGTAAATAAAATGTACATACGTACAAGTCAACAAGCATAGGTGTACATCCGTACAGAAATACGGAATAATGGCCTATGGCAAAGTATGCATATAAAATACGACCTTGCTCGCTACTATAGGGGGGTCATGATCACGTACTCTACCATCAGTTTCCCCATAACCCATATTCTATCATGTGAGAGATACATAAAGACAGTTCTAATCATGATAGTAACTGGAAGTACAACATGTAGAGTTTCTAACTTGCTACCTCAAGGATCAGCATTTAACATGGTGGAGTTTGCAGTTCATTTATGTGACAATATGTAAAGTTCGTAGAAAGTACTTGCCTCTAGCAAAGCAAAACAAAACAAGCTGCGATAACAGTGCTATGGATGTCCAGTAACTCGTCGCTGTAGAAGTAAAATATAATAACTTAGTTTACACTAAGCTAAAACACTAGGACACTATTTGGTGAAACACGACTTGTGACTGGACACCTAGCCAAAATGATGACTTGGCATAGGAGACCAATGTGGGGTGACACACTATGTTAACTAACTTTCTAGGGTCTTTATACTAGTGAGGGATGGGGTTCAACATGACTAAAACTCCAAATAACACAAAAAGCTACAAGTCGTAATTAATCAATAAATAAATCAAAAGATCATTGTGTTCTAACAATTTTTGAAGTAGACAAAAAGCCTAGTTTTTCTTAAAGCAAAGTACCAAAGTGATCCTTGTTAATCATAGAAATTTATTATAATTTTTTCTGGAATTTATTAACCAGTATAAATATTTTATAAAAATCAGTTTTCCTAAGTATACAGAAAATGAGTTTTGGTTTCATATGCCAAACTAGTGGCAAAACAGTAAATTAAATACTACAAAAATTATACTAAATTAGCTAACTTAACAAAGTATCTAAAAACTATTTTTCCATAATTTTAGCAATAATTTAAGTATTTTTAGAAAATCAAAAACAGCAATGCACACAATAATTAATTATCTGCGTATTTTGTCCATGTATATAATTTGAACCAAAGTTCAAATACAGGACCCAAGACCATGAATCAAGTCCAATATGACTTGTACAGGTCTTGAATGTGTAAAAACACATTTGAGCCCAAATACCCATGCTAGGCTTGGACACCAAATGGTTGCAGTAATTTAAATATAATAAAAATATAATTTGGTAATAGTCAAAATAAATATTATTATTTTAATAAGGTAAAGTTTTACATAGTGACTATAAAAGTATGAACATTATTTTATATAAATAATTTACACTAAGCTAAGTAAAATACATATAGGAAATAATATATATATATAAATATAGGGATATTTATATATATAGGAAAATACTCAACTATATTATATATATAAAAAAAATATACAAATATATGTATATATACATACATATAAGAAAATACTCAACTATATAATATATATATATATATGCAAAATTAATGTATACATATACATATAATAGTATATATATGATAATATATATACACAAAGAAATATATATACATAAATATATATGTATACATAAGACATATATATATATATATATATATACATACATAAAATAATAAAGTATATATATATATATATATATATATATATATATATATATATATATATATATATATATATATATATATATATATATATATATAAAACAGCAACAATATATACCTAAATATAGTATATACATTAACACATATATATATACAAAAATATGTATATACATATATATATAAATAGATATATATATAAAAGAAAAAGGAAAAAGGAAAAAAAAAAAAAAAAGGAAAAGAAACAGCAGGGGCCGGGCTCGAACCCGAGCCATCACAGCGCGCGGGGGGGGGGGGGGGGGGGGGGGGGGGGTTTAGCTTAGGATGGGCTGGCCAGGGGGTCAGCCCATCAGTTGTGTTAGGGAAAGGGTTGGGTTTATTTTATTTCGTTTTAGGTTAGGTTAATAATAAAAAAAATATAAAATCTGTCCTGTGTCCTGACAGTTAAGGACACAGGGTTTTCTCGTGTCCGTGCTTCGCACGACACGCACGAACCCTAATTCTCGTGTCCAGCTACTGGACGAACATCCTCGTGTCCTGGCGAGTCTCATATGTGAAGACGAGACTCGCACGACACGAATCGAAGCTGACACTTACGTGTCCGATCAACCCAGGGTGAATCGAAGGTCGGGGACGGCGGAGGAGACGTCGGGACGGCGGCGCTCCAGTGGCGCTGCCTCTAGCTCGGCAAGGCGAAGCGGATGACGGTGGTGGCGGCTGTCGACGACGATTGGTGAGGCTGGACAGGGGCTCGCCGTAGCTAGGGTTCCGGTGGGGCGAGAGGGGGTGATGGGGCGGCGCTGGCGGTCGTAGGGAGTATTTAGGGTTAGGGTCTGGTCGAGGGGAGTGGGGGGAACTTTTATAGAGGGTTTTCGAGGCGGTCGGGCAGCCGGATTCGGCGGGGGCAGGGCGGCTAGTCGTCGGGGCAGCGGGGTGGGTGAGGGAGCTGGAGGAGAGAAAGTGGGTGACTGGTCGGGGGGGGGTTTGGTAGGTTAGCACAAAAGTCCCCCATGTTTTAGGAATTGCATAAAGGCTTCTATCAGCATAAAATGCAAAATAACATTTGCATTTCATAATTAAGAACAAATCATATATTACAAACTGATATACTAACTATTCTAAAAATTGCAAAACATTATTAAAACAATTCAGAAAATTGCAAAATGATATTTTTGTATTTTAAAACTCATAAAAATTCATTTAAAAATTCTAGAAAATTTCTAAAATCATATTAAATTATTTTAAAACCATTAATGACATTTAATAATTAATTAACACTAGTTTAATAAATTTTGAAAATCAGGGGTTGACACCTTACCATGGCGTTACTCTACCACAGAGTTAAAAAGGCCCTATTTAATTCATAGTACAATGTAAGTCAAGTGTGATTCCAGTAGGTGATTCTTGTAAGGCGATTCTAGTAATAATTCTTGTGGGTGATTCGAATAATGAGTACGGCACATCGTACGCTCGACCAAGCGGCGATGGCTATCATTCTTGTAATACGGCATATCGCACGCTCGGCCAAGTGACGACGACTATCATTCTTATTTAGATGAGTAAATACGGCACATCGTACACTCGGTCAAGCGGCGATGGCTATCATTCTTGTTTAGACGAGTAAATACGGCACATCGCACACTAGACCAAGCGGCGATGGCTGTCATTCTTGTTTAGACGAGTAAATATGGCACATGGCACACTCGGCCAAGCGGGGATGGCTATCATTCTTGTAAGGTGATTATTGTTGAATATGGCACATCGCATCTAGGCCCAGCAGCGATGCTATCTTACTTGTAGTGATGATTATTGCATGATTTCAAATTTAGTACTTGTACATGTTTCGAGTAGATGGTTCTTGTGAGTGGTTGGAGTAATAGAGGCTAGACAAGTCAAGTACATGTATTGCAAGTGAATGAATCTAGAATACCAATACATATTGTGACAGAGAACCAAATAAAACTAACTAGAACTGAAATACAATAATCATCAAGTAAATGAAAGAACTATCAGAGAATGTACTCGCTTGATATCCTGTGCGATTGATGAATACAAATATCCGAACTAGAGTAACTGAGTCCTATTTAGAGCAATACAGGTTATAATGTGTTCAATAGGTAATAATTGAAGTTTATAATATAATCTACATGATTCTAGGTCAAAAGGTCAAAGTTAACCCAAAGTCAACTCTAGTCAACTTGGACTATTGGGTCAAATCTTGGTCAAGGTCTATCTAGGGCTACACTACTAAAATACAACAAATTAGCGACGAAAAATTAGCGACGGATAGTATCCGTCGACAATAGCGACGGACTAGCGACTACTTTGTGAATGGCTACCATCAGAAAGCAATGGAATTTTTTTTAGTTTTTTTGCGTCAAAATCAGTCGCACATCCGTCGCTAATTGGACGAAACTTTAGCGACGGATTCTTGTACGTCGCTAATAAGTCGCACATTGTGGCGGCAAAATCTGGGAAAAATGGCGTGCTAAATTAGCGTCTATCTAGCGACGGACGTTCAGTCGGTAATCTAGTTGATACTTATCGGCTACCTTTCGACGGATATATCCTTCGGTAATCCGTCGCTAAATACTGTAACCTAACTTAAATTGAACCGACGGGGGGGGGGGAGGGGGATTTTTCATTCCCCCCAAAAAACTCTCTCTTCTCCCTCTCTCTCTCTCTCACTCTCCGACGAGCTAGCGAGTACCCCATTTTTCGGCGAAGCTCTCTCCGACAGGATATCGCTCTCTCAGGTATGCTCTCTCTCTCTCCCTCTCTCTCTCTTTCTCTCTCTCTCTGTTTAGGGTTTCGGGTTGGTGGAGGGGTGGGTGGGTCGGCTGTCGCGTGGGGATGGGTGGACCTACTGTCGCGTGGGGGGGGGAGGGGTGGGCCGGCTGTCGTGGGGGCCGGCGGTGACAGGCAGGGTATAGGGTTTAGGGTTTCGGGGCAGGGGTAGGGTTTCGGGTGGGGGCCGGCGGTGATGGGCAGGGTAAACCCTCTATCCCGAGCGCCCGACGAACAACCGACCCTCGGCGACCGCCCATCCCCCCGACGACCCACCCGACCCGGTGACCCCTCAACTTCTTCGCCCCTGCGATCCCATATGCGGCTCATCCCCTACAGTGCAGCTGCTCTTCGACGCCTCCGATCCTCTTCGACCCTCTCTAGTCGGCCCCCTCCTCAGTCAACCCCTAATCTCGATAAACCTCTCTCTCTCTCTCTCAACGGACACAGGACACAAACACACACTGACACAGGACACACGAGCACAGAGACTTGTAAATGCTGACACGGGACACACACAATGAGATTTGGACACGAGACACGCACACAATGACACTAATACGGGACATGCACATAATGACACTGACACGAAATAATTACAGTTAATTTTTTTATATTTAGTTAATTTTTAGAATAATTAGGGATTTTGGAAAATAATAATAATATAGAAAAATTTGGGAATAGGGGTTACAGTAGCAAAATTTCTTGATGTAACAGCAATTTTGCCAATTGTACCATGTAAAGTGTAGTAGCGGTGCTTGCAGCAGTGCCTAAGTGGCATTCCTGCAGATTTGAAGTACCTATAGCAGTGTGTGCATGGGTATATTACATTAGGTCCCTACCAGTTGCTACAATAGGCAGTGTTATGGGTGTGTACAATATTAGGATATGGCAATAACTTTAGGTTAATATCCATAGATTGTGTGGCTCTATAATATAGTAGTTCCTGGACTATACTGCAACAGATGTGAGAACCACAGTTCCTATGTGCATAAGAGGGAAGTGTGGATAAATATAACAGCAGTGGCAGCAGCCTTTAGTAGTAAATAGTGTGTTCAGGTGTTATATTAGGTTTCATTGAACTACAACGTGGTAACCATGTGTTCAGGTGTTATATCAGGTTTCATTGAACTGCAACGTGGTAACCATGATACAGCAGGGCAGTGTCTGTGTTAGTGTGCGTGTACATAATTTAGACTATATATGACTGCACAACAGTTTACATGGGCTCTGTATGGGACTGCGGTTGGGTGAGTAAACCTACAATCCTTTGGCAACAGGCCAATTGCCTACAAGGGCTTGGCAATAAGGGCTTGTCAGCTTGACAAGTCCTGCAGCATGTGTATAGAGTCACATTGGGTGTACTGGTGTCACAGGCAAGTGAGAGTTGTATGAGTGGAGTGCCAAGTGAGAGTTTATGAGAGTGAGTTTGAGAGCATGTTAGAGATTGTGAGTGAGGAATGTGAAGAGGGAGTTGTGAGGAAAAGAGTGACAGGTTCAAAGAGGGAGGCCAGGTTGTGGCCTGCATAGGCTACAATAGTGGAGAGATGGCCTACTCCTAATAGGCAAATTGCCTCACCCTAACCACTCTAAACTCTCATCCTCTGAACACTCACCTTACTAATTGATACCTTATACTTAGACACACACTAAGACACACTCTAAGACACACTGTCACAACTTAGTGTCGCTTAGACACTAACCCAAAGACCCTCACTGGTTCATTGATGCACATTTACTTTAACACCTACAAACACACTAAACCTTAGTTAGCTTGCTTCTGTCTTTTATCTGCTTTCGAAAATGTACTCAAACGACATGATGGTCCCTTTAGTTAGCTTGCTTATGTTACAATTATATTATTTGTGAATATCGATCTTACCAGATGGCACCCATGACCCGAGGAGCGGCACATCGTTTGAGGGAAACACTGAATGCTGAGGTGGCTCCTCCTACTGTTAAAGAGGAAGTGGCACCAGTAGCTAGTGAGACCGGGAGTTCTATTCATCCAGCACCGGTAGCTAGTGAGACCGGGAGTTCTATTCATGCAGCACTTGCAAGGGACTATATCTCTCCCAACGCCGTCGATCCCACTTATTCGAGTGGTTGCGTGATCGTATCACTGAGCGTTTGAGTGAGCTGCGTGGTTCTCATTAGCTATTACTGAACTTATTTGTATTGGACTATTTGTATTGGGTTGTTTTTGTATTAGACTATTTGTATTGGACTACATATATTAATTAGTACTGTGTCAATCTCTGGATTGTATTGGACTACGACATGGTGATCAGGACATAGTCCCTGCAGCCATTCGACTGGCGAGGCAAAAACTATGTAGCCGTAGATGAAGTTGACTGTCCTCCGACCCTCATCCCTCGGCAATGATGATACGACAACCAACCAGAGAGGATACTCTGAGAGATCCATCTGAGTAGGACGTATACTCTAAGAGATCACCTTTACAAGAATGATATCAGTAGTGGGATTGAGTGTTGGAGGAGATACTATCAGAGTATACGTCCTACTCAGATGGGTCTCTCACCGTTACTATTTTTTTCTGACAGCATGGTAGATGTGCTCCGTCAACAGATTCTTGCTCCGAGCCAAAACTTTGCCCCGGAGCTCTAGTGGACATCCTTGTAGAGCTCGAGCGAGAGGTTCCTGACAGCATGGTGGTCTCCTTTGTCAAAGGATTCTTGCTCGTCCCACAATTGTCGAAGATGGCGACGAATTATTCGTCGCTCATATTCTGGAATATATGAAAGATTTCCAGAAGGGTGGCGACGAATTATTCGTCGCTCTTCCGCCGCTAATCCGTCGAAGATGGCGACGCTTGAGCGACGGATATTGCGTATCAGAACCCTCGGATACATGGTTAGTGACGATTTAGCGACAACATTTCTGTCGCTAATTTTATGAATATTTTAAAAATTTAAACTGTCGTAGTTGCCGGGAAGACGTCGGTTAGCCGTCGTAAAAATCTTGTATTTTGCCAACGAAAATCCGTCGCTAATTAGTCGCCCAGCGGCGGACTAGCGTCGAGCTAGTTTTAGCGATGAGGATATTTCCGACGGATTTTTTTAGCCCGTATCCGTCGGAATTCCGTCGGTAAGATGATTTATCGACGGATTTCAGACGGATATGGCTGTCGCTAAGACCTTGTATTTTAGTAGTGCTGCTATTAGACAAACTCTAATATAAAGCTAAACTCACAAGTATCCTGGTCAAATCTACAATAAACTAGACTCAAATCTATACTTCAACTATAACACATACACTAAGGTATCATACATAACTACTTCTAATGTATCATGAAGCCTATCTCTATATCAATCTATCAAACAATATACATATATCCTAATATTGAACTTAGCAAGGAAAGGACTGAACTCTAATTAAACTAAATAATATGAAGTTGGAATGTATAAGAGAATCTGGGACATGACAAGATGTATGGTTGATATCTCTACAAGACTGAACTTATTGTATATAAAGGATACAAATGTGGGCCTACAACTAAAGATTAAAAGAGGGATGAACAGGGAACTGATCTATAGAAGGGAAATGGTCTTCTACTAAAATATAGGTGAAAGTATTGGCCCATTCCATGGTCACACCCGATTTTAATAATCGAAACTAACTTAAGTCAATGCCAAAATATACGAACTGCTGCTAATTATTTCAGGTCTAGTGAAATCAATATAAAAAAGCGTACTACTACATCAACAAGCGTGTGAATCATCATTCTGAAGCTCTTTTTTTATTGGAATCAAGTCCGAGTCATTTTAAAATTTATTATGTATTTTATCTTTATTGAGTCTAGGATATAAATTATAAGATCGACTGGATACTACTGGCTTAGGTTAATCATAGTCCACTTTCCTATACAGCCTACCCATCCAAAGTCTACCTATCAAAAATATCATTCATCTTCTGCATCAAATTTAAACAAATAGTTTACATTTATACTGAGATAAAACTCAAGCCGAGTTCGGTCAGTTTGAATTTAAATATTTGTTGCCTCCAAATCTGCATGCAACGTTCATTTGCGAAATTTTTGCATCAGAACTCTGCCCGAATTCTGTCCTCAAAAACACCTATAAATAGAAGAGAATTTTTCATTCCAAATCACTCATTCAATTCATCTTCTCTTTTCTCCTTAATTAGTATTTTCATCTGATCAAAAGCTTTCATATTTCACCTACACATCTCTTAGCCAAAAGCTAGTAATATCTATTTGATCTAGAGTCTTTTGGTTCTCAAGAGTTGTAAAGAGGTTGTTCAAAGTTCAGAAACTATCTCTGTTGTGGAGCCGGTCATGCGCTCGTCGCCAAGCACGGTGTTGTGAAGTCGATCGTACACTTGTCACCAAGCACGGTGTTGTAAGAGACTGCAAGCTCTCAATTAGCTTGTGCCTTAGTGGATTAACATCGAGCAAGAGTACTCGAGACTGGATTAGTCCTCTCAGAGGGATACCAGTATACATCGCTGTGTCACTGAGTTTGATCTCTCTATCTCTTGCTATATTTGTTTACTGTCTCTTATTCACTGCCATAGTTATCTGTTTTTAATTTTAAATTGGTGATTATTTTTCGCTGCATTCGCACTCACACTATTCACCCCCCTCTAGAGGTGCTCAACGGTCCTACAATTAGTATCAGAGCAGGTTATATTCTAATATAACAAACTTCAGAGAGTATATATGGCAGCCGTGAAATCAATATTCAACGGTGAAGGGCAATCCACAAATAGACCCCCACTATTTGATGGTGCAAACTATACCTACTGGAAAACACGGATGACATTCTTTTTAAAGTCTCTTGACTTTGATCTTTGGTCTATAGTAGTTGACAGTTATAAGAAACCGGCACCTACAGTAGTTGATGGCGTGCTTGTAGACAAGCCTCATGTCAAATATACAGAGGCTGAAAAAGCAAAGGCTAGTCTAGATGCTCGTGCCATCAACGTACTGTTCTGTACAATTGATAAAACGGAGTTCAACAGAGTTTCAACCTGTAAGATGTCTCGTAAAATTTGGAAACTTCTTGAGGTAACTCATGAAGGTACTTCACAAGTAAAGGAATCCAAAATTAGCAGACTAACACAGAAATATAAATCTTTTAAAATAAAATCCGGTGAGTCAATTACATAGATGTTCACTCGTTTCCTTGATATTACTAATCCTTTGCAATCTCTTGGTAAGGATTACAGTAATCACAAGAAGATCAGAAAAGTGATACGGGCTCTAACCAAGAACTGGAACCTAAAGGCAACAACAATCATTGAAGGAAACGATCTCACCACCATGTCTCTGGAAATACTGATGGGCAAGCTCATGACCCATGAGCTTGATCTGCAAGAGTTTGAAGAAGTGACCCCAAAGGAAAAATCTATCGCCTTTAAAGCTCAAGCCAAAAAATCAACATACAATGATTCTGAGGAAGAATCATCAAGTGGTGATGAACAAGCCCTACTAGTGAAGAACTTCAGAAAATTCTTAAAGTTTGAGAAATCAAACAGAAGGAAGAGAGATATCCAATAAAGCAATGAAGATGAAACACTATGCTTTGGATGCAAGAAATCAGGGCATATGAAGAAGGACTGTCCAACTTCAAAGAAAAGCAGTCCATACGATAGATCAAGATCAAGCAAAAAAAAGCAACAACTAGTCGAAAGTATGCAAATACAAGTATCTGGCATAAAAGCGACGCCAGTGATACAGAGGAAGAAGACAGACCCTGCAGAAATGCCAATGTCTGTCTTATAGCTTTTGATAAGGTATCCTCAAACCCTTTGTATGACGATTTTACTTTCGATGAATTAGAAAATGCCTTCAGCGAACTACTTGAAGAACACAAAAATGTGCTTGATAAGTATAAGCAATCTCGAAAAGAGATTAAGGCATACACAACTGAAGTAGATAGACTGTCCAGTCTTATTGAAGACATTAAAGAGACGTCTACTACCGGTAACATGGAAGAGATAGCCAAGCTTAAAGTAAACTATCATGAGGCTATCTTCAAAGTTGAAATAAAAGAAAGAGACTATGTCAAAATACAAGAGTTATATGACATAGAGAAGAAGAAGCACTTAGTCACAGAATAAAGACTCATAGACATGACTGCTAAATATGAAGAGTCTTTTGCGGTTTCTAAAAATTTAGAAATTAAGTTAGGAAAATAGGCAATACCTGTGACACAACCTAAGTTTAGTCCTAATGCTAAACATACACCTAAGAGGACTAAAACACAGAAAGCACGAAAGAAACACGAATATCACTATGCTTTCACTTATAGGTTTTCAAAGAAATCACATATGCATGTCAACACAGATTCCACTAACACATTTTCAAAACTTACCTGCACATACTGTAGTACTCATGGACACATATCGCAGTATTGTTTAGCAAGAAAACTTGTTAACAATCGCACATTATTTTGGAGACCTAAGACTAATCAAAATAGACCCTTCAGTAAATGGGTACCAAAGGATTCATCTACTTGTTTTATAGGTGGACCCTCAGCCCTCTCATGCTAAAAGTAAGTGGATCCTCGATAGCGGATGTTCGCGGCACAAGACTGGTGATGCATCTTTGTTCTCCACGCTATCGATGAAGAAAGAAGGATACGTCCCCTTCAAAAACAACCTGAGAGGTGATATCATTGGAAATGGCACTGTTGGTATATCTCCTTATCCTGTAATAAAAAATATTTATCTAGTTACAGAATTAAAACATAACCTATTAAGCATAAGTCACTTGGCTGATAATTGTTATGGTATCAACTTTGTAAAAGATAAATGTACCATATATGATATGTTATCTGGTATTTCCGTATATGAAGGGATTAGAGAAGACAATATTTATATTTTCTTTCTGGGAAGTACTAACAATGCAGGAAGATGCCTAGAAGCTAACCTAGATGAAAGCTAGCTATGGCATATGGGACTAAGACATGCTAATATGGACACTATCTCACGACTGAGCACTAAGAAGATGGTAAAAGGACTCCCTGAAATACCGTTCAAGAGAGATATGATATGTGCTGACTGTGAAAAGAACAAAGCATATAGGTCTTGAAATTGATACATATAGATTTATTTGGTCCTAGTAGAGTCGCTAGTCTTGGCAGTAAGCTCTACGCATTTATTATTGTTGATGATTTCTCTCATTTTACTTGGATTTATTTTTTATCAAACAAAAGTGATGCTATTTTTGAATTTCAGTTATTTTGTAAAAAGGTACAAAATGAAAAAAGCTTCATGATTATTCGTATCCGAAGTGATCACGGTGGCGAATTCGTAAATACTGATTTCAAAAAGTTTTGTGACGATAGTGGATACTACCACGAATTTTTCTGTCCTAGAGCTCCTCAGCAGAATGGTGTTGTGGAGCAGAAAAATCGTACTCTAAGCGAGATGGCTAGAGTCATGCTAAATCAGCATAATCTTCCTAAATATTTTTGGGCAGAAGCTGTTAGCACAGCCTGTCATATTTTAAATAGGGTGTTAGTTTGACCCATTTCGAAGAAAACACCTTATGAACTTTGGTTAGGAAGGATTCCAAACATTTCTTATTTTAAAGTTTTTGGATGTCGTTGTTTTATCCTGAACACCAAGGACAACTTGGGTAAGTTCGACTCTAAAGCAGATGAAGGAATATTTTTCGGATATGCTGCTAAGAGTAAGGGATATAGTATTTTCAATAAAAGATCTATGATTGTTGAAGAGTCTATTAACGTTTCTTTCGATGAGCTCAATAGTCACAGATCTAGCGACAGTGATGATGAAGGTGTACAAGCAAGAACCGATAAGAGTCCTATGGAAAATCTGACTCATAAATTTGAATCATTAAAATTCTTACCAGATCATCCAAAAACACTCATTATAGGTGATGTATCAAAAGGTATATGTACACACACTTCTCTTAGAGATTCTGAAATAGCAGCAAATGTAGCTTTCATTTCTCAAATAGAACCTAAGAATATAGAAGATGCTTTTTATGATGAGTTTTGGATTAATGCCATACAAGAGAAACTTAATCAATTTGAGAGAAACCAAGTTTGGGAACTCGTTCCTAAACCTATTGGTCAATCGATAATTGTTACCAAATAGGTGTTACGAAATAAACTAAGTGAAGATGGACAAGTTCTACGCAACAAAGTACGTCTAGTGGCACAAGGTTATAATCAAGAAAAATGTATTGATTATGACGAGACATATGCTCATGTTGCTAGACTAGAAGCTATCCGCATGTTTTGTGCATTTGTATATTTTAATAATTTTAAATTATTTCAAATGGACGTGAAAAGTGCATTTTTAAACGAATTTCTAAAAGAAGAAGTTTTTGTGAAACAACCCCTTGGCTTTGAAGATTTTCAAAAACCTGATCACGTCTTCAAGCTTAAGAAAGTACTCTATGGACTCAAACAGGCACCTCGTGCTTGGTATGAACGCCTAAGTGCCTTCTTACTTGATAATAGTTTTTCAAAAGGAAGAGTTGATACAACTTTGTTTATCAAATCTTTAGATGATAATATTCTTCTTGTGCAAATATACGTTGATGACATCATATTCGGTTCTACTAACGAAAATCTTTGTCAAGAGTTTGCTAAGTGTATACAGAGTAAATTTGAGATGAGTATGATGGGAGAGCTGAACTTTTTTTTAGGACTCCCGATCAAACAACACTCAAAGGGAACATTCATCAATCAAGCCAAATATACGAAGGACATACTGAAAAAGTATGACTTCGAAAATGTAAAGCCTATCGGAACTCCAATGGCTACATCTACGAAGCTTGGCACTGATGAAAGTGGCAAACCTGTCGACCAGCGTAAGTATCGAGGTATGATTGGTAGCTTATTATATTTAACTGCTAGTCGTCCTGATATTATGTTCAGTGTTTGCATTTGTACACGATACCAGACAAATCCTAAGGAATCACACCTAAGTGCCGTTAAGCGTATCTTTCGATACCTTAAGGGAACTTCTACAGTTGGCTTGTGGTATCCTAAAACCAAATCATTTGACCTGATAGGTTATTCGGATGCAGATTTTACAGGATGCAAAGTAGACCGTAAAAGTACCAGCAGTACGTGTCATTTTCTAGGAAAGGCCTTAGTCTCATGGTTTAGCAAAAAATAAAATTTTGTAGTATTATCAACTACTGAGGCTGAGTATATCGCCGCAGGACATTGCTGTGCTCAAATTTTATGGATGAAGCAAACCCTAGAAGACTACAATCTGTACTACACTAAGATTCCTATTTACTGTGATAACACTAGCACTATTAACTTGACTAAGAACCCTGTATGTCACTCACGTACAAAGCATATTAAAATTTGTCATCATTTTTTACTTGATCACCAACAACACGAGGACATCTGCTTAGAATTTATTGACACAGATCATCAACTAGCAGACATTTTCACAAAACCACTAGCTGAAGACCGATTTAACGTTATACGGCGAGAGCTCGGCATACTTAAATTTTCAGATTCATAATGTAGTATGTTTATTAAATTTATTTTATAACTCGAAACTTTGTAATTTATTAACGAAAATTATTTTGGGTATAAGCCGAAAGGGTCCTTCTGTCATATAGGTGTAAATAGCTTGAAACGACACGGTGTACTAGTCTTCGGACTACCGCTAGCTGGGATTCGGCCCCTACAGCTGACCCAAAGTAATAGAAGTTATTAAATGAAGGAAGTGTAATAGTTATAAATTCAAATTTTAAACAAATAATGTATTTATGACATTGGGAATACAAGCAGCCGAACTCTGACCGAGTTCAGACTGAGTTCGGTCGGCGCTGTACGGATTTCCAGAACCGAACAGCCGGCCTTAGCTCTATATATTCATCATCTTCCTTTCGTTTTTCTTCACCCCTCTACCGAGATTGTCACTCCCGTTTCCTGTTATACGTATTTTTCAGGATACATATACGGATTTCTGATATTTGTCAGGTGGATCGTAGTTAGACTTGTCTTGCTTAGCCTAGTCTTGGTTTAATCTTGGCTTGGTTTATTTTTGTTTGGTTCAACATGTTGGCTTGGTTTGGTTTGAGATGGTTTGGGCTTAATATATAAGTCAACCTCTCTCTCTCTCTCCTCTATTTATTTCTCATAACTTCTCCATCTTCTTCATTTACTCCTCTCCACCTACACCCAAGAGCTCTAGGCAAGTACAACTTGCTTCATGAGGGATCTTGAATTTTATTGTTCCAATGTCTTCCTCTCCTAGTTCTAAGCCTCTTTAGAACTTGTCATTTTTGGTTTTGATGGATAGATTTTTATAGATCTAGGTTTTGCCCTTTCTCATGATTTTCTTGGTTTTGATCTATGAAAACTTGGTATTTTCGAAAACTAATTGTTCCATATTGTAGAAAATTTTATTCTATCCAATTTGGACCTTTGAAAAGTTGGATTTAGACTTGTTTTGACCAAGTTATAGACTTTTGAAGCTATGGGTTCAAACCATGAAAATTCTTGCTGATTGGAGAAGACATGGAGCAGTGTGCGCAAGCTTTTTAGCTTGCTGCGTGCTCTTTAGTGCGGCACAGCATGACCCAGTGCGCGCGCTCCTTAGCGCGGCGCAACCTGAGTCAGGCGCAACCTGAGTCAGGCCCAACCTGAGTCAGGCGCAACCAGAGTAAGGCGCAACCTGAGTCAGGCGCAACCCGAGTCAGGCGCAACCTAGCCTCGTGCAGTCTAGTGCCTGGCGCAACATGACATGGCCCGACTCGTTCTGGCACAACTTGACCCGACCTTGTGCATTCTAGTGCCTGGCTCCCTAGTGCCTAGGCGCAACCTGATGTTTGGGCGCTACCTGTGACCCTGGCACCCCCAGTGTCTGGTGCAACCTATTACCCTGGCGCAACTTGGATAATGCCGCTTGTTGGCCATGGTACCCCTTGTCTCTCCTCCTTGGGCGCTTGATGTCCACAGTTTTTCCCCCTTTTATGATTTTTGTACCCATTTTATATCCTTATGCCTTTTTGATATGAACTCGATATGAACACGATGTGAGCCTGACATTTTAATTGACATGATAAATTCTTGATGGTGGTCCGTTGTGGCGCACCCTTGACAAGCAATATTGATATGATAATCTGACACGACATGATAAGTAACTTGATAAGACATGTATAATCTTGATAGTGGCCCGTCGAGGTGCACTTCTGACAAGCAATCTTGACAAGTAACAAGTAACCTAACTTGACATGATAATCTTGAATGCTGTTGCGACAGCTACCTGGTCTTGCTAAGTAACTCTCGTCTTGACACCGTGGTTGATTTTCTTGGTTGTGCCTGTACAAGCTACATGTCTCGTCTTGCATCATGTCTAGGACATGAATTCCTGGTTACTATGGTCAGGGATTCATACTGAATCTGACTAGGATAATGACTAGATTGATCAAGTAGTTCATAAAGAGATTTCCCAGCTACAGGAAGTCCCGTTATCTGGGCGCTCTAATTAGACTTGTAGCCTGCCATTGAGTAGGGCACATTTCCAGCACACTGTCATATGTTGCATCCCCAAGTCACCTAATCCAACTCTCTTAACTTGTGACCGGATAACCTGGATTGAGTCTGCAGGGCTTGTGGCTGCTGGAACATCTTATTGCATCTTGCTAGTAACTAGGTTTGTGATAACCCTAGTTAGATAAAGTATTAAGCCGTACCCTTTGTTTGGCTGTGAATGTTGGATGAAGTCCAATCTTGACTAGTCTTGTCTAGATCCAGTACATGGCTATCTCAGGACATGCTTTCTTATGCTTTACTTTTAGTATTAAATGGCTAGAGACCCGGTTCTGTTCAGGCGCAAGGTTACAACCCCGGTCCTTGTTCGGTTTAAGGATTGTAACCTGGCTTCCGGAATAGTTCCTCGTCCTCTCGTCATTTATTGCCTTATTTACATCTCATGTTTTCCTATTATTATTCTTGTTATGTTCTGACATGCTGACATGCTGGTTTTAGTTCTTAAGTGAAGCCTCCCTTGTGGCACTTGCTCTTTCTAGGGTCTGATCCAGCTGGTTTTGTATGGCCAGATTTTGGAGTAGCTCCCGAGGATCTTCCAGCCTTCCAGCCAGATAGTGAACACTCGATGCAACACTGGCAACGAGTGGATTTTATTTTGCTCTTCCACTCTATTGTAAATTATTCTTTTGAGGCATTTAGCTGTCGAGCAAGTCGTAGCTCGTGTTAAATTTATATTCTGTCTGCCTAAGGGCTGTAACATGATTGACAAATCCTAGGGTTGATCATGCTGACTTAAACTCTTGCTAGTCTTCGTATTTTGTATGACTAGCTTCATGATCATCTGAATATGTAATGTATGGAACGCCTTACTTTATATGTCTGATGATCTACCATCTTGTTATATTTACTTGCTTGCTTGAGATTGAGACACTAGGCTTGTTCTTGACCTTAAGAGACTATTGGCTTGTAGTTAAACCCTCATGTATCTAGACAGCCGTGACCGTATATCGAGGTGGGATTCACTTCAATATACGTAGCTGGCTGTGTCTGTCCCCTGCTCTCCAGTATTCTGGTTCTGGGGCGTGACACGGTTTAAGTGGTGGCCCATCCAGGTCTTGCAAATCAAGATGTATGAGATTTTCACGAAATAGATGTCTCAATCAGCACTCGCCCTTGATCTCTACTCGTGTCTTCTAAACTTTTTGCTATCTTGACCTGATCACATGTTTATATCATCGATCTATCATGGTCCTTCCTTATTGTTCCCCATGTCGTTTCTTCAGCGACATTGTTCCTGGTCCTACCGATCAGCAAGGCGGAGCACCTCCAGTGAACCAGCAGCAACCTGGAGACCAAGTCCAATACTCTGGAGCAGCCTTCCGAGCCATGCATTTCGAGGATCTAGAGCCCCCAGTTCAACCCGTCCAGCCTGCAGAGCCTGACAATGGAACCCTGGTGGGTCTCATCAGGGAATTGCTTACATCTCAAGATCGTCGGGGCGATGCCCTGCACCAGACAGTACAAGATGCCATGGGCAGAGTTGGTTACCCAGGGAACAACGCGGCCAACAGCTTCAAGCGCTTGAACCCTCCTTTCTTTGATGGCAGTGAAGATGCTATCACTACTGATGCATGACTTCAGGACATAGAAGTTATCCTGGAGGCAGCTAGGATTCCTGAGAATGAGAAGGTGGCCGTTGTGCACCTGCAATTATTGGACTTAGCCTGCACCTGGTGGTCGATGTTAGCAGTTGAATTACCGACGCCTGTCTCATGGGCGGTATTCAGCAATGAGTTCCAGATCAAGTACTTCGACGCAGTAGCTCGGTATTATTTGCAGATGAGATTCACTAATCTCAAGCAAATGGGAAGGACAGTCGATGGATATGTGGTCGAGTTTTCTAGACTCAGTCGGTTTGCTCCCACCTTGGTGGCAACCGAATTGGATCGAGCCCAGCGATTCCAGCAGGGGCTCCACCTAGAGATCATTATATCAGAGGAGCAGTTTGAGCACCAGACTTTTGATGCCGTCTTACGAGCAGCAAAGAGGCATGAGTTTACTTCGCAGAGGATTATAGATCGAAGTGGAGGACAGAAGAGGTCTCATGGGCAGATGTCCCAATCATCAGCACCAGCCCCGGCAGCTAGGGCTTTGACAATTGGAGCTCCAAGGAGGGCGACCACAGTTTCGTCGGTTCAGCACTCGACGCCGGTGTATCCTCAACAGCCGAAGCAGAAGTAGTCTTCCACAATGGGTTGCTCTCATTGCGGGAAGCCAGGGCATGTAGTATCGGAATGTCGTAGAGCACAGGGATTGTGCTTGGCTTGTGGGGCACCGGATCACAAGATAGGGTCCTGTCTGAATAGAGCTAGTTCGTCGTCATCAAACCTAAGCAGTCCATCGGTTAGAGGTCTAGCACCAGTGCAGCAGTACCAGTCTCCGAGGCCATTATCGTCTCAGGCTCAACAGTATGCCCAGGTTCAGATTCAGAACAGGCAGAGAGGTCACCAGCAGAGAGGACCAGCACCAAGAGGACAAGGTCAAGCGATGGCTCTGACTGTAGCAGAAGAATTGGCATCAGGTGAGGTGGTGGCAGGTACCATTCTCGTCAACTTTTTTCCAGCATCAGTATTATTGATTCGGGTGCATCACATTCATTTATGTCTGCACGATTCGCTACATGGATAGGACTGGAGCCCGAGTCATTATCAATAAGGCTCAATATACTTACTGGTAACGGTCTTGTGGGAGTAGATAGGGTATTTTTCTCGTATTGAATCGTGGTTAGCGGTAGAGAGTTTCTCACTAGGTTGATAGAATTTTCGATGGCCAACTATGATGTGGTCCTAGGAATGGATTGGCTGAAGGATCAGTATGCGAGAATAGACTACCATATTGGTAGGATTATTTTTGGTATTTCCGACGAACCGGAGTTTTCATTTTCCAGAGGCGAAGTAGAACCTTCTCCACCAGTATTACAGATGGCAGTAGCAGTGGTAGTTCAGTTTTCTAGAGTAGTAGAAGAGTTTTCTGATGTATTTTCCAAAGAGCTTCCAGGCATGCCGCTATAGAGAGAAATAGAGTTCACCATAGACTTGATTCCAGGGACGGCACCAGTGTCAGAGAGAGTCTACAGAATGGCACCTTCAGAGTTGGAGGTCTTGTACAAGATGATTGAAAAACTCAGAACCAAGGGATTCATTCGTACTAGTGGATCGCCGTGGGGAGCCCCGATGCTTCTTGTAAAAAAGAAGGATGGTACGTCAAGATTATGTGTTGATTATCGTACCTTGAATTCTGTAACAATCAAGAACAGATATCCTCTACCTAGGATAGATGATTTATTCGATCAACTCAGTGGGGCAGCAATATTCTCGAAGATTGACTTGCGGTCGGGGTACCATCAGATCAGAGTCAGAGAGGAAGACATTTCGAAGACAGCATTCAGATCTAGATGTGGGCATTGAGAGTTCTTTGTTATGCCATTTGGAGCGACCAATGCGCCAGCCGTATTGATGGACCTCATGAATCGTATCTTCATGCCCTATTTGGACCAGTTCGTGATAGTGTTTATAGACGACGTCTTGGTCTATAGCAAGAATGAGGCGGAGCATGAGCAGCATCTTCGTGTATTTCTTCAGATTCTCAGAGAGCACCAGCTGTATACGAAGTTCAGTAAGTGCGAGTTTTGGTTGGATCGTATCTCGTACTTGGGTCACATCATCACCAGAGGTGGAGTGGAAGTAGACCCCCAGAAGACAGTGGCTATAGAGTCATGGCCAGTTCCCAGCACCGTCGCCGAGGTTCGTAGTTTCCTTGGATTGGCCGGCTATTACCGACGGTTCGTATCAGACTTTGCTCGAATTTCCGCACCATTGACGCAGTTGACCCGCAAGGATGTGCAGTTTTCTTGGACAGTAGAGTGTCAGAGTTCATTCGAAAAGTTAAAGTAAGGATTGATGACGACACCCATTCTCATACTTCCAGATATGACTGGAGGATTTTCAGTTTATTGTGATGCTTCCGGCAGAGGATTGGGATGCGTTTTGATGCAGCATGGTAAGGTAGTAGCTATGCGTCACGTCAGCTTCGTGACCATGAGAGAAATTATCCTACCCATGACTTGGAGTTAGCAGCGGTGGTCTTCGCACTTAAGCTTTGGAGGCATTAAAATCTGCAGAAAAAGAAAAAAAACTAAGTTCTGGAGGAATCCTATGCGTCCAAAGAGCTATGTGCCCAAAACAGCATGTGGGCGCATAACATGCGACAGCATATGGGCGCATAACATGAAGCAGCATGTGGGCGCATACCACAACACAGTGTGGGCGCATGCTTCTGTGGGCGCATATGAATGCTCAGAGAAATATGTTGCCTTGGGCACATACGCCCAGGCAGAGGAAAAGTCTGAGCGTCGCAAATTAACGCTCAAGACTTTGTTTTGAGGCGTAGCCTCACCCAGGATCGGGTCTTGGACTGCCGAGGATGCTGTCGCAGGAGGAGAGCCACTCGGCGCAGCCCCCTTGACCTTCGCAGATCTTTTGGCGGCCTTGGGAGACATGGTTCATGCAAAGAAGAGATAAAAAGTCTCTTTGAAAGTTCTGAAGGAAAAGAGAGTAATGAATTTTCTCTCTCTTCAAAAGCCTATTTATAGGCACGGGATAGTACTATGCGCCTACTACTCCTATACGCCTATGCGCCCACTGCGTACTATACGCCCACTACGACTTATGCGCTCACATGAAGACCCAGTCTCTTGCACATTATGCGACTGCCACTTGCTGACATGGACAACGCATGAAGGATGGACCTCTTCAAATTCCACTCCGATGAATCTGTCAGTTCAGATTTTCGAGGAAGATCTCAACAGCCATCTCTCTGACAGTCTGGCCAAACTCTATGCGCCCAAAGGAAGAGTTATGCTATGCGCCCACTGCATCACGAAAAGACGGTCCATACTTCTTTCAAAGTATTTTGAACTCGTTCAAGTATCGAAAACTTTGAAGGGGGTCTTGTAGAAGCATGAAAATTTCAGCAGTCTTGACAACCATACGCCCAAGCTAGAGAAATCATATGCGCCCAAGCCAGAGAAGTCATATGTGCCCATGTGACCAGAGCATGCTATGCGCCCAAGTCTCCAGAGCATACTATGCGCCCAAGTCTCCAGAGCATGCTATGCGCCCAAGTCTCCAGAGCATACTATGTGCCCATGTGCCCACTCTGGACCCCTCCAGTAGGGGGTGCATAGCCATGTTTCATGCTATGACCCCAAGTCAAGACATTTCCCGACTCAGTCAAACCCACGATCAATCATGCACCGAAGCATACGGCCACGTCAGTCTCCACGAACAGTCGTGCACCGAAGCATGCGGCCATGTCAACACTACGATCAACCCACGATCACGCAGTCTACATGCGCCTACACTCTATGCGCACGAAGCAGGACCATGCGCCCACATGAAAACCAGTATGTTTTCTCATGTGGGCGCATAACATCATTTCAGCATAGAAACGACTATAAAAAGGGGTCTCATACCTCTTCAAAGGACAGAACGAAGAGCATTTTCAAGAGCCAAATTGCTGCTCTTCTTGCCAATGAGCCGAGAGTTAGCAATTTTCTTAGGTTTTCTTCCACTTTTGTAATTGGAGTATCAACGGAGTAAAGGAGCAACTGCCTCTCGATCTCCATTGTCCTATTCCTCAAAATTTTTTTGTACTCGGGGATCCTCAGCGCAGGATCTCTTAGGCGTACTCGATTTGTGGTACCTTGTACCAATAAGAAAAGATAGCGTTTCTTCTTTTCTTTTCTTTTTGTCCATACCTGCAGCGCTTTCGTCCGCTGCGAGAGATCCGACTCCTTCATCGGAGGTGGGTGCACAAATTAGATCATTCACCTGGGTGGCTTCAGAAGAACTGGTGGTTCTCCCTCCGGTAGCGGCTTCCCTACCGCTGGAGCGCTATCGAGGTGAACTGACGGTGTCCTTTTCGGTGGAAGAAGAGAGGATTCTTCTCCGCCCGCTCTCACTGGCCCTTATAGGCAAATTCTCACACAAATTGTAGTGCTCTGCTCTGCAAAGGCACTAGATGAACAAAAAATCGGATTGGTGGCTCTGCAATAGAAGACAATTAATCTGGGTTAGTAGAAGAAGACTATTTTTTATTCTTTCACGCCTAAGAATCTAAGTTTTTGAATTAATGTTGTTTGCTAATAACAAGATGGTAATCATTGAGAATGCTAGTACATGAAATCACTATGCTTATAAGAGAATCCACATGTTGCTATGCTAATATAAGAAAAGAGTTAATCACATGCTAAGAAGAAGAATTGTTGCCTGCTAGTAAGTAAGAATGTTGCCTCAATCAATGAACTTTTTCCATACTTAATAAGAAGAGACATAGTAAATGCTTACATGTTCCGAAATTGTATATTGTCAAAAGTAGATTTCTATGATAAATTTGAACAGAACCGTTATTATGTTTCAAAGAGATAAACGACTGCCTGTCCCTAAAAGATGTTTTAAATGTTAGACATGTACAGACGGACTTGTACATGTTGCAATGGAATGAAATATGCAGGAGATTCGGCTCTGAGATAAAGAAAAGCGATAAGGCACAAAAAGAACGTGTCGTATATCTGTTAAGGCACGAAATGAACGTGTCAAGTATCTGGGCATAAATTTGTTTTATCTGATAGAAATGTTAGAGCATGCATTGGTCACGGACAACTTGTGCACAAGGTCAAAATTTGTCTCTCTGGTGGTATCTTGGGGTGCCTCGAACCACTCGACCTAGGAGAGATTAGGGCCCCTAGGGTAAATGAGACCCAACAAGAAAGAGATGTCGATATCTGAGTTACCGACGAGCTGAACCAAAGAGTCACAGTGGCTAATCATGGGAATACCCATAGACCATCATATAGATAGGTGTTGATTGGTGAAGAGCTGAACCTTGAGACACAGCTGCTAGCATGTGTGTTATCAGTGTAGAGCTAAACCTTGGGTCACAACTGCTGGTCTACGCATATGTTAGTGCATAGTTGAGCCTTGAGTCATAGCTGCCAATCGGTTTGCATATGTCGGTAAAAGTTTTGCTAGGAGCTAACAATGCAGAGACGAACATAAAACAATATTGGATACATTATCTTTATGCTAATCCTTGTCTTATGCAGGGATGAAATGTCGGCTATGGTAATAATCACTGAAAAAGTGATATATATGTTGCTTAAGTTCTGATTATGATTGGTATCAAAGAATAATTTGTTACCAAGAGTTGTTATGTCCCGTTCAAAGAAAATGATATAATATCGTGCTTGTAATTGACCTTAAGAGTTGCTTGAATAAGAAAAATAATATGGCTCATGACACACGTTGCGCACTTCACATGACATGAATAGTCCCTTGTATGCTTGAGTTGAATAGAAATAAACTGTGGCTTTTCAAAGGTGTTTCCAAAAGATGTACTCTGACTCTGATTTGTATGAAATGAAGGTAAAAGTAGCAAGATCAACATCACAGAAATATATTCTCACTAAATGAATTAGTGATCATTTCAGACGATGTAGCCTTTATTCACAATCACCAGTATGTTGATATACTGACCCACCATCAATCTGCATGCAGGTGCAAGATAGATCGAGATGGATAGTCCGAAGCGATAGCCCGAGCTCATCCTTAGGAGCCAGAAATCAGAAGAGATGCCAAATATGGTTATCTGTTGTAAAGAGTTGGTTTTATATAAAGGGATGTAATGTATGAAACGGGATCATTGTAATCTATAAAGTTTCGGAGAGATTGTAAGCCAATACGACATGTATCAGAGAGAAAATGAGAGCTTGTAATCTGTTCAAATATATCAATAAAGGGATTTTTTTTTGCTATCATTGTGTTCAATTCATAATTCTGCAATATGTCCGTTGTTGCTTCAATATCTGCAATCATGTTCCGCTGCATTATTATTTATTTTGTCTATTTTGTCATTGCACAAGTCTTGGCCTTGTGCAAGCGCAACTTAGACTTGTACGGCATCATGCCCAAGCGAGCACAAATAGTTCTAAAAGAGTCCAAAGCAAGGACGAAAGGACTCTGCGGGATCAGGGCATGACAGAATGGTATCAGAGCAACACGATCCTCTAGCCAATTGTTGATCCAATTGAATTCAAAATGTTCTCTTGATCGAAGTTCCTTTGTGTGTTTGATGTCACCGATGAGATGAACGTTCCATACAATAATTTTGTAAATATTTTTATGATGCCGGCATATGTTTTATCGATTGAGATATTTTTTGAACAAGTTTTGATATGATCTGGACCATGATTTTATGGATTGATGATGGCGAAGGATGAGAACTATCACTGCTATGGATATTGTAAGTTTGTCCTTAAGTTTCGAAGATGAAACTTTTTCAGTGGATAATTATGTAGTGCCCTGCTCCGTAAAGGCACTAGATGAATAAAGAAATCAGATTGCTGGCTCTGCAACAGAAGACGATTAATCTGGATGAGTGGACGAAGACTCATTTGTGATTCTTTCAAGCCTAAGAATCTGAGTTTTTGAATGAAGTTTGCTAATAACAAGATGGTAATCATTGAGAATGCTAGTACATGAAATCAGTATGCTTATAAGAGAATCCACATGTTGCTATGCTAATACAAGAAAAGAGTTAAACTGCATGCTAAGAAGAAGAATTATTGTCTGCTAGTAAGTAAGAATGTTGCCGCAATCGATGAACTGTTGCCATACTTAATAAGAAAAGACAGAGTAAATGCTTACATGTTCCAAAATTGTATACTGTCAAAAGTAGATTGCTATGATAAATCTGAACAAAACTGTTATTATGTTTCAAAGAAGTAAATGATTGCTTGTCCCAAAAACATTTCTGAATGTTAGACATGTATAGACGGACTTGTACATGTTGCAATAGAATAAAATATGTAGGAGCTTCGGCACTGAGATAAAGAAAAGAGAGAAAGCACGAAAAAAATGTGTCATATATCTATTAAGGCACGAAATGAACGTGTCAAGTATCTGGGCATAAATCTGTTTTATCTGATAGAAATGTTAGAGCATGCATTGGTCTCGGACAACTTGTGCACAAGGTCAAAATTTGTCTATCGGGTGGTATCTTAGGGCGCCTTGAACCACTCGAACTAGAAGAGATTAGGGCCCCCTAGGGTAAATAAGACCCAACGAAAAAGGGGTGCCGATATTTGAGTCCTTAGCGACGAGCTAAACCAAAGAGTCACAACAGCTTATCATGGAAATACTCATCGACCATCATATAGATAGGTGTTGATTGGTGAAGAGCTGAACCTTAAGCCACAGCTGCTAGCATGTGTGTTATCAGTGCAGAGCTGAACCTTGGGTCACAGCTGCTAGTCTACACATATGTTAGTACATAACTGAGCCTTGAGTCACAGGTGCCAATCGGGTTGCATATGTCGGTAAAGGTTTTGCTAGAAGCTAACAATGTAGAGACGAACATGAACAATATTGGATACATTATCTTTATGCTAATCCTTGCCTTGTGCAGGGATGAAATGTCGGCTATGGTAAAAATTACTAAAAAAGTAATATATATGTGTTTCTTAAGTTCTGATTATGATTGGTATCAAAGAATAATCTGTTACCAATAACTGTTATGTCCCATTCAAAGAAAAAGATATGATATCGTGCTTGTAATTGACCCTAAGAGTTGTTTGAACAAGAGAAATGATATGGCCCATGACACACGTTGCGTACTTTACATGAAATGAATAGTCCCTTGTATGCTTGAATTGAATAAAAATGAACTGTAGCTTTTCAAAGGTGTTTTGAAAAGATGTAATCTCACTCTGATTTGCATAAAATGAACATAGGTAAAAGTATCAAGATCAACATCACAGAAATGTTTTCTTACTAAATGAATTGGTGATCATTTCAGACGATTTAGCCTTTGTTCACAATAACCAGTATGTTGATATATTGATCCACCATCAATCTGCAAGAAGGTGCAAGATGCATCAAGATGGATAGTCCGAAGTGATAGCCCGAGCCTCATCCTCAGGAGCCAGAAATTAGAAAAGATGCCAATATATGGTCATCTGTTGCAAAGAATTGGTTTTGTACATAAAGGAATGTAATATATGGAACGGAATCATTGTAATATGTAAAGTTTCAGAGAGATTGTAAGCCAATACGACATGTATCAGAGAGAAAATAAAAGCTTCTAATCTGTTCAAAGATATCAATAAAGAGATTTTGTTTCTGGTATCATTGTGTTCAATTCATAATTCTGCAATATGTCCATTGCTGCTTCAATATATGCAATAATGTTCCGCTGCGTTATTGTCTATCTTGTCTATTTTGTCATTGTACAGGATTTGGCTTTGTGCAAGCGCAACTTAGGCTTGCACGGCATTATGTCCAAGCGAGAACGAATGGTTCCAAAAGTGTCTGAAGCGAGGACGAAAGGACTATGCGGGATCGGAGTGTGACACAAACGTCCCCTTATCGACACTATTCAGAAAGGCCTCCAGGCCTTTGGATTTGATGGTTCATTCAAGGTTGGGGTCATCAACCTCAAACATGTTCTAATCCAGCCTTAAAGGGAGGACTTCCTCAAGTTGCGGGTCCGGTCGTCGTGGTTCATAGCGAACTTCTTCATGCAGATTTTTTGCTGGATGGTAGAATTCGACCGCCTCTCGAAATTGGCCATTGCGCTAGTTTGGGTTAACTTTCCATGGCTCAAGCACCATCTCTTTGAGAAAGCTGCGCTCTTTCGATTAGCCAAATCTTGTGGAACCCTACTGAAGATGGACAAGATGACTTCCGATCTTTCCAGGCCGAGTGTGGCAAGGATTTTTGTCAGAGTTGACCTGGATGCTCCCCTCCCCTCTCGTATTCGTGTGAATTTACCTGGGCAACAAAGTTACTGGCAACCCTGTGTGTTTGAAGAAGTTTTGAGTTACTGCAAAAAATGTCGTCATTTGGGACATTCTAAGGCTTCTTGTAAGATCCACAAGGAGGTCCCCTGCTCGTCTGAAGGATGCCCTAAACAGAAACAACCCCTAGAGAATAACACCAGCGAAGTGGGGATAGATCAACCCCTTAGCCTCATTACTCGGAGACAGGATAGAACAACTCCAGGGGGGAGTAGCCCTTCTGAACTGGGAGCTATCGCCCTCTCCCAGGATCTGCATGGCCAAGAATCAGCTGGGGAAGTCATCACTGATCTGCCCAACTCCAAGGACGTCAGCACAGAAGCATAGCTGCAAGACGATCATGAAGAGATCGTTAACTCCGAAATTGCCGCAAAAGAAACCAAACCCTCAGAATACCCAAGCACCAACAAAGGGACTGACTCAGGCGAGGTCATGACCTCCATCTCACACACACCCCCATTGACCCTCGGCAGAAGGAAAGTAGAACTTCACCCAGGGCGGACCAACGGGCCATGGATACGGAGGAAGGGAAAATTATCCAAGACAACAAAGAAAAGGAAACACAACGAGCCAAAACACTTACAGAAAAGTCGATGGAGGTCGACAAAGTAGATCAAACTAAATCCAAAGGAGACAAAATGATGACCATCAAAGTAAAAAACCTTAGCAACCGGGATGAAAGACCCACCCAGAAAGCAGAGTAGGGGAAAGTTATGCCTAACAAGCCGGAAAAGACTATTGTAGTAAGTAGTCACACTAAAGGAGAAAAAGGAAAGGAAAGACAGATGAACTCGGGGGAAGACAAGCAGGCTTCCTCGACCAGAAAAGGAAATGGCAGTAGTGGTGCTCCCCTTCTTGAACCCCGGGAAGGAGCTAGGAACACGCGTACGGATGCAAAGAACGTGATCCCACATTCCCTCCCCTCCCACCCTTTAAATGATTAACATCATCATTTGGAACGCACGCGGGATCGGTAACAAACGCACCATCAACCGACTCAAACTCCTCTGTAAGGTGAATAATATCGACTTGCTTGGTATTATCAAACCCAAGGTGGCAAATAACCAGATTAAGATTCCAAATAAAGCTTTGATTCACACAAGTGATCCATAACAGAAGAAGTATATGGATCATGGCGAGAAAGAAGATAAAAATCAATATGCTGGACAGTTACGAGCAAGTGCTGATAGTCTCGATTGATCACCCGTTGATCAAGATGGAGACAGCCATTACGATCGTCCATGGCAGTAATCTGCTGACGGGTAGGAAGCTATTGCGGAAGAAACTTTTGGAGCTCCAGGAAGCTATCCCCGGGCCGTGGGCGGTGGGGGGTGATTGCAATGCCATCACGAAGCTATGAGAGAAGAAGGGGGCGGCCACCGGATATTGCCTCTATTAAAGACTTCTCCGACTTCATCCTTGTGGCCAACCTGTCGCACATGCAGACCGAAGGAAATGTCTATGTGGTTTAACAACAGAGATGACAAGAACAAACAATGGTTTAGATTGGATCACATCCTCGACAACACCTAATGGATGTTGCAGCTGCCATTATTAACGGTTTCCCAGTTAAACCGGGTAGAATCTGACCACTGTCCCCTTAGGCTTAAAATTAAAAAAAAAAATACGAAGGAGGGGCATAAAAGGTTTATTTTTCGATCTTTTTGGACGCGGCATGCCGATTTCTTTAACATTGTTTTACAGGCCTGGAATATCGATACTCACCATAATCCTATTATCCAGCTCGTCCTCAGATTGAAGGCGGTCAGGAAGAAGCCCTCAACCTGGAACAAAATCATCTTTGGGGATGTATTCAAAGAACTCAAAAAGGCAGAGACCAAGGCGACACAGACGAAAGATTCCTTTGTGACGGACAAGAATAGGGAGAATAGAGCGGCCGCCAACCGGGCCCAGGCCGAGCTCAATAGAAGGGTCAAAATTAAAGAGGATTTTTGAAACAAAAAGTGCATATCAAATAGGATTTGGATGGGATAGAAATTCCCAATACTTCCACGCGTGTGTCTTTCGCCGCAGGAAGAACCTTGCTATCAACTCTCTCAAGGGGGAGGGCGAAAACATTATGTCGGATCAGTAGAAGATATGCCAACATGCCAGCAACTACTACTCCAAACAATTCATCAAAGCGACTGTGAAAAAAGATAAGAACTTTCTCGAAGCTATTTCGAACCTTACATCCAGGGAGGACAATCTGAAGCTCCTGGCCATCCCCACGAAGGAGGAAATATTTGGTGTCATGAAAACGATGGACGAAGGCAGCGGCTCGGGGACTGATGGCTTCACCGGGAGATTCTTCTGCGCATACTGGCACGTCATCGTGCAAGATGTGGCTAACGCGTTTGTGGCTTTCTTCCAAGGCCTTGTGCTCCCTAAAGCGCTTACGCACACACTTTTTGTGCTCATTTTGAAAGGAGATAGCCAGGTTTCTTATATTTATATACGGATACGTATTTGATATCGTATTATGCATTTGTTCTGTATTTAGTTCCTGTAATTACCTGCTAATTATTTTTCTGTATTTTATCTTGCACTTGCCTAGCTCTTGGTTCATTACGGTTCATGTTGAACCAACTTGGTTTAGCTTGGTTCATCATGAAAAGGGATGAATGGCTTAGATTGAGTGGAGATGGATGAATGGTGGAGATTACTTGGGCTTGGTATATATGCCATTTTTTCTCTCTTTCCTCATTCACTCTTATTTATTCCTTTTCCACCCAACCCTAACCATTAGAGAGAGACAAGTACATCTTGCCAAAACCTTGAACAAAGTCATTTTTGTTTGTTCTATTCTCTTTCTTGCATGATTCTAAGCCTCTTTAGAACTTGGAATTTTTTATTTTGATGGCTACATTTTTATAGATCTAAGGTTTGATATATTTTTTTGACCTATTAAGACTTGGTATTTCCTAAAACCGGTCATCCTAGGCTATAGGAAATCTCGTTCTATGCAGTTTAGACCCTTAGAAGTCCCGATTCGGACTTATTTTGAGCAAGTTATGGCATTTTAAAGTTTTTGGGTTCCCATGGAGCTTGGCTGCTATTTGGAGAAGAAGAACAGTGACGATGCCTAGTCTAGCCCAGGCGCCTTGCGTGCCCTGGCGCCCCCTTCCTCCTTGCGCTCACAGTGCTTAGGCGCCAATATGATGCGCCTAGTCTGGCCCAGGCGCCTTGCGTGCCCTGACGCCCTTTCCCCCTTGCACCCATTGGTGCTTAGGCGCCTATTTTGGTGCGTCATTTTGCCCCTGGTGCCATTATGGTCCTGGCGCCTATTCAGGACATGTGTCCAGTTGGCCAAGCGCCTATCAGGCCATGCACCTCTCTGTCCCGGCGCCTTCGGCCCAGCGTCCATCCTGGCCTTGGCGCGATGCGTGCCTATGCGCCTCACCGGCCCTGGCGCCCCCTTCCTCCTTGCGCTCACAGTGCTTAGGCGCCAATATGATGCGCCTAGTCTGGCCCAGGCGCCTTGCGTGCCCTGACGCCCTTTCCCCCTTGCACCCATTGGTGCTTAGGCGCCTATTTTGGTGCGTCATTTTGCCCCTGGTGCCATTATGGTCCTGGCGCCTATTCAGGACATGTGTCCAGTTGGCCAAGCGCCTATCAGGCCATGCACCTCTCTGTCCCGGCGCCTTCGGCCCAGCGTCCATCCTGGCCTTGGCGCGATGCGTGCCTATGCGCCTCACCGGCCCTGGCACCCATGCACACCTAGGCGCCACTTTCGCCCTAGTACTCATTGGTACCCAAGAACCTCTCTGGCCATGGGCCTACTTCGGCCATACGCCCTCTTGGCCCTAGCACCCATCAGTGCCTAGGCGCCACCTTGGCCCTGGTGCCCCTACGAGTCTAGGCGCCATCCTGGCCTTGGCGCCCCTTGAATCTCGTGGCACTCCGCGTGCGCCACCTGACCTGATGGTCGTGTACCATATGGTGTGCGCCCACTGTGATGCGATGTCACCCTCATTTTTCGTATTTCCCGTATTTCGTATTTATATTCATATCTGGATTTTGGCATGTATTTTTATTTTTCTCGACTTGTGGAATTTCGGTATTTCTCGTATTTTGGGTTTTGTCCTGGCTCGGTTTTAATTGGGATGGTTTGGTTTGGTTTGGTTTATTATGTATTGGATCACCTTAACATATGCTCCACCCTCAACACACCACATCCCACCCTCTTTATAATCCCCACCTACCACTCTCTCTCTTCATTACCACCTCCATTAATTTCTTCTTCTTCTTCCTCCACACAACTCTCCACACCCATAGGCAAGTGCACCTTGCCATCACTTGAGAACCCTCTTTTATTTGTCCATTTGCTATATTAGGACATGGTGATCAACATTAGAACTTGGTATTTTGTGATTTGGAGTCTCCATTGTTCTAGATCTAAGTTTTTCTATTTTCAGATTTTGCATGGTTTTGATCTATTTAAGTTGGATTTTATGGGATTTTGATGTTTACATGTGGGAGAGCATTCAGTTTCACCCAAGTTGGAACTTTGGAAATCCGAATTTGGAGTTCGGATGGCCAAGTTACGATGCTGTGTAGCCTTGAGTTCAACCATGGTGTTCTTGCTGTTTGGAGAAGACAGTGAGCAGTGTGCATAGCTGATTAGCTTACGCACACTGAGCTGCGCGCGCTCTTTAGCGCAGCGTACGCAGACTTGGGTACGCTTCCTGTTGGAAGCGTGTTCCTTGAACGTGCGTGATTTTTCGCGTAACCTGCTTCCCTTGAGCGTGCGTGATTTTTTGCGTATGCTGCTTCCCTTGAGCGTGCGTGATTTTTTGCGTACGCTGCTCCCCTTGAGCGTGCGTGATTTTTTGCGTACGCTGCTCCCCTTGAGCGTGCGTGATTTTTTGCGTACGCTGCTCCCCTTGAGTGTGCGTGATTTTTCGCGTACGCTGCTCCCCCTGCGTGCGTGACTTTTCGCGTACGCTGCTCTGCGTGCGTGACTTTTCACGAACGCAGCTCTCTTACGTGCGTGTTTTATTGCGTATGCATTCCCCTTGCGTGCGTGCTTTTGTGCGTACGCAGACTTGAGTGTGCCTTGGTACGCAGGCTTGAGCGTGCCCTGGTACGCAAACTTGAGCGAGCCCTGCGTGCTTGCTTTGTGCGTACGCGGCTCCCCTGCGTGCGTGCTTTTACACGTATGCTGCCCCTGACCCCCTTGTTTAACCCATTGGCCTTTGGAGTATTGGTTTTATTTCTCGAATTGGTCTCTTTGTGGATTGGGTTTTCCTGAGATCTGTTCAACACAGCACGACTATCTTGACCCGACACGGCCTAACACGATTTTCAAGTAATTGTTTATGACTAGTATGGTTCTTGGGATTTTCTGTGAATTATGATCCTGGTATTCTCTGATCTCCTTGCCAGTGACCCGTAGTGGTGCACTCCTGACATGACCAACCTGACTTGATAGTGGCCCGTGGCGGCGCACTCTTGACTTGACTTGACTTAATGCTATTGCGACGGCTAACATGACTTGACAAGAATAAATGGTTTGGACACCGTGGGCGATTGTGTTTGTACAAATGAACCCGTCTTGTCTTGCATCATGTCTAGGACAGGGACCCCTGAGTACCACGGTCAGGGGTACCCACTAAAATTTACTAAGGCTAATAACTAGAATAATTCAGTAGTCATGAGAGATTTTCCCAGTTACAGGCAATCCCGTTATCCCGGCCGCAATTGTTTGGACTTGTAGCCTGCCGTCGAATAGGGCACATTTCCAGCCCACCGTCGTGTGGGGCACATAATTATTGATAACTGCTTAATGAATCCAAATCACCTGGATAACCTGGATTAGCTGCAGGGCTTGTGGCTGGAGGAACATCTCATTGCATCTTGTTAGTGATTAGGCTTGTGATAACCCTAGTTAGTTAAAGTATCAAGCCGTACTTATTGCTTGGCCGTGAAATGTTAGATGAAGTTCAATCAGTCTAGCCTTGTCTTGATCATGTACAAGATTGTTACTTGACCTGAATTCTTATATTTATCTTGCCGATAAATGGTGAGAGAAACTAAGTTCCGTTCAGACGAAGGGTTACAACCCCGGTCCTTGTTTGGTTTACGGGTTGTAACCTGGCCATCGGAATAGTCCCATGGTTATCTCATCGTATATCATCCTGTCATGCTTTCCCAATATGTCATGTCTTTTTAGTGATTCTATACAAGATTGTCTTTTATATTTACCCATCATGCTTTTCTTAAATTACTGTCTCTTATTATGTAATTATATTATTGTGCTAATTGCTGGTTTTAGTTCTTAAGTGAAGCCTCCTTTGTGGTACTTGCTCTTTCTGGGGTCTGACCCAGCTGGTTTTGTATGGCCAGATACCAGAGCAGCTCTAGAGGATCTACCTGTCTTCCAGCCCGATGGTGACCACCAGGCGTAACCAGGGCAACGAGTGGGTTATTTTTGGCTCTCCCACTGTAATATTGTAAATTATTTTTTTGAGGCGTTTAGCCGACGAGCAAGTGTTAGCTCGATTGTACTTACTTACTGTCTGCCTACGGGCTGTAACATGATTAACAAGCCCCGGGGGTTGATCATGTATGACTGAACTCTTGCTAGTCCTCATATTTTGTAACGACTAGCTTCATGATCATCTGGATATGTAATGTTTGGGACGCCTTACAATTGTATATTGGGTGATCTGATATCTTGTGATTATTATTAGTTGGTTGAGATTGAGATAATAGGCTATTCTATGACCTTAAGAGACTGATGGCTTGTAGATAAACCCTCACATATCTAGACAGCCGTGACCGTATGGTGAGATAGATTCCATTTCATTATACGTAGCTGGCTATGTCTGCCCTCGCTCTCCAGTATTCTGGTTCTGGGGCGTGACATGGTTTAAGTGGTGGCCCATGCAGGTCTTGTCAATCAAGAAATATGAGGGTTTACCAGATAGATGTCTCAATCTGTACTCGCCTTTGATCTCCACTCGTATCTTCTTATCTCCTTGGATTCCTGACTTGATAACATGCTTGCATCAATGTTTTATCCTGGTCCTTCCTTAATATCCCTGATGTTATTGCTTCAGTGACATCGTTCTTGTTGATCAGCCGGAATGAGCTCAGCCAGCAGCCCAGCAACAGCAAGAAGATCAAGATCAGTCCTCAACAGCCGCCTCTCGAGCCATGCCTTCTGGAGAACCAGTGCCCCCAGTTCAGCCAGTCCAGCCAGTAGAGCCTGATGATGGCACTTTGGAAGGTCTCATCAGATCATTGTTAGCTTCTCAAGATCGCTGAGGTGATGCATTACACCAGGCAGTACAAGATGCTCTGAACAGAGGCGGTCATCCGGGAAACAGTGCAGCCAACAGTTTCAAGCGCCTGAACCCTCCATTCTTCGACGGTACCGAGGATGCCATTACCGCAGATGCTTGGCTCCAGGATACAGAAGTTATTCTAGAGGCCGCAAAGACTCCCGAAGACGAGAAGGTGGCGGTGGTGCGCCTGCAGTTATTAGATCTAGCCCGCAACTTGTGGGCCATGCAAGCGGTGGAATTGACAGTACCTGTTCCCTGGGCAGTGTTTAGCGAAAAGTTCTAGGCCAAGTATTTCGACGCGGTGGCTCGATATGACTTGCAGACCAAGTTTAGCAACCTGAAGCAAGGAGGCAGGTCAGTCGACGGATATGCGGCCGAGTTTTCTAGGCTTAGTCGGTTTGCTCCCACCTTGGTGGCGACCGAGTTTGATAGGGCCCAGCGGTTCCAGCAGGGGCTTCACTTGGAGATCTTGTTGGCAGTAGAACAGTTCGAACACCAGACGTTTGATGCAGTATTGAGAGCAGCTAGGAGGCACGAGTATACCTCCCAGAGGATTGTGGATAGGACCGGAGGACGGAAGCGGTCCCACAGTCAAATGAATCAGTCTTCAGCACCAGCCCCGACAGCTAGGGCTTTGACTATTGGAGCTCCGAGGCGAGCAACCTCAGTTACGTCGGTCCAGTACTCGACCCCGACGTACCCTCCGCAGAAACAGAAGCAAGCGCAGCCTTCCGCCGTGGGCTGTTCTTATTGTGGGAAGCCTGGACACGTTGTGTCAGAGTGTCGCAAGGCGCTGGGATTATGCTTGTTGTGTGGGGCACCGGACCATAGGGTGGGGTCCTGCCCATTCAGAGTCGATTCAGCATCAACAGTATCTAGTCCCTCGGTTAGGGGACCAGCACCAGTTCCAGTACCAGTCCAGCAGCAGCAACAGTTGCCGAGGCCATTGCCGCCTCAGGCCCAAGTGTTTCAGCAGCAGTACCAGCCTCCGAGGCCATTGCCGACTCAGGCCCAGACTTTCCAGCAACAGAGGCCTCAGCAGTTCGCCCTGGCCCAGGCCCAGATCCAGAATCGGCAGAGAGGTATCTGTGTCCTATTGTCTTGCTTTCCGTCGTTGTTATGCGGGACACGTGTCATGTTTTATGTGTCCTAATTACAACGGTATATTCCGGACCCGAGCCATGTTCTAGATCATTCGAAAATGTTTATTGGTACCAACCTTTTCGTATGAGGAAAGGCCCGTGTCCCTGTTTGACCAAGGAGAGGGACCTCAAGCGCAAGGCTATCAGTTTAGTTCATGTTGCTTGAGTTCATCGCTCCTTGGGAGAGTCAAACGTGGAAGTGTGAGGATGACATCCGATCACGATATCTCGACTTGTTTGACTCGTAAGGTGTAATGTCTTTCTTATGCCTTACGTTTTCCCTTCCTTGCTTGCATTGTATGATTGTATGATTGAACTGCTTAGTGTAGCTTGCCTGTACTTAGTATAGCTTGTCGTGACAATCTTTAGCTCCTTGATTAAATTTCGAGGACGGAATTCTTTTAAGGTGGGTAGAGTTGTCACCCTCATTTTTCGTATTTCCCGTATTTCGTATTTATATTCATATCTAGATTTTGGCATGTATTTTTATTTTTCTCGACTTGTAGAATTTCGATATTTCTCGTATTTTGGGTTTTGTCCTGGCTCGGTTTTAATTGGGATGGTTTGGTTTGGTTTGGTTTATTATGTATTGGATCACCTTAACATATGCTCCACCCTCAACACACCACATCCCACCCTCTTTATAATCCCCACCTACCACTCTCTCTCTTCATTACCACCTCCATTAATTTCTTCTTCTTCTTCCTCCACACAACTCTCCACACCCATAGGCAAGTGCACCTTGCCATCACTTGAGAACCCTCTTTTATTTGTCTATTTGCTAGATTAGGACATGGTGATCAACATTAGAACTTGGTATTTTATGATTTGGAGTCTCCATTGTTCTAGATCTAAGTTTTCCTATTTTTGGATTTTGTATGGTTTTGATCTATTTAAGTTGGATTTTATGGGATTTTGATGTTTCCATGTGGGAGAGCATTCAGTTTCACCCAAGTTGGAACTTTGGAAATCCGGATTTGGAGTTCGGATGGCCAAGTTACGATGCTGTGTAGCCTTGAGTTCAACCATGGTGTTCTTGCTGTTTGGAGAAGACAGTGAGCAGTGTGCAGAGCTGATTAGCTTACGTACACTGAGCTGCGCGCGCTCTTTAGCGCAGCGTACGCAGACTTGGGTATGCTTCCTGTTGGAAGCGTGTCCCTTGAGCGTGCGTGATTTTTTGCGTACGCTGCTTCCCTTGAGCGTGCGTGATTTTTCGCGTATGCTGCTTCCCTTGAGCGTGCATGATTTTTCGCGTACGCTGCTCCCCTTGAGCGTGCGTGATTTTTTGCGTACGCTGCTCCCCTTGAGCGTGCGTGATTTTTTGCGTACGCTGCTCCCCTTGAGCGTGCGTGATTTTTCGCGTACGCTGCTCCCCTTGAGCGTGCGTGATTTTTCGCATACGCTGCTTCCCCTGCGTGCGTGACTTTTCGCGTACGCTGCTCTGCGTGCGTGACTTTTCACGAACGCAGCTCTCTTACGTACGTGTTTTATTGCGTATGCATTCCCCTTACGTGCGTGCTTTTGTGCGTACGCAGACTTGAGTGTGCCTTGGTACGCAGGCTTGAGCGTGCCCTGGTACGCAGACTTGAACGAGCCCTGCGTGCGTGCTTTGTGCGTACGCGGCTCCCCTGCGTGCGTGCTTTTGCACGTATGCTGCCCCTGACCCCCTTGTTTAACCCATTGGCCTTTGGAGTATTGGTTTTATTTCTCGAATTGGTTTCTCTTTGTGGATTGGGTTTTCATGAGATCTGTTCAACACAGTACGACTATCTTGACCCGACACGGCCTAACACGATTTTCAAGTAATTGTTTATGACTAGTATGGTTCTTAGGATTTTCTGTGAATTATGATCCTGGTATTCTCTGATCTCCTTGCCAGTGACCCGTAGTGGTGCACTCCTGACATGACCAACCTGACTTGATAGTGGCCCGTGGCGGCGCACTCTTGACTTGACTTGACTTGACTTAATACTGTTACGACGGCTAACACGACTTGACAAGAATAAATGGTTTGGACACCGTGGGCGATTGTGTTTGTACAAATGAACCCGTCTTGTCTTGCATCATGTCTAGGACAGGGACCCCTGAGTACCACGGTCAGGGGTACCCACTAAAATTTACTAAGGCTAATAACTAGAATAATTCAGTAGTCATGAGAGATTTCCCCAGTTACAGGCAATCCCGTTATCCCGGTCGCAATTGTTTGGACTTGTAGCCTGCCGTCGAGTAGGGCACATTTCCAGCCCACCGTCGTGTGGGGCACATAATTATTGATAACTGCTTAATGAATCCAAATCGCCTGGATAACCTGGATTAGCTGCAGGGCTTGTGGCTGAAGGAACATCTCATTGTATCTTGTTAGTGATTAGGCTTGTGATAACCCTAGTTAGTTAAAGTATCAAGCCATACTTATTGCTTGGCCGTGAAATGTTGGATGAAGTTCAATCAGTCTAGCCTTGTCTTGATTATGTATAAGATTGTTACTTGACCTGAATTCTTATATTTATCTTGCCGATAAATGGTGAGAGAAACCAAGTTCCGTTCAGACGAAGGGTTACAACCCCGGTCCTTGTTTGGTTTACGGGTTGTAACCTGGCCATCGGAATAGTCCCATGGTTATCTCATCGTATATCATCCTGTCATGCTTTCCCAATATGTCCTGTCTTTTTAGTGATTCTATACAAGATTGTCTTTTATATTTACCCATCATGCTTTTCTTAAATTACTGTCTCTTATTATGTAATTATATTATTGTGTTAATTGCTGATTTTAGTTCTTAAGTGAAGCCTCCTTTGTGGCACTTGCTCTTTCTGGGGTCTGACCCAGCTGGTTTTGTATGGCCAGATACCAGAGCAGCTCCAGAGGATCTACCTGTCTTCCAGCCCGATGGTGACCACCAGGCGTAACCAGGGCAACGAGTGGGTTATTTTTGGCTCTCCCACTGTAATATTGTAAATTATTCTTTTGAGGCGTTTAGCCGACGAGCAAGTGTTAGCTCGATTGTACTTACTTACTGTCTGTCTACGGGCTGTAACATGATTAACAAGCCCCGGGGGTTGATCCTGTATGACTGAACTCTTGCTAGTCCTCACATTTTGTAACGACTAGCTTCATGATCATCTGGATATGTAATGTTTGGGACGCCTTACAATTGTATATTGGGTGATCTGATATCTTGTGATTATTATTAGTTGGTTGAGATTGAGACAATAGGCTATTATATGACCTTAAGAGACTGATGGCTTGTAGATAAACCCTCACATATCTAGACAGCCGTGACCGTATGGTGAGATGGATTCCATTTCATTATACGTAGCTGGCTATGTCTGCCCCCGCTCTCCAGTATTCTGGTTCTGGGGCGTGACATGCGCCCACCTCCATGTCTTTTCTTTGTTCATTCATCTATATGTTTGGTGATTCCCGACTTGTACCCTGAGCTTTGACCCGATCTTAGCGTGGCTGTTTTGACCGTTTTTGATTGTTTAAGCTCTTTTGTAGCTAGAATCTTGAAAACTCAAAACATGAAGGTTGTAGATCTTTATCTTGGCTTCAATAATCTTTTTGTCTTACTTTAATTGGAGTTTATATGCAACTGAATTTTAATCTTAGTTTTAATCTTTTGGCATATTTTCTGTACTTAGCCGTTTTGATATTTTATTCGACTGTAATAAATTCTTAACATGATTTGATGATCTCATATAGTTAGAGAATTATTGTACACCCTTTATACAATCAACATTAGCACAGTTTCAATTATTGTTTTATGCCAGGTGGCTACTTTATCTATTCCTTCTCATATGTTATGACGTGCCATTTTATCAAGATCTTTCTTACGTACTATCCTTACGTCTATAATTTGCTTACATGAAAGTAGCCCATTGTAGTGCACTCACGTTACATTTCTCATCTTTTCCTAGATAGTGGCCCGTCGTGGCGCACTCATGTTACATATCTTCTTTGCTTACTAGATAGTGGCCTGTCGTGGCGCACTAATGTTACATGTCTTCTTTACTTACTAGATAGTGACCCGTCGTGGTACATTCTTGTACATGTTTTTTCTTACATGATAGTGGCATGTCATGGCGTACTCCCTATTTTATCTATAGTGGCTCGTCGTAGCGCACTCCTAGCTTCCAGCTTATTATGTTTTCTTGTTGTGGCTTGTTATAGTGCACTTTCTTGTATGGTCCAGTCTTGCATATCATGTCTAGGATGGATTTTTTGAAATGCCACACCAAGAATCTAATAAGAAAATGTTAAGGACTAAACAACTAGCTTGATTATCTAGATCATTAAGAGGGAAGAATTTTTCAGTTACCTGCAAGCCCTTTGTTCCGACCCCAACCTGAATGGATTTGGAGTTATCTGTCATGATGAGCACACTTCCAGCGCACCGTCGAGTGTTGCACCTTGTATATGTCTATAGGGTACATTTGTTGTTGGCACATTTTATTTTGAGTAATTAACAGCATCTTCGTAGTTTAGTCTTCTGTTCTTCAGATACTCAGAAGATGCACTACATGGAGTTATTCACTTCAAGAGCTTCCTCCTTCGTCCTGAAGACCGTAGCAGTTACCGGCGTTCCCTACATTTAGTCGGCATCTTCCTGCTTAGAGTCTTCGTGTCTGTACTGGTCTAGGTATTTCTGTAAAATACTAAAGGATGGATGATAACTTAAAGCACAAATCGAAAATCAAGTAATTCAGAGCGGCATACCGGCGGTATGCTCCGGCATACCGGCGGTATACCGTTTTCTTGTCCAGAAAAGTTTCTGTGACAATAAGCGGCATACCGACGGCATGCTTCGGCATACCGGCGGCATACCGCTTTCTGTGTCCAGAAAGTTGCTGTCTCGAATTGTCGGCATACCGACGGCATGCTGCGGCATACCGGCGGCATGCCGTTTCCTAGCAACACAATAGATGCTGTGATTTATTGTCGGCATACCGACGGTACGCTACGGCATACCGGCGGCATGCCGTTTCTTATAGCTCTAAAAACTTTCTGTGACTTTAGTCGGCATACCGACGGTATGCTCCGGCATACCGGCGGTATACCGAATTTCGAATAATCTGCTTTTCGATTTGGTCTGACATGCATTAATGGCCGCATTTAATGCTCTTGAACGGTCATAAATATGACCGTTACTATTTGGCCGGCATACCGGCGGTATGCCGCGGCATACCGACGGCATGCCGGTCTGCGTACACTCAGAAGCATTAAATGCCACCCACTCTTGGTTTTCTTATAAAAGGAAGCTCTCTCTCTCTTGAGCTTCTTCACCAACTCTTCCATAAATTTTCCAACAACCAAGAGCTCCACCATTAATACTCTCTCAAAGCTTTTCATTGTCATCCTCTCCCAAAGTGCTAGAGTATTAAATAGTTGTATATTTCGATCTTCACGTGTTAGAAGATCAGCAAGTTCTCATTCTCTTTTGTTTGAAGTTGGCGAGCCTTCGTAAGAAAACTCGTGTGTAGAAGTTGGCGAGTCTTCGGATCCAAACTCGTGTTGAAGTTGGCGAGTTCTTCGGATCCAAACTCGTGTGTACTATTTGCATAATAGTGGATTAAAGCCGGAGAGAGTTCCGGGACTGGATTGCCTCAAAAGAGGATACCAGGATACATCCTTGCGTTTGTGTTTGATCTTTCTACTATTTACTCTTTATTGCATCATTTGTTATAGTTTATTTTTTATTTCCCTATTCACCCCCCCTCTAGGGTTCTACAATTGGTATCAGAGCTTTGTTCTCTTGATTTGGATTTACACCCTTGAGTGATCCATGGCCTCTAACCCTAGCATCAACACGTTTCACAATGAGGGACACTCCACAAATAGGCCTTCCCTATTTGATGGTACCAACTATAACTATTGGAAGATTAGGATGGGCATTTATCTCAAGTCCATAGATTTCGATTTATGGGATTGCGTGATAAATGGCATCCCTACTCCTTCCAGAGCTATAGAGGATATTGCTTCTGACACCCTTCGGGAAACACTCACTGAAAATATCAAGAAGCTTGCTTGTCGAGATGCCAAGGCAATGAACGCTCTTTACTGTGCTCTCGACAGTAGTGAATTCAATCGAATCTCTACTTGCAAGACTTCCAATGAAATTTGGAAGTTGCTTGAAGTTACACACGAGGGGACTTCACAAGTGAAGGAATCTAAGATCAGTAGACTCACGCAAGAATATGAGTCTTTTAAAATGAAGCATGATGAATCTATTGCTAGCATGTTTACTCGCTTTGGTGATATTATTAACCCTCTCTCTTCTCTTGGAAAGGAATATCCCGCTCATGAAAAGATAAGGAAGATTCTTAGAGGTTTGACGAAAGCTTGGAATCCTAAAGCTACCGCAATCACTGAGGGGAACGATCTTACCGTCATGAACCTAGAGACCCTCATGGGTAAGCTGATGACTCACGAGCTTGACATGAAGGATCAAGAGGAATCCTCCATTCAAGAGAAGGAGAAGGAGAAGACCAAAGAAAAGGAGAAGACTCTTGCTCTCAAAGCTTCAAGGTCCTACTCCAAGGATAGCTCCGACGACAATGAGTCGGACAACAATGAAGAAATAGCTCTCACAGCTAAGCACTTCAGGAAGTTCTTAAAGTTCAACAAGGCCAACCGCTCTAGACGGGACAATGAAGATGACCCGGCATGCTATCAATGCAGAAGACCCGGACACATCAAGAGGGATTGTCCGATGGTACGAAAAGATTCAAGCAAGTACGAGAAGCCAAGCAAGGGAAGCTCGTCCTCCAGAAAGTTCGCCAACACTAGCATTTGGTGTGAAAGCGACGCAAGCGACTCCGACAATGACAAGGAGTGCAAACACAATGCCAACGTTTGTCTCATGGCAACCGATGAGGTACTTGATGATTTTTCCTTAAACACTCTTACCTATGATGATTTGGAGAAAGCCATTCTTGAGTTACATGAAGAACACAAAGGTGTTCGGAATAAATACAATAAATCTCTTAAGGAGGTCGAGGCTCTTCAACTTGAAGTAGAGAGGCTCTCAAGCATCATTAGTGATGTGAAGGGAAAATCTCCTATTTCCGACACGGATGAAGTGGAGTCTTTGAGACTAAAACTTCAAGAATCTCTTGACACCATCAAGAAAAAGGATGATGAGATTCAATCCATGAGAAGCTCTTATGAGTTTGCCATGCGCAAATGTCAAGATGCTAATAGAAGAGAATATTCCACTTCTATTAAGTATAATGATCTTCTTACACGGAGTAAGAATTCTAGTAATAAGAATTCCACTCACATGCATGCTCCTAGACCTCCCCACACTCATCACAATGCTAGGCATAACCATTACATGAACACTACACACAACCCCTCTTCTAACACTAGAAAAGGACCTTTTGTTAAAAAGAAAACTCCTCATCATGCATTTTTCTATCATCATAACACTCATGGTAGAACATCTCACACTAGAGACTCACATATGCACAACACTCACACTTCTTCTTTTAGATCTTCCTTAATGTGCAATTATTGTGGGTTGCTTGGTCATACTTCTAATTTTTGTTATACAAGAAAACAAGTTGACATGAGAGTTCTTAAATGGGTTCCTAAGACTAACACTCAAGGACCCATAAGATCATGGGTACCAAAATGTTCATCTTCAACTTATGTTGTAGGTGACGAATCCTTCTCATGCTAGAAGCAAGTGGATTCTCGATAGCGGTTGTTCACGGCACATGACCGGTGATGCTTCACTTTTTACAACGCTATCGATGAAGAAGGAAGGACATGTCTCCTTCGGTAACAATCTAAAATGTTATATTATTGGAAATGGTAATATCGGTTCTCCTCCTTATCCTTGTATTAATAATGTATGTCTTGTTACTAATCTTAAGCATAACCTCCTTAGTATTAGCCATCTCACCGATAATGGCTATGATATCAAGTTTGTTAAACTCAAATGCTACATTACCGATAGCTCCAATGGAACTATTGTGTATGAAGGCATTAGAGAAAATAATATTTATGTTCTTTATCTTGTTGAAGGTACTAACAATGACAGGTGCCTAGTTGCAAAGAACGATGAGAGTTGGCTTTGGCACATGAGGCTTGGACACGCTAACATGGATACCATCTCTCGCCTCGCCTCCAAGAAGCTTGTACGAGGACTTCCTAGCATCCACTTCAAGAAGGATATGGTTTGTGAAGAATGCGAGAAAAGTAAGTTGACCAAGTCATCTTTCAAATCCATCAACTCTGTGAGTACCACAAGACCCCTTCAACTTATTCATATGGATCTTTTCGGGCCTAGTAGAGTAGCTAGCCTTGGTGGCAAACTCTATGCCTTTGTTTTAGTTGATGATTTTTCAAGATTTACTTGGGTTATTTTTCTTGCTTGCAAAAGTGATACTTTTCGTGAATTTGTTGCTTTTTGTAAACGTGTTCAAAATGAGAAAGGCTTTTCTATTAACAAAATTAGGAGTGATCATGGAGGTGAATTTGATAATGTTGATTTCAAAAGATTTTGTGAAAAGAATGGTTTTGGACATGATTTTGCTTGTCCCCGTACTCCTCAACAAAATGGTGTTGTGGAGAGAAAGAATAGAACCCTTGGCGATATGGCCCGGGTCATGTTAAACCAATATAAGCTCCCTCAATATTTTTGGGCGGAAGCCGTCAATACGGCATGTCATGTAATTAATAGGGTCTTAATTAGACCTATTACTAAGAAGACTCCTTATGAGCTTTGGTTTAACAAAATTCCTTCTATTGAATATTTCAAGGTTTTTGGTTGCAATTGTTTTATTTTGAATACCAAGGATAACCTAGGCAAGTTTGAAGAAAAAGCCTATGAAGGAATATTCCTTGGATACTCTACTCATAGCAAAGGTTTTCGTGTTTTTAATAAAAGAAGTCTTGTTGTCGAAGAGTCAATCAATGTCTCTTTTAATGAACTCAACTCTTCTACATTCTCCTCCTCCGAGGATATTGATGACATCTCGTTTGGATTGGAGAACTCCTCTATTGAGGATCATCCTTCTTCATCTAACAATGAAGTTGTGACCCCATCAAAAGAGTCTCCTCCTCTCGAGCCTCCTCCAAAGGATCTCCCAAGAGAATGGAGATTTGTCACCAATCATCCTAAGGAGCTCATCATTGGGGATCCTTCCTCAAGTGTTAGCACAAGATCCGCCACTCGTGATCTTTGTGCCAATGTGGCTTTTATCTCTCAAGTAGAGCCTAAAAATGTTAATGATGCTTTTCTCGATGAATTTTGGATGATAGCTATGCAAGAGGAGCTTAATCAATTTGAGCGAAGCAAGGTTTGGGAACTTGTCCCAAAACCTAGCAATCATCCCATTATTGGAACTAAATGGGTGTTTCGCAACAAGCTAAATGAAGATGGGTTAGTGACTCGTAACAAAGCCCGATTGGTTGCCCAAGGCTATAACCAAGAGGAAGGCATTGACTACGACGAAACCTATGCTCCGGTTGCACGTCTTGAATCCATTCGTATGCTTTGTGCCTTTGCTTGTTTTAATGACTTTAAGCTATTTCAAATGGATGTTAAGAGTGCTTTTCTTAATGGTATTATTAAGGAGGAAGTTTATGTTAAACAACCTTCCGGTTTTGAAGATTTTCAATTTCCTGACCACGTTTTCAAACTTTATAAAGCCCTTTATGGCCTCAAACAAGCTCCACGTGCTTGGTATGAGCGTCTTAGCTCTTTTCTTGTTTCTCACAATTTTTCAAAGGGAAAAGTTGACACCACACTTTTTATTAAATCCCATGATGGGACTCTCTTATTGGTTCAAATTTATGTTGATGATATTATTTTTGGTTCTACTAACAACACACTTTGTGTAGAATTTGCCAAAGTTATGCAGGAAGAGTTTGAAATGAGTATGATGGGAGAACTCTCCTTCTTCTTGGGGTTACAAATCAAGCAAGGACCTAAAGGAACCTTCATCAATCAAGCAAAATATACAAGGGACCTCCTCAAGCGTTTCGACCTTGACTCATCCAAATCAATGAGGACCCCTATGGCTACAACGACCAAGCTTGACAATGATGAAGATGGCACATCGGTCGACATTCGTAAGTATAGAGGTATGATCGGTAGCTTACTTTATTTAACGGCTAGCCGTCCGGATATCATGTTTAGTGTCTGTTTGTGTGCACGATATCAAGCCAATCCAAAGGAATCACATTTGAGTGCCGTCAAGCGCATTTTTCGTTATCTCAAAGGCACCATTAACATGGGTCTTTGGTATCTGAAATCCTCATCCTTTGAGCTTCACGGCTTTTCGGATGCAGATTTTGCCGGATGCAAGATTGACCGAAAAAGCACTAGTGGCACATGTCAATTCCTCGGGAAGTCCTTGGTATCGTGGTTTAGTAAGAAGCAAAACTCTGTCGCTCTCTCAACCACTGAGGCAGAGTATATTGCGGCTGGTTGTTGTTGTGCACAAATTCTTTGGATGTCACAAACACTTTTAGATTATGGTATTTCTCATTCTTGCACCCCTATTAAATGTGATAACACTAGCTCTATCAATCTCACGAAAAACCCGATTTGTCACTCACGCACGAAGCACATTGAAATTAGACACCATTTTCTTCGTGACCATCAACAAAAAGGAGATATCCATCTTGAATTTATTGATACTACCTATCAATTAGCCGACATCTTCACTAAGCCCCTCCCGGAAGATCGCTTCTCTTTCCTTTGCCGTGAATTGGGCATTTTATCCTTTGATCCATAGTCTCTTTTGTCCGGCACACCGACGGTATACTACGGTATACCGGCGGCATGCCGTTTTTCGTAGCAGAATTAGGTTCTGTCTCGTTTTCCGGCATACCGTCGGTATACATCGGCATACCGCCGGCATGCCGTTTTTCGAAACAGAATTATGTTCTGTTTCGTTTTTCGGCATACCGTCGGTATACGTCGGCATTCCGTCGGCATGCCGGATGACGGCGGAAATAATTCCTGAGATAAGCTGCGGGCCCACTATTTTATCTCTCCTCCTTTATTCCTTCCATCCTTCCTTTAATCCATCAAATCCCTCATTAATTACCCATCTCCTCAACTCCCCTCCTATTAATTACCCTTCTTATCACCTTTCCCCTTTTCTCTCCTCTTTTTACTCCACACATCAATTCACCCCATCACCCTTTCAACTACCCCATCACCCTTCCTCTTTAAACCGTTCCCTCCTCCCCACCCTTTTTCAAACTCAACTCTTCATATCCCCCCTCTTCTTTAAAACCCTCCTTCTTCCTTCTCCTCCACTACTACTTCTTCCTCTCACACCAAAGCCCAAAATCCTTCTTCATGGCCAACCCTAAGCGCCCCCGATCCTCTTCCTCCTCTTTCAACCCTTTCGTCCCGGTGGCGCTACCCTCCGGCTTTGACCAACGCGTTTTCTCCAACGCTTTGGCGGCTGAGCTTTGGTTCCAGCACTTCGTCAACCAGAACGTGTTCAAAGGACGGGCTATCAACTGGAACCTCTTCCCCGGTCACGTCCCGTTGTTTGACGATGCCGGTCTATCCTCCCTTCTTAGGCGGCAAATTCCGGTCTACTCTGCTGCTGTCCGCCTTTTCTACTGCAACATGCGAGGGGATGACGACGACCCTACCGCCATCCAATCCATGGTCAATGACCGCCACTTCCGTCTCACATCCAAGGAAGTGGGGGCCATCTTGGGCGTCCCAGACAGAGGGGATGCGTTACCTCTTTTGGGTGCTCTCACCTCATCGGCGGCGTCTCCTTTCGACGACTTCTGCCGTATCATCTGTAAGGGTCCCAACCCTCCTGCCATTCCGGCCCTCTCAGCCCAGCTGGAGCCATTCTACTACGAGCTCCATCGTATCGTGTGCCACACTCTGTTCCCAAAGGGCGGGAACTATGACGCAATCACCGGTGATGCTCTTGTCCTCATGTATCATCTCTATGCCCGGAAGCGTTTTTCCTTCCCAAAGACTCTGCTTTTGCAATTCCGGCGTACCTTGCCATCCGTGAAGCAGAACCTCTACTATGGCTCTTTCATCACCTTGCTTATGGAGGCCAAACAAGTTGACTTGTCTCTCTGCTCCTCGGATGGGGTCCCCTCATTTCTTGCTGTTTCCCGTACCCTAGCTGGCGCCTCTTCTTCCCGTGCTTCCTCTTCCCAAGAGCAACCGGGTTCCACTCCTGCTGCCCCTGCATCTACCGCTCCATCTACGGGCCGCTATATGCCACTTACTCAGCACCACTTTGATCTGAGGATGGCCCAGGCGGAGGAGCAGATGCGGACCCACACTCGTAGACTTGGCGCCCTCATCCAGTCTCGCTTCCACGATCAGGGCTACTTCATCCAGCGCACTCTCCAAGACCGGGATGCCTTTCTGGATCTTAATCTTCAGGATCCCATGTACACGGCCCCGCGTTTCTCTGACCCCAATGCCTATGGGTTTATGTACCCGGACGGCATTGATCCTTTTGGCGCCCTCCAGCAGGCTCAGGATGATGATGGTGATGATGATCCGGCAGAGGATTAGGGATGGTTTTCCTTTGGTGATGGTTACGGTGTTTTAGTGGCTCTAGTTTTTATGTGTGTTTTCTGTTTGTTGTCTTTAGTGGTCCTTCGGGGACCGGTCTATGGTTGTTTTTTTTTCAGTGTTTGCTGTCCTTCGGGGACATTATCTTTGTTGTCTTTGGTGTCCGACTCTCATGATGGAGAGTCTTTTATCTTTTTGCTGTATGGATCAAGCATGTATTATCGTTCTTACTTCAATATATTCCTGCATGCTTTTATCTCTACTCTCTTTTTTATGCACTGTCTCCTTTAGTTATCCCCATTTTTTTGACTAAGTGACAAAGGGGGAGAAATCGTATTGAGGGGGAGCTGTCTACCTACGGGGGAGCTACTCCCTGAAGATGCTATCTCTCTATTTTGTCAATTATCAAAATGGGGGAGTTTGTTGGCACATTTTATTTTGAGTAATTAACAGCATCTTCGTAGTTTAGTCTTCTGTTCTTCAGATACTCAGAAGATGCACTACATGGAGTTATTCACTTCAAGAGCTTCCTCCTTCGTCCTGAAGACCGTAGCAGTTACCGGCGTTCCCTACATTTAGTCGGCATCTTCCTGCTTAGAGTCTTCGTGTCTGTACTGGTCTAGGTATTTCTGTAAAACACTAAAGGATGGATGATAACTTAAAGCACAAATCGAAAATCAAGTAATTCAGAGCGGCATACCGGCGGTATGCTCCGGCATACCGGCGGTATACCGTTTTCTTGTCCAGAAAAGTTTCTGTGACAATAAGCGGCATACCGACGGCATGCTTCGGCATACCGGCGGCATACCGCTTTCTGTGTCCAGAAAGTTGCTGTCTCGAATTGTCGGCATACCGACGGCATGCTGCGGCATACCGGCGGCATGCCGTTTCCTAGCAACACAATAGATGCTGTGATTTATTGTCGGCATACCGACGGTACGCTACGGCATACCGGCGGCATGCCGTTTCTTATAGCTCTAAAAACTTTCTGTGACTTTAGTCGGCATACCGACGGTATGCTCCGGCATACCGGCGGTATACCGAATTTCGAATAATCTGCTTTTCGATTTGGTCTGACATGCATTAATGGCCGCATTTAATGCTCTTGAACGGTCATAAATATGACCGTTACTATTTGGCCGGCATACCGGCGGTATGCCGCGGCATACCGACGGCATGCCGGTCTGCGTACACTCAGAAGCATTAAATGCCACCCACTCTTGGTTTTCTTATAAAAGGAAGCTCTCTCTCTCTTGAGCTTCTTCACCAACTCTTCCATAAATTTTCCAACAACCAAGAGCTCCACCATTAATACTCTCTCAAAGCTTTTCATTGTCATCCTCTCCCAAAGTGCTAGAGTATTAAATAGTTGTACATTTCGATCTTCACGTGTTAGAAGATCAGCAAGTTCTCATTCTCTTTTGTTTGAAGTTGGCGAGCCTTCGTAAGAAAACTCGTGTGTAGAAGTTGGCGAGTCTTCGGATCCAAACTCGTGTTGAAGTTGGCGAGTTCTTCGGATCCAAACTCGTGTGTACTATTTGCATAATAGTGGATTAAAGCCGGAGAGAGTTCCGGGACTGGATTGCCTCAAAAGAGGATACCAGGATACATCCTTGCGTTTGCGTTTGATCTTTCTACTATTTACTCTTTATTGCATCATTTGTTATAGTTTATTTTTTATTTCCCTATTCACCCCCCCTCTAGGGTTCTACATTTGTCTCCTGTACGATGTACCCACTATTATATGTCTATAGGGTACATTTGTCTCCTGGACGATGTACCCACTATTAGATCTTGGATACATTTGTCTCCTGGACGATGTATCCACCATTAGTTTCTTTTTCTTTTGGCCTGGATAATTCAGGTAGTCTGCAGGGCAGGTAACTGTGTTGGATTTCTCAAAAGTACATATGTTAGAAATTAGGATTGTGATAACCCTAGTTAGCTAATGTAAAAGTCGTACTCATTGCTTAGTCGTAATTATTGTATGGAGTCCAGTCTAGTCTAGTTTTGTCTAGACAGTGTCCGTATGTTTAATTCAATACATTGTTGTTTATGCTTTACTTTTATCGATAAATGATTAAAGGCTAAGTTCTGTTCAGGAGAAGGGTTACAACCCCGGTCCTTGGTTGAACCTGGGTTCCGGATTAGTTCCCAAGTCATTTAGTCATTTGTCGTCCTATTCAGTACTCACACACCATACATGATCTTTATGCTATACAATGATAGAGACTAAGTTCTGTTCAGATGAAGGGTTACAACCTCGGTCCTTGTTTGATTTATGGGTTGTAACTTGGATTCCAGAATAGTTCCTAAGTTATCTTATCATTGGTCGTTCTATATAGTTCTTACATGCTTACACGTACCATATCTCTAACATGCCAATATGTCCCAGTTACCCTACATGTTACATGTCCCAGTTGTCTTCCATGCTCACATGTTCAGTTATCTCACAAGCTATACATGATCCCCATGCTAAGTCACCATGCTTAGATGACCTGGCTACTTAGCATGCTCACATGTTCAGTTTATCTTACATGTTCACATGCTTCCTTTACTTTATGCTCTAGGTTGCTTTGCTTATTGTCTTTTCTATTCTCGGGATAAATGCATTGGTAGTACACGAAACTCGATCCGCATTTACTTATTTCTGTCTCTATTTGTTGTTATGTTAGTCATTATTGGTTTTAGTTCATAAGTTTGGCTTCCTTTGTGGTTTGCTAATAGGGGTCTGGCCCTACTGATTTTGTTTGGCCAGATCAGATAGAGGAGCCCAGAGGATCTTCCGTACCATCTACTTGACAGTGACTACCCGGAGCACCAGAGTACCTTAGTGGGTTTCTTATATCATTCTTCCACTAGTTATGTACATTATTCTTTTGCGACGTTTAGCCTCCGAGCTCGTATTTTAGGATCTTGACATGTAGCCTACAGGCCTAAAACATGATGTGCATATTCTAGACTATAGCTAGAGCTTATCATGTATGACTATTACTCTTGCTAGTTCTTCACTTTGTATTACTAGCTTCATGATCATCCATATACATATAGTTTGGGACGTTTTACTATTTTATGTCTGATGATCATACTTCTTGTACTTTGCGTATTTGCCTGTAATTGAGATACCTAGGATCGTTCGACCTAGGATTGACTGTTGGCTTGTAGTAGTAACCCCTATGTCTTGACAGCTTATACGTTATTTCAGAGTACTGGAGTACTTTGGTATTACGTAGCTGGCCTGGTCCGTCCCTACTTGCCAGTATTCTGTTTCTAGGACGTGACATGATCAGCATGTGTAATTTCATTAACAAACTGTTCTCCAAAGTGGTAGTGCAGCGAATCGCTGAATTCCTTCCCAAAATTATTTCTGAAGAGCAAAGCAGGTTTGTTAGATAGAGAAATCTCAGATAATATTATGATGGCCCAGGAGATGATCTCTAGCACTGGGCATAAAAATAGGGGGAAATATCGCCATTATCGACATGGAAAAAGCTTACGATAGGTTGGATTGGTAATTCATGATGTGGGTTTTCAGAAGATTCGACTTCTCGGAAGAATGGATTAACATCATCTGGAGACTAATCTCGAACTGCTTGTTTTCTATCTCAATCAACGGTGAATCGACAGGCTTCTTCCAATCATTCAGGGGTGTGTGGCAAGGTGATCCCTTATCCTCTGCCCTCTTTATTATTACTTCTGAAGCATTAAGCCTGAACTTGATCAGTTTGGGGAGACGTAGCAACTTTGGGATATTCTTCACTCCAAGGGGATGCCCGAGTATTACGCACCTTGTGTATGCGGATGATCTGATTCTTTTCTCGGCGATAGACAAGACAATATTGAACTTGATCAAGAGAACTTTAAAGAAATATGAAAGGTGCTCGGGTGAGCGATCAACAGAAGTAAATCGAAGACATATGTGCACCATTCGGCGGGCAGCAGCTACACGGAGGATATACGACGGACTCTGGGGTTCGAGTCCGGATACACCCCTTCTTATATCTCTATTGTTTGATGACTTCGGGTAGAAGAACTGCTGCCATCTTCGAACCGCTTATCCAGAAGTTAAAAAATAGAGTGGCAGGGTGGCAACAAAAATCCTATCTTCGGGAGGGAAGCTTACGCTCATCAAACACGTCATCTCTTCGATGTCGTTGTATATGATAGCGGCGTGCTCCCTCCCCCCCCCCCCCCCGAAATGTGTGATCAAGACCATCGAAGGGTTGTTGTCTAATTTCATCTAGGGACAGCAGGACGCGGAGGCTAGACACAAGTAGATCGGTTAGGACTTGGTGACGAGAACGTATGAGGAAAGAGGGTTGGGCATTAGGAAGATCTATGATATGGTGCAAATTTTTTTGATCAAATTATGGTGGAAAGTGTGATCGCAAGAATCCCTATGGAGTAGGTTCAAAAGAAGGAAATACTTTACGAAGCTTCCACCATGGCTCATCGAAGCTTCTTCGGGGGCTTCAACGACGTGGTGGAGGATTCTGAAGGGTAGGGATATTGGGTATTGCCATATAGGCTTGTAGGTGGTGTCACTCCATGTTCCTGATATACATATTTGCTTCTTGAATCCTCTACACGGTATCAGGTAATTGTACTTGTGCACCATTTAATTTATTATTTATTAGTTGTTGCATGTAGTCTTTAATCATGTCATTAATTAAATGGTTAGAGCATGCTTAGGATTAGGGCTTTCATGAGAGCCTACCAACCCCACTATATATATTCTCTTCCTCTCTCTCTCTCTCTCTCTCTCTCTCTCTCTCTCTCTCTCTTCATAACCTTTCATTATTTCCCTCAACCAACTTTTAGGCAAATACAACTTGCTCAAAAGAGCAGATTTATGCATTTTAGTTCTTGATCTTTTCTTAGATATTATTAGCCTAAATTGTTCCTCTCCTCATTCTCTATAAGTTTATTTCTTGGTGTTTTTAATTTTAATGGCTATTTTTGTGTAGATCTAAGTTTCTAAAAAATAGGGTTTTATGGGTTTTACGGGGTTTCATGGTTTTGATCTATCAAACTTGCTTATTTTCGAAAACTACTTGTTTCATGTTGTAGAGAATTTAATTTCATTCAGTTTTGATCTTTATCTTGCCCAAATTTGAGTCCTACAGCCCAAGTTATGGATAATGGGAGTTTGCAAAAGCTCTATGGCCAAACTTGCCGGTGGTTGGGGACGACAATGCCCGCTCGCGTGCCCCACATGTAGCCTTCCCGCTCCCGCGCCCCACGTGCAGCCTTCCCGTTCGTGTTCTCCACGTGCAGCCTCCCCGCTCGCGCACCCCGTACGAGCCCCCCCCCCCCTCCCGCTCGTATGCCCCGTGTGCAGCCTCCCCGCTCGCGCGCCCCGTACGCAGCCTCCCCGCTCGCATACCCCATGTGCAGCCTCCCCGCTCATGCGCCCCATGCGCCGCCTTCCCGCTCCCGTGCCCCGCACGCCGCCTTCCCGCTCCCGCGCCCCGCGTACAGACTTCCTACTCGTGCGCTGTCTGCTTGCCGCCCGCGCGTTGCTCGCGCACTGTCCGTGCGCTGTCCGTACGCCTGCGCGCACTGCTTGCTTGTACGCCCTGCATGTTGTCTGTCCGTGCACCTGTCCCATGCCCGGTTGGTTCGTGCGCTCCGCGTGTCGTACCACGTGCCATCCGCCCATCCCTCGCGTGTGTTTGACCCTCGTGCCTATGTGCCTAAGTGGCTTGCGTGACTAGTATCTTCCAATGACTATGTGCTTTGCTCTTCATTCCCGACCCAATAATCTATGCGTATGCTGGTGAATCCTACACATGTACTAAGGTACAACCTATGTGAGCACCAAAGTGCTATCTCATGTGCTAAGTGTTCCTATACGATATATGTCAGTACATCCAAAGTCTCCAGCACTTACATAATGAAGGGTCGGTAGCAATGACGTGGTATGTGCTGCGTGTTGCATTACACTAAGGGGGATCCTTATGTATGACTCCTTGAGCCAGTACGGATCCTTACTTGGGGTACTCGTACTATATACGACGTCTAGGAGGATGAGCATGTGACCACGACATGTGAATCCCGAGATTAACCTAGGGTTTAACTAGGCAACTAATCTGGTAGATGCATTGGGCAGGAAAAATCTCGAGATCATGCCATACTAGCCACCCCAGGTCCCGTCCTGACGTGTCGGGTTGGCCGCCACGGATATGGTTTCATCCGTCTATGGTAGATGACTATATCCAACTCCTATGTGCTATGTGTTATACGTTTTAGCGCGGTAGCCGTACGGTGGACTGATGCATAATCAATGTGCTACGTGTTTATATGTATATTGGATTGGCTATCCCTGCTGGAACGACACGATCTGAGGATTCCTATAACAACATTGCGGGGATAACCCCGCCAAATATAGAAAGCCATAAGAATGATTGGCCGCTTGAAAAATGACTTGCTTGTGCCTTGTGCATTCCGTTAGTAATCGAGGGACACGGTCTGTCATGGTGCGTGGTCCAACCCATGTCCTTGTTTGGTTGTTGGGTTGGACTTTCGTACTACGACAGCTGCGGACCGAGGTTACGACCGAAAGCTTATAACTTGACCATAACCATGGGTTGTGTCTCATCTTGTTTCTCTATTGGCACCGTCTGTCCTTGTTTGGTTGTAATGGTGTCATATGGACTCGATGATGCGTCGTCACCCTATGACTCATAAGCCAAGTCTTATTTTATCTTTATGCTTGGATTTTATCTCACTCTTTCGTGCTCCCTTGTGGTACTTGCTATTCGGGGCTGACCCCGTTGATTTTGTTTGGCCAGATCACGTAGCAGAGCCTGAGGATGCAACCTTTCTTCTCGACGTCAATGGTGCATACTAGAAGCATGGCTGGCGGGGGACTTGAGTGGATTTCTTCTCCACCACTCTAGTATCTTTACTTATGTACTGGCATTAGCCACCGGCACTTGTTTAGCCGGTTGTTCAGGATATTTTGTCTTCTTGCATAATTATAATTAAATCTGACTACAGCTGAATACGATTATGTGCCTGTGACTTTCTGGGCTAGCTAACTTATAAAGCTAGTTCCTCATGATCATTTTGATTAAGCGTCGGGGACGCCTTACTGCTTTATCTTATATGTCCATTAATTGTTGTTTCTTGTTTTGGTTGATTGAGACATAGATGCTCTGCGAGACCATAGGAGACTTGATTGTAGCATGCACCCCCTAGTCTCATGACAGCCACGATCGTCGTATGATGTTTTTATGCCTCATATGGAGTAGCTGGCCTAGTCACCTTCTGTATTTCGGTGCTGGGGCATGACAAGGTTTTAGTGGTGACCCATGCAGGTTTGATTTTCAGACTTGTGGGGTGTTATTATAGGAGTCTCAATCAAAACTTGTTCCCTTTGATATCTTGCTTCGTTTTCCCTTCCTTACCTTGATTGATAACTTGAGTTGCATCCTCGAATCTTTTTCGTCTTTTCAATTGATATCCTGTAACTTTCCCTATAGGGGTACTTTTTTCTCAGTAGCTGGCGCGGCCAACGTTGAAGAACGTCCAATGGAGCATGGCTCGATGGGGCAACCACAGGAAGGAATGCATCCTCCTGGTTAGATTCGGGTGAAAATTATGTCAAATCCAATGGAGCAACAAGTTCCCAAAGTCCTACACCCCCAGCGGTACCGACAGCAATAGCAGTACCTGATGCTGCAGCACTCCTGGTGGTCATCCGAGAATTTCTGGCCATTCAGCAGCGTCAGGTGGCAGCCCATCAACAACAGCAGACCCAGCAATAGGAATAGAATGTGCTACTGAACCAGGGGTTACAGTTAGCCCTTGAGAGGAGTATCAGGAATAATTCGAGAGCGTCAGGGAGGTTTTACCGACTTAACCTGAGATACTTCGACGGCTCGGAGGATGCCATCACGACGAATGCTTGGCTTCAGGATATTGAGGCCATATTGACAGCAGCGAAGGTTCCAGCGGAAGAGAAGGTTGACCAAGTCAGATTATTGCTTTAGAATCTCGCCCGCGACTGATGGGCATCAGAAGAGGTTGGAATGAGGCGTCATGTACCTTGAGATAGCTTCAGTACCAGATTCAAGGCCAAGTACTTTGGCGTGGTAGCATGATATGAGCTACAACAGAGGTTTATCAGTCTAAAGCAGGCTGGTAAGATGGTGGACGGGTATACGACGGAATTCTGTAGACTGAGTCGGTTTGCACCCGCGATTGTGGCTACGGACATAAAAAAATAGTGTACTTGCCTCGACTATTTTGGAGTTGACGTGTGCAACACAATCTCGATTTGGTTGAAGTTGTTCTAATTATGGCTAACCGATACTAATTCAGTAAATCATCGACTATCTATGGGTTCTACAAATTAAACAAAATATTAAACTATTTTTTATTAATTTCTGGAAAATTAGTATGCTATAGATCTATGAGTCAGCTTTCCAAACATCAAATGGTTAGCAAAACGGAGTTTAAGATCTCTCGAAATCTTGAAAACAGTGGGACAAGTCAATTTTTAAGACAACTGGCACTCAAATAATTTTTCGGAAATTTACATTCATAATTACAAAAATTAAATTATTGATTTGGAAAGCTAACCTCGATATGGTTCTAAAAAAATTGGAGGTGAAACGGAGTCCTAAGTTGGTCGCAATGGCCTCGCAAAATTGTTATAGCTTCAAAAAAATGAGGCTGAATTTATGACGAATTTTGGTCTATTTTGGACGAAAAAGAGAGGAATTTTGGAAAGAATATATGAAAGATGACATAGGTTCAATAGGTATATATAATGGGTAGCAATTATTTAATTAGGATTAGATTGGAAGGGTTGTGGTTTTGGGAGAAGAATAAGGACTCTTTAAATAGATGGAGATTGACTCAATTTTCTAATTGGGTAATGATCAAATCCAATGAATAAATCTTTTCCATAAATCTACATCAATAAATCTTTAAAACTTAATTAATAAAATCTAATCCAATATTTAGTTACCATACATAATTTAAAATCATATTTGTTTCCATCAAAAACATATTTGCATAAATCCAAATCTTATAAAATAATTTAGCAAATCTTTTTATTGGTCAAAGATAATAATCATTAATTCAAAAATAAATTAATCAAGTCTAAATCTAATATTATCAAATAGTATATAAAATAGGTTTTATAAATTCAAATCCTAGAGATAATTGATAATAAATTAAGTATTTCAAAGATATGCTTTCATAAATACAAATCTTATTTAAAAATAATTTTGGCAAAATCTCTTTGTCATTCGAAATTACGTATAAACGAAAATATATTTTTCCAACACAATGATTTTCAAGAATAAAAATAACATAATAATAAAAAATAATAGTAAAAATTTTGAAAATTTGAAAACAGGGGGTTACAAATCTACCCACCTTAGAAAAAAATTGTCCTCGAAATTTTAATAGTATGATTAGGCACGACTAAGAATATAATCAAGAAAATAATATGATCAATGATCAAAATTTAGACAAAGTCTAAACATGATTAAAATCATTTATATACAATTAATATGTAGTCATGATCAATGTTATTCATGCAAGTCATCCAAGCATGATCAAAATTAAAATTTTGGCACGAGCATGAACATGATCAAAATAGTCATGATCACAGGGGAACAAAATCCAAGCATTAGCAATAAATAGAATTGAAATCTAGCACGATTATGATTATGAATCTAATGGAATGATTGTTAGGAGAAGACCAATGATGATTCAAGAATAGAAAAGGTAAGGAAGGAAGAACTACAAGGTTTATTAAGAAGATGTGTAAAAATAAGTATCAAATCAAATTGAAATGAGAGTGCAAGAAATTGTGAACCATGAAAATCAATAGTCATATGCCAAAAAAGAATATAGTATGTATAGTATCTGAGAACCGTATGTATTTTTGAAGTTAGTTTACTGAGAATTCATGCCCCGCCAGTGTACACCTAGCAGCATTGAACTCTTGGTTCCATAACTCAAATAATAATAGGTTACCGAATATTCCGTCGACTTCATCCAGTATTGACATAACAACTCAAAATAATGCAACTATAACATAGTTTTAATAATATTCGAAAACTTATGCATACATGAAATTACTTCAACTTAGGGGTTATGCCTCGCCAGTGCCCTACTGGCTGTAGTGAACCCACAGTCTCTATAATTCAGATAAATGACTGCAGTGCATATCTACCTTGCCATAGTAAGTTACGGAATATTCTCTCAACTACATCCATAGAAATTTCAAAGAAGCTTCTAGAAATTCAAACAATTGATCATGATAGGAAAAGTATAAGTATCTGCCCTTGAAGTGAATGTATCAATTTTGAAAATTAAACGATCGATTGGAAGAAAATGACTGAAGCCAAGAGAAAGATAAATTTCTTAATCCTTATTTCATGGATATTTGATGATTGAGGAAAAAACTTATATACCTTGAATCAAAAACTAACTCAAGATTATTATATGGATATTGAATCAGAAATTATTTTTAAAAATAATAATTTCTTATGGCAAAAGGGGAAATAATTAAGCAATACAGACTTTAGTGAGGACACAAAACAAATTATCAAGATTAGGGTTTGAATCCTAGGAAGTCCTAATTTACCAAAAAAATAGTCTACCCACCTTGATCCTACCATCATATCAAAACATAATAACATATCCTCCTAGAAAAATCTCTCAAATTCATCTAACATAAAATTTTAAGGTTTATTCCTATCTTAACCACGTAGCCTATGTAGCAATCTTAACTACCTAAACAGTCAAATTAAATAAGGGCTTTCCTATTGTATACCTAGTCCTAGTCATTGTCCTAAAATCAAATCAATCCTAATTGTGAATGAACACTTCCTAGTCGCAGGCTCGCAGTAGTATGACTAATGAAGGTACTACCACGAGTTCGCATAATTTTGCAAAATCTGACCTGTATAGGCCGCAAAAAAAACTTGTCACGACCCACATCAGCTTTTCGGAATACGAATACGTAGTCAAGTCTAGCCTACGCCGCAGCATCGATGGTAGTATGTTGTCTAGATCTCAATAGTAATCTCAAACCAAATAAACAACATTTGATCACAAAAGTATCTATTTGCTCATTCACAATAACTAATTTATTTATAAATTCAATAATATATCAAAATAATATTCGGGAACAAATCCGCTAAATAATTAAATAAAGGAACTATCTAATCTGTAATGCCCCAGTCCCAAAATACGTAGGACTAGAAACGTAGACATGCCAGCTGTATTCATACGAAGTACATGGGCCTCGTATGGATACATAAGTTGTAAAATATAGTAAACCACAACAAACTAATCTCATCCACAAAATTTAAGAATAAAATATACCATATAATCAACTATGAATTGTCATTGGTACATGTAGTTGGGCGGAGACAAATCCACTACCAACTATGAAAAGAAATACATGATATACAAAAGAATGATTTTGGCGAGCGAAGCGAAGACAATCAAAGTGCAATCATCCTCGAAGAAATAGAGATGATCATGGCCACGGCTAGAACACCTGCAAAAAGACAAGAGCACACACCTGGCAAGATAACCAGGTCCTCAGAGGGACGTAACAAGACATATAATATCATGCCAATATAACTGAATATAAATTGCTCAAATAAATAAGTAAATTAAATTATAATATGGTCCAATACATACCTATTGAACTAGCGTACCATCCCCCCAACCAAACAAGGACAAGAGATGATAAACTAATTCACGGTGACGTATCTTTCCATGCTATGAATCCAATATGGTATCCGGACCCCAACAAGGTTCAATACCTTCTCATCGGAGTAGTAAGCCATACCTACAACCAAATGTAGCACCCAGTTTCTAAAATAAGGATAATTTTGAAATTTTATAATTATAATCATTTAATAATGATATTTAAACCATGTTATGTTTTTTGATGATTTTTAGTTAATTTAAAACTATTTAAAATCACGACTTGTGATTTTGATGATTGACTAGTGTAACCCTAGAGTTTGCTGAACCCAGAGACTAACCATGACCAAGGGAGCCTAGCTATGAGATTAGGATGACTAATTATAACTTTTTAGCCTAGGGGTATTTTGGTCATTTTGACAATTTTGTGAAATTGTAAATTGTATTAATTAAATATTGTGCTAATCTATTAGTTAAGACTTGACCTAGAAGTTGAGCCTAATCTAGATGATAGTCATGACCATAGAGACTAAGTTAGATGGTTTCAACTAAGTAATCAAATTAGGTTAATATCTAGATATTTGTTAGTATGATATTTTAGGCTAAAGGTTAAGAAGGGTTACTTTAATTGTGAGCCTTTAGATTGGCTAGAAATTATTGGAGAAGCCTTGACCACTCATCCTAAACCCTAACCCTAACCTAATGGCAGCCATCAAACATTTCCCCCTCTATAAATACAACACATTAACCATTTAGCATTTTTTTTTAGTCATTGAATTGCCTCTTTTAGTGTTCTTCCTCAACTCCTCCCCAAATATCCAAATCAACTCCAAATTGAGCCTAATCTTTTGCATTGGACTCCCCTACACTAGAGGACACCATTAGTGGGCAGCTAGCAAGGATTTGGAGGCTCGAGATCGTCGCAAGTTATAGGAGAGCCCTCATTCAAATAGCTTTAAATTGAGGTTTCACCCTCAATAGGTAAAACCCATCAAACCTATTCAAATTCTAGTTTTCTTCCCATGGATGCATTCATTTAGGGTCCCCCTAGATGTAGTCCAAGTTTGGTAGGAATTCGTGTCTATTTCGTGTCTGTATCGGACACGTATCGGTGTTTTAAATAAGGTGTTCGATGAAATGTTTGTGAGAAGTAAATTAAGTTAATTTTAGATTCTAATTGAATGGAAAATTAAGTTATTATATGTATGTCACCAATCAATTGGACTGAGTCAAATTCGGTGCACCCTCGTGTCCAAATTTGGACACGCACGCACGCACGAGGACACCGTACGGCTGCCCTGCTGCTCGAGTGTCCTAAAGGACACGACACAGCACCTCGACACACGAAAACTTGTGTGTGTGTGTGCGGGAAATGACTGTCATTGAGCACACAAAATTTCAGGCAAAACTATCGAGTGGTTAGGGAGAAATCGGGGTTGCACCGATTCTCGACTGACTGTGCACACACGAAAATCCCCCACTGATATGCTGTTAAATATTTGGAAACGAGTCACTTGGACACGTTGCAGGCACTTGTGCACGTAGTCCTATGCTAGGCGTACACGTGGACGTGACCACGTGGCATGAAGTGTCACGTGTCGTGTCCATGAGGCGACTGCATCGCAGCACGATGCAGTCTGTGCACAGTTTTGTATCCGTGTTCGTGTGGTCATTTAGACACGATCGTGTCCAGTTTCCTAGACACGAATGGACCCCCTGACACGTCAACATATAGGGAACACTTCTACACACCTGTCTTTGGGTTTCACATGAGAATTGATTCATTTTAGGTTCAAAATGATTTTACTGATACTGAGAAAAACCCTGAGTAAACTTCAGAGTTTAAATGTGTTTTAAAGTATTAATTAATGATATTTGTGATGTATTAACATGTATACCTGTCAGGAACATGTATTGATTCGAGTTTTGTTCACAAATGAGAATGGTTTATACATAAAACTGAGTTTTGTTTACATAAAGCTGAGTTGGTTGTTCAGAAAACCTGAGATTTACCAAGTTAGAAAACCTGAGATTTTTGCACTGAAAACCTATGGGTTCATAAGTTATAACCTGTGAATTTGATGTTAGGCTCATTTAGGATAATTAAAATCTCTGAATGTGAAACAGTGAATGATATCTGAGCTTGGTTTGAATGGTATCTGAGATTTGATTGGTTTTAAAACTGAAATTTAGTTGGGTTGTGAATGAACCTGAGATGGATTGCTAAAACATGAGATATGGGTAATGTAAAAACCTGGGAATGAAATTCTTGATTTGGTTTAGAATGAGTTAACAATCATTTCAAAACCTGAGATTTCTTATATGTGAACCTGAGATTTGGGATAGGGGTTTTGGTGTTTAACTGAAAACTGAAATTGATTTGGGTTATAAGTTGAAACTGAGATTTAGGTTTCACTGTTTTGAAATGAAACTGAGTTTTTGGGATTGAATTCAAAACTGAAAACTGGGATTGAATTCAAAGCTAAAACTGAGATTTGTTTGGGTTCACCTAAAACTGAGATTCTATGATAAACACTACACACATATGCACAAAACTAAATGAGTTAACTGTCATTTTAACCTGAGTTTGTACACTCTACACTCCTTCACACACACACATAAAAACACTCATACACACATAAAACTGGAAACCCCCCTGTTCCTGAACACACATGGAGACCCCACTGTAGGCTGTCACACACAATCACCCTTAGACTTCACTGCACTTTAATATTCATTGTCCTGCATTGTATATGTTTCACTGCATACCATACACACACACCCTCTCTTTCCCTCACTCTCTTTCACTACACATACAACTTTCTAAATTCCTTTCTTCTCTCTATATATATAGCTACCTATATATATATATATATATATATATATATATATATATATATATATATATATATATATATAATATATATATATATATATATATATATATATATATATATATATATATATATATATACACTAGTTTATTGTATGAATGTAACCTAATATAAGAAATACCCTCTATGACTTAAATTGTATGTGTGCCTAGGTTAGATTATGGTATTAGACTAAAGCTAGGTTTTGTGTTGTTTAGACTTGGGTTTTAGATTACCTAGTTGACCTAGACTTGGTTAGACTAGATTGACTGTTTTGACTAGACTTAGATTTGACTTGACCTAGTTTGACCTAGACAGTTGACCAAGAGTTGACTTTGACCTAGTTTGGCTTAGAATCATGTAGCTTGCACTGCAGATTTCCATTATTACATATTGAACACATCTTAACCTGTTTTACTCTAAATAGGACTCTGTGACACCAGTTCGGACATCCATTCATATCAGTCATACAGGATGACAGGCGAGTACATTCTCTGATCGTTTCATACTTGTCTGGATTTACATTCTTGCTCTAGATTACTGTACTTGATACTGGCACGATCGTTATCACGGATTGGTACTATATGGATCTTCTCTTGCGATGTTCTCTCTATTGTGTTCAACAGATACATATTGTTATGTGCATTTCACGAATATATTGTATTTATTGTACACCCCTATTCATGTATACTCATTGTTCATATTGTACTCTCATTATCACATGAGCTTCATGGAGACTATTGTACAAGGTAGCGTAACTGGATTGGATCCTTATGTATTGATTGGGGAGGGTGAGTAGGAATGGTTATGTAATCAAATCCTATGGTACGACTATTGTGCGCTTCCATTGTACACTCACGTTATGATGGATTTGACCTATTATTATTGTGCAACCTAAACCGTTTACATAACCATATTGTGCTCTAAATCACTAGTATTACAGTTTTACATATCCTATATATATTTCAGTTATAAATTCTCTCTCGTTTTTATATACATCTTCTTACAGTTCATGTATCTTACTCTTTTGCATGCTTATATTTTCTAACATGTTATGAACTGCGTGAGATGTATTGTGCTCGCGCCTTTCCTGACTAGACCTGTTGAAAATATTACAGATGATGATGATGACTTGTAAGCCCCTATTTTTTAAATTTTATTTTAATTAGTGCTAATTAATTTTTAGTGTCAATTTAGCCTTAAAATGGTTATTAGGATTTTTAGGAATTTTTCTAGAAATTTTTAATGATTTTTAAATGAGTTTTATATATTAAAATATTAATTTGTAATTTTCTAAATTGTTTTAATATCATTCTGTAATTTTTTTGATTTGTTTTTATATCAGTATGCAATTAGTGAAATGTTTTATTAGCTATTTGTAATATTTAGAATTGTTTAGAAGTCAGTTTGTAAATAACCAATTGTTGTAAATATCGGGTTGTAAATTTTTATTTGCATTTGGTTAGGATAGGGACCTAGACGTAAATCCTAAAACTCTAAGGACCAAAACGCAAAACCTAAAACCTACTCATCCCTGCCCTGACTGACCGACGACTCGACGTCGGCCTGACCCCCCGCCATTTTCGGCTGTCCCGACCGACCTAGAACCGCCTCAACCCCCTATTTAACTCCCCCTTCGACTCCCCAGACCGAGCCCTAACCCTAAACCACCACCACGGCCACCCCCGACCACCGTAGAGCTCCAACTCCGGCGAAAACCCTAGCCGTAGCCCTAGCTCCGACGAACTTCCCCGTCCAGCCTCCACAGTTGACATCGTCGCCTTCGACCACTACCATCCGACGCGCCTCGACGAGCTGAGTGCAGCGCCACCCGAGCGCCGCCTCGCCGACGTCTCCTCCGCCGTCCACGACCCTCGAAATCCCCCTTCGACGACCGGACACGTGAGTAGCTGTGTTAAATCGTGTCGTGTGAGGCTCGTGTCCACATATGTTGTTCGCCGTGTCCTGGCGAGCACGAGTGTGGAACTGGACACGTGAAAACTCGTGTCGTGCGTGTCGAAATCGACCCGGACACGTAGAAATCCTGTGTCCCTAACTGTCCGGACACAGGATCGAGTTTATTATTTTTTTATGTGTTAATTAATCATAACCTAATTAAATCTAACAAAAACCCTAACCCTAATACAACCCTCGGGCTGACCCCCTGGCCAGCCCGACCTAGCCTAAACTCACCCCCCCAGCGTTGGCTCGGGTTCGATCCCCCCTTCTTCTGTTTCTTTTTCTTTTTCTTTTTCTTTTCTTTTCTGTTATATATATATATTTATATATATATGTTTTTTTATATATATATGTATATACATATATTTGTATATATATATATATGTATTATTATACTGTATTATATATATATGTACTGTATTTATATATATATATATATATATATATATATATATATATATATATATATATATATATATATATATATATATATATATATATGTTATATTTAGTACTTTTATATAATGTATATGTATATATGTATATATTTTTATGTGTATATATATTATTATATATATACTACTTTATAATTAAGTGTTTCCTTATATATATATATATACATTTGTATATATACATATACTTTATAAATTAAGTATTTCCTTATACATATATATGTACTTTTTACATATGTATGTATATATTCACTATGCACAATTTTTCTTATTAAAATATTAATATTTATTTTGCACTATTTACCATTTTTTATTTTAGTGTATTTAAATTACTGCAACCATTTGGTGTCCAGGCCTAGCATGGGTTTTTGGGCCCAAATGTGTTTTCACACATTCAAGACCTGTACAAGTCATATTGGACTTGATTCATGGCCTTGGGTCCTATACTTGAACTTTGGTTCAAATTATGTACATGGACAAAATACGCAGATAATTAATTTCAATTATGTGTAATGTTGTTTTTGGATTTCTAAAAATACTTAAAGTATTGCTAAAATTCTGGAAAAATAGTATTTAGACACTATGTTAATTTAGCTAATATAGTATAATTTTTATAGTATTTAATTTACTGTTTTGCCACTAGTTTGGCATATGAAACCAAAACTCATTTTCTGTATACTTAGGAAAACTGATTTTTATAAAATACTTGTACTGGTTAATAAATTCCAGAAAAATTATAATAAATTTCTACAATTAGCAAGGATCATTTTGGTACTTTACTTTAAGTAAAAATAAGCTTTTCGTCTATCTCAAAAAATTATTGAAACACAATGATCATTTGATTTATTTATTGATTAATTACGACTTGTAACTTTTTGTGTTATTTTGAGTTTTAACCATATTAAACCTCACCCCTCACTAGTGTAAAGACCCTAGAAAGATAGTTAAAGTAGTGTGTCACCCCACATTGGTCTCCTATGCTAAAATCATTATTTTGGCTAGGTGCCCAGTCACAAGTCGTGTTTCACCAATTAGTGTCCTAGTGTTTTAGCTTAGTGTAAAAGCTAAGTTTATGTATTTATTTCTACAGTGACGAGTTACCAGACATCTGTAGCACTTGTATCGCAGCTTGCTTTGCTTTGCTTTGCTAGAGGCAAGTACTTTCTACAAACTTTACATACTGCTATTAACCATAAAACTGTGATTCACCAACCATGTTAAATGCTGATCCTTGGGGTAGCAAGTTAGAACTTTACATGTTGTATTACTTTCAGTCTCTGCCATGTTTAGGCTACTTTTCATATCTCTCTCACATGCTTAAATAACGGGTTAAGGAGAAACTGCTAGTAGTGTACGTGATCATGACCCCCTTCTCCGTATGTATTTACCGAGCACCGTTACATTCTATATGTATCTGTGTCGTATGTCTGGTCCCGCGTTTGTGTATGGATATACACCGATGCCGTTATGTGTACGTATGTGCACATCAAAAAATTGATATGTACTATTGTACATCCTGATTACCTATTGACTGATCACTCACCTACTACAGTTTTAAACTTTAAAATAAATATCTATTGCCATGATAAAATGTACCTAAAACTGAACAAACATGATATGTCATTTCTTTTCATCACATGATCAGTATTATATATTTGTTAGATTTAGTACTTGCTCCCGTCCTGACAGGATAACGTTGTAGGTGTCCTTACTGAGGAGGAGTTACTCTGCGACTCATATTATGGTGATACTGTCGAGGACCCGGCTTTGCTTTACGAGGATGTTCCTGCGGGGAACCTCGCCTAGTTGTCTTTTTGCTTTAGACAGTTTGAGAGTAGTCATGTATTAGGCTACATATTTTGTAACTGGACATGTATCCAGTTTTATATTTCAGATCACTTGTACTTTTGACTTATTTCTATATGAGACGACTTTTATGTTTGGAGCATTTATGACTTTTATTCACTTATAGAACTGTTAGCACATTTAGTATTATACTGTTGTCTTTAGAACAGCTTACTACGTTTTATCTCAAGCGTAGGCTGGCATGGCTCGGCCTGGTCCAACAATTTGGGTAGCGGGTCGTGACATAACTGCCCTACCTTCTATGGGACACATGAGGGTGACCTTCAGGAGCCCGAGGAGCATCTAGCTCAGTAGAGGGTGCCTAGTCTAGTCTAGTCTAGTATTATAGTTTTCAGTTTGTATCGGATTGTTCTGATTGTTAGTTGGACTTAGTTATATTTCAGGCCTTGTATTTATTTGTTGGACATCTACTTTGTGTGGTGTGATAACTCTATTTATATTCAGTTCCTTTCTTTTATCTGATTCCATATCGTGCTCTATCTTTTCCTAGACTTGTGATTGAGATATAGAGTTGAGATGTTATATTATACCTCGTGCGGAGATGAGATGATATGATATATGTTGATAGATGTTAGAGGTATAGATAAACTATACAGCGTTCTACCGTCGACACTGCGGCATAGGCTAGACGTACCCACGTTCTCGTGCCCTTCCTCAGGGTGAGGGTCGTGACACCAAATGTCACGACCGCTACCCAAATTGTTGGGCTAGGCGAGTCATGTCCAACCTACGTTGAGATAAAACGTAGTAAGTTGTTCTAAAGACAACAGGATAGACTAAATGTGCTAACAGTTCTATAAGTGAAGAAGAATCATAAATGCTCTAAACACAAAAGTCGTCGTATATAGTAAAATATCCAAGTACAAGTAAACTGAAATGTAAAACTGGATACATGTCCAGTTACAAAATGATATAGTCTAATACATGTCTACTCTCAAAAGTCTAAGTAAACAAAAGACAACTAGGCGAGGTTCCCTGCAGGAACATCCTCGTAAAGCAGAGCGGGTCCTCGGCAGAGTAATCCCATAATATGAGTCGCAGAGTAACTCTCCTCAGTAAGGACACCTACAACGATCCTGTCAGGACGGGAGCAAGTACTAAATCTAGCAAACTAGCATATGAAACATGGAAATGAACATGAGGAATAACTGGAAAGCATGGCATCACATAGTCTATCATGGCAAGGATACATATGTCATAGAAACAGGATATGTAATGTTAAAACTGTAGCAGGTACGTGATCGGTCAATAGATGTACAACGTGCTGGGGGCCATAATAAAATGTACTTCCGTACAAGTGAACGGCGATAGATGTACATACGTACAAATCCGCGTTGAGATAAAGCATACGACAAGGTATACATATAAAATGTCAACCTTGCTCGGTACATACGGACGGGAGAGGGGCAAGATCACGTACTCAACTATCAGTTTTCCCATAACCCAATTCTAATCAAGTGAGAGATACATCAAGACTATTCTAAGCATGGTAGTAACTGAAAGTATATCATGTAGAGATTTCTAACTTGCTACCCCAAGGATCAGCATCAATATGGTGGGGTTTGCAGTTATTTATGTGACAATATGTAAAGTTCGTAGAAAGTACTGCTCAGCAAGCAAACAAAACAAGCTGCGATAACTGTGCTATAGATGTCCAGTAACTCGTCGCTGTAGAAGTAAAATATAATAACTTAGTTTTACACTAAGCTAAAATACTAGGACACAATTGGTGAAACACGACTTGTGACTGGACACCTAGCCAAAATGATGACTTGGCATAGGAGACCAATGTGGGGTGCCACATATGTTAACTAACTTTTAGGGTCTTTACACTAGTGAGGGATGGGGTTCAACACGACTAAAACTCCACAAACAACAAAAAGCTACAAGTCGTAATTAATCAATAAATAAATCAAAGATCATTGTGTTAACAATTTTGAAGTAGACAAAAAGCCTAGTTTTCTTAAAGTAAAGTACCAAGGTGATCCTTGTTAATCATAGAAAGTATATAATTTTCTGGAATTTATTAACCAATACAAATATTTTATAAAAATCAGTTTCCTAAGTATACAGAAATGAGTTTTGGGTCATATGCCAAACTAGTGGCAAAATAGTAAATTAAATACTACAAAAAATTATACTAAATTAGCCAACTTAAGATAGTATCTAAAAAACTATTTTTCCATAATTTAGCAATACTTTAAGTATTTTAGAAAATCAAAAACAGCATTGCCACAATAATTAATTATCTGCGTATTTTGTCCATGTATATAATTTGAACCAAAGTTCAAATACAGGACCCAAGGCCATGAATCAAGTCCAATATGACTTATACAGGTCTTGAATGTGTGAAAACATATTTGAGCCCAATATCCAGACTAGGCTTGGACACCAAATGGTTGCAGGTTTAAATACATAAAAATACAATTTGGTAATAGTCAAAATAAATATTATATTTAATAAGGTAAAGTTTTACATAGAACTATAAAAGTATGAACATTTTATATAAATAATTTACACTAGCTAAGTAAATACACATAGGAAAAATAATCATAATATATATATATATAATATATAAATATAGGGTATATATATAGGAAAATGCTCAACTATATTATATATATATAATATATCTATAATATATATAATATATTTATTATCTATCTATATATTATATATATATATAAATATTATATTTTTATTATATATATATATATATATATATATATATAGATATCTATATATATATATTA